>JACEFZ010015598.1:82500-395000 GCA_014155875.1 Cepaea nemoralis
GAAGATTTCATTGTGAAAGAGACCGAGCCATACGGGATAGAACCCTGTGCAATGAAGTCGACCCTGTCGACTCTTAAGCGACTTTTTAAAGCATTTTAATAATAGCTCGCCTTATGACACATTTGTCAAAGCTGTCTACAGTAACCTTTCTACCTACCGTTTGGTTATTGCGTGGTGGTTTAATTCCAGATTCTTGCACCCATCGACGAAATGACCGTTTACTCAAACCCAATGCATGCACTGTTCTTTTTTTTTCGGATTTTGTATAGGTATAAAACAGTTTCCTGCGATCAGCTTCTTGACAAAAATATGTGTACAACTTCATAGCGATGCTTTGAAGTGTATACTCAATTTCGCATTCAATCTCTTTGAAAAATATTCACACATTTCAATGTTAGCGATAAGTGGTAAGATGTAAAAAAAAAAAACATATTAATCAGGTTTCATGAAATAACCCACATTTTGAGACACCTCTGAACAGTCCCAGTTTAAACAACGCGGGGTTCTTGGCATAAAGCCAATCCCGTGAACCACGTGGAATATTCAACATTGAACGCTGATTGTCTTGGCTACGGTGTAATACATTAAAAATTATGAACTTCATCTCTGACCCGTAAATTATATACCGCATATAAACAAACTTTGAAATCTACTTTAAAATCTCCAGAACAAAAATTGTTTTGTTGGGTGGACATAATGATAAGGTTATATGCTAAATCTCATCATTTTTCTTCAGTTGGTTACTGAGATATGGAATTTTATATTGGGGCAGACAAAAGTAAACACACTATAGAGCATTCTTGTTTCACGGCGCCAGAAACTAGCCGTCGCACCTTCTCCTATTAGTTAAAATAGTTCCGCCACGCGTAGGGCAGTAGTTGGACTTGCTGCAAGAAGTGATAAATGCACAAGCAATGGACGTATTGTTACAAGGTTGGGCGCTCACCCTTAACTCTCTCTCTCTCTCTCTCTCTCTCTCTCTCTCTCTCTCTCTCTCTCTCTCTCCCCCCCCCCCCCCCCCGCCTTAACATCAATTTGGAACCACTGTGTTTTCTTCTTCTTACACCTTCAGACATAAAAATGAATATATCGAAAGAATACATTGGCAAACTTGAGATTGTTGTCATCTCCATAGTGTTTGTCCTTAAACGGAAGGGGTGTGGGCCAAAATAGCACTCTCAGTTCTGCATGCATGAGAGCTGTTTAGCTGTCATTTTACCAGTTCCGCGGGTACATTGATGAGCATCTACTATCTGTAGTTTATTAAACATGTGACATTTCAGCCTGCGGTGCCCAGTGTGGAGTAGAGTTGACCTGTTCTCTTCGGTGGAGTTAGTAAATGTTATTTTGCAGCTTGCATATTCTTTCTGGTGGCCTGGATGCTCTGTTTTCCATTTGGTTCTGTAATTGTTTCTTATAAATCTCTTGGCGTCATCATAAGTTATGTCTATATCTGGCTGTGGTAGTCTTCCACTTTAATTGAAGTGTCTGATTCTTAGACTCTACAACATACAATTCAATATGATCAGACAGCGCGCGAGTGGGTACGAAGTATACAATTGTCTGTCTTACAAGAACTTACATAGATAAATTGCCTGGGTCAATATGGGGTGCGAGGCAACGGGATAGCAGACCTGTGAGCTTCAAAGATGACAGCAGCTGGAGCACTAACCATGGAGGAGGGAACGATTTTGAAGAGTATGCACGGCTGCCAGCTGAAGACACAGAGACACATGAAACAATGTATTTATTTAAGAGTGCTTGAGTTTTGTTTTGCGTTCACTCGCTGTGGGATGTGGATTTTAATCTAAGAGAATATAATGTTAAGTTTGTCTAGGGGATTTAGTTGATTCTACCATAAACACAAGAAGGAAAATACTTCACTTCTGTTCATAACTGTATTTATGTGTAATTCTCTATTCCGACTCACCACCTTATAAATTTACTATAGTGTTAGAGGATATTGATTGTTTACAACATAAAAAACAACCACGGTTGAACAACCATCAACACAGGACTTGACGTAAACATCAACAATTTTGGAAAACAGTTCAGGCATTAAATCAAGATCGGTAGTAACATACATGAAAATTGTAATGGCCACATTGAATTTCCAGAACAGGCATGGGAATGATTTTCAATATGAAAAAAATACATTACCCACATTGTCCCCAGAAAAAAACCCAATGTTATTACAAACAACACAACAACCACTAATTGGTTCTACATCTTTGACCTACTGTACATCAGTAAAGTAAACAGTGGTCTAAGTTCATAAAACCCAACATATTAACAATTGTTTCTGACACCAGTTACAATTCTCATATTTAAAAAAATAATGAGATGGTGTCAGAGTACTCAACCAAAACAACAACCACATGGTAATTCTACCATTTACTGAAAAAAAGCTACTGACCTTACACATCCATGGCATGGAAAAAACCACATATAGAAGCTTTGCTAGTACTAATAATTAAACTAATTATTTAATTACAGTCTTTTTCCTTAGGTGTTGCTGTCGGTTATTCTTCTCCAGTGCGAAGCAGATAGTGTCCATATTTATCCGGGCAGAAATAAATGTACTCACAGTCATGTTCTCCTTACATTATGTTCACTGAAGTTGGCTGGTGAATATTTATAATTCATAATCCAAGAATAGAATTATACACAAGCACATATCCCCTCCGTGAGGCTGAATTCAAGAATACTCTGTTGCCATTGGGCTCTGTGTTCCAATTGAAAATGATGCCTAAGTCTGTCAAGCTTTCAGGAGGATGCATCTTAAGCTCTTGCAGAAGGTTCTTCCCTAGATCATCTTATCGATTAAAAAGATGACGACTGTCCAACAGCTCGGTTTATGTTAACCGTTTCTCAGTTTAGTTCAAGAGGCTTTGTCACACACCCGGTTCATGTCGATAGGCCATCCCACACTTGGTGATGGGGCAATTAGGCCGACATGGAACCAGCACAGAGTTCTGATTCATTCCATTTCAGTGTAGAACATACCATGTTGAGTCATTCATTCGTTTCACCTGGACTTGTGTCGAGGGTTGGTCTGCTGCACTCTTGGAACTGAAGAATATTAATTCCAACACACAACTGGGAGTCGCACAACAATTAGATGATTCGTGTTGTTGCATGCGTAGAAGCATTTACTCCGCTAGCTTCTTTCGTATGGTCTTCTGATGGTGTTTCGGTTCAGAGATCTCGATTGGATCTGGCTGCTTTCAGAGTGTTGTAGATTTGAATCTCGAGGTAATGTGGGTTCTAAGTTGTTTTTCAGTTGGTATTAAGTTGGTACCTTGGCTGTACTTGCTGATGTTGTTTCAGTGTCTCTTCCCATTTGTTTGAGTTGGTGTTCGTATCTAGAACTTGGTGTTGAGTCTGCCGCTGTATGACTGATTGAAGGATTATTCAATCCTGAACAGGAAACTGGGAATGTCCCATGGTTTCGTTGACCTCGCGGATTGATGGCGTACTAGACAGTATCGCCCAGACGTAAAAGTAAACGATACTCTGTTGTCGGTGTATTTTGAATATCCATTTATCTTGATGGACAATTAAATACAGAGATCCATCCTAGATATCCTGATAGAAATAGGACTATCAATCGCTGAGTGTCTCTCTTCAACAGGTCTTTCGCTGGCTAGGCAGCGGATAAGCGTAGCAGTCAACGTTGATGTTTTTCTAGATCCAGACTATGGTTAGGACAGGTTGCCTTTGTAACTTTCTGGCTGTTGACCCAGGATCCAGTTGTAGTGATATAGTCCAACACAATCCAAACCGCCACTCTCTACTGTCAATTGCTGCAGAGAATGACATATTTTTAGGGCTAAAATCGCCCATCCCCGAAGGGAAAAGCTGACGTGTCTGTCTCCTTTGTCTACACTGACCAAAATGGCTAGTAACAACCCTATGTTTCCCAATCAAGCCCGTCTGGCCAAGTACGTGAACCAAACTAATGCCAAATAAATTTGGCTGTGCCACGGTCAGTCTATCGTTGTTTTTATTCCCCCAAAATAAGGTATTTAAACAATAATCCCTAGGGCTAGTGATATTTTTAAGGGCGACAATGTTAGGAAAGGGTAAGGACGTTTTATTATACTACACTCGCTTTGAACTCAAGTCCATACACGCGCTACTACTTCTAGTGAACTGGACATATTTTTGCGCGTGTATTAGCTTTCCCTATTACCATTGCCCATCGCCATCAGGCGAACCCACTCCGACTTCTGAAGTACGTGTAATTTACCACCACAAGTCAAGGACGAGAAATCAACATTTTAGTCCAACTGTCCGGTGTAGGGGTTGAACTGTCTACCTCGGCGTTAGTACACCGGATGTTTAAGAACGAGCGCTCTTATCAATTCGGCCATGCTTTCCTTTCGATTTCGTTTACACCATGACCCCCACCCCGTTCAACCTCAAAGAGAAGTTATAATAGGGCCCATCCCTGGCTCAGATTGATAGTCCTGTGACTCAGTCGCAAATAGCAGCAGCCGTTGGTTTTATCCTCACAGAATATTAATCAAAATAACAAAAAATAAATGTTTATTTCGTACAAAACAGTTCGTGTGTGTGTGTGTGTGTGTGTGTGTGTGTGTGTGTGTGTGTGTGTGTGTGTGTGTGTGTGTGTGTGTGTGTGTGTTTACATTTGCGAATACAATATACACATTCATATACACATGAGAAATTACTAAATACCAGCCATGGTGCACAATCTGTGGTGCTATTGACACATGCAAAATCTGTACTCGAGGCGTTCCTGTCTGGGAAATTTGCCAGTACCAAGCACACTCTTTCTGAACTTAGCAGTCAGCATAAGGTCACTATACAGTGGAGCCATCCCACTGCGGAGTACTCGGAGACGACAGAGCTGGTCAATTGGCTGAGGAGGGAGAAGGGGAGGAACAGCCTGATGTGCCCTTAGATACCGCCAAAAGAAAAGAATGAGCAAATCAATCAGAAAACCTCGAAAACCTGCTCAAGACGACTACCACGTTATGGACATACCAGAACAAGTCATTATTCTGTGCCTCAGAACAGGACACAACAGATTACGCAACCACGTGTATACAAAATTCAAGATTGGTGAAACAGCGATGTGCACATGTGGATTGGCGTGGCAGGCAGCAGAGCACATACTCCAAGATTGCTCAAACTTTAACATATCTAGGCAAACCATCTGATCTAGAGAGACGACAGTCAGTGGAAGATGAACTCTATGGACCGCTGAGTGAACTAAAAAAAGATAGTTAAATTCATACAAGAGACACATTGCAGATATAGACATATTTCAAGCGAACGAAAGAAGAAGAATATACACATGATAACATTCATGGCATGGTGCAATTACCGACACATTACTTGTTGATGATGGTTGCGGAGTAATCATTTGCTCTCATGCATAAATTAAAATCTTCCAATAGATATTCTTTCATACTCCAAGTATGGTCATTCACACTTAGTTTTATTTAATCAAGTTTAACTGCACCGCCGAATCGTTCATACTCCGAGTATTCTCATTCACTTTTAACTTCCGGTCACCAACATGAAGTATAGGCATTTGAACGCATCTGTAACGTTTATGCTTGTGGCTACGGTTTGCATACGTTTTTTCCTCATGTTCGACTGGTAGTGCATGGTTCCGTTGCGGTGCTGCTGAGTTGAGTGAATCAACAAAAAACGAGAAGTAGATTGTGAGCTTTACTAAATTACGCTTACAAGAAACAAATTGGACATTGCGGCCAACACCGTCGTCAGCACAGAACAAAGAAACACAAACCGACACACAACGTCATGCAAAGTTCTGAGATGTGTGCGTGGTGCGACACTGTGAGCCGTGAAATTCGTGTAGAATTCTTTTACATCTGTCCGCGGTTGTTTGTAGCGTAATCTGCATGTTCGGAATGATGGCGGTCGGCCTGTCGCTGAATTGGCTAGATTTCCTAATGCAATAATGTGTGGCTGCTGGTTTTCTAGTGACTGACGTTTCCATTGTAGATGAACAGTAGTTTTCGTGGAGGACTTTTGTGTTGGCATTTTGCACATCGTATCCGTGTGGGCTGTTGGTTTGTCGAGACTCCTGTCTGTTCCACTTTTCACACAGTGCAGTAATGAGATTTTGAGGGATACTTACTGGCACAGGAACGGAATACATTGGGGACGATCCGTTGACGTGAAGTTAGAACCGCGAACAATGACTTTTGCTTTCTGAACAATGTAAAACATGTATATTTGACTTTTGCTGAGAGCGCGTGCACGTGAGAAAGAAAGAGAGAACCCAATAGTGGTGAATGTGGCCTTTTAAAAGCCTGACAAAAATTTCTTAGGATGTAAACGTCTCAGACTGCCATTAAAAGAATAAAAACAGTCCATGGTTAGCCCATGATAGATAGAATAATTATTTATAAAATTCTCACATGTCTAAAATAACACCTTTAGTTTTACACAAAATGTGAAGATAATTTAAAATTATTATCACCTTATTTATTTTGCAAATAACTGTCGATAATTTCTATGACAATTTTAAAAAAGATTAGATAAATGCTACAATTATGTAAATCACATAATACATTTACACTATTTTTAGTAATTTCCCTTGAAATAACTTATATTGTTATGTCCCTTTTCATTATATTAATTCATTATCTCCGATTAATGTTGTTTTATTTCGTACAAAACAGTGTGTATTTACAAGGTGCATTGTATGTTTTCTTTTACATTTGCAAATACAACAGATCCCAGACGTCATATGCAGCAAGATTCTTTAAATGTTTGTGTAATGGCTGCATACTATTTATTTAGTATTCTGGAACGGCAAATGTAACGATATTCGAATTCATATCGATAAATTGTTGTTTTAGGTAATTACAATTCCAAAGTAAAAACTACAGTATCTTTTAGAATAACACACTGGATCCTCGTAAATCCTTCAGTTCAATAGGTGGACTGAAGTTAATAACTGTCACTGTCATTTACTGCCAATATAGTACATTGCGGTGTATGGCAGGGGAATGGGGGTCTTGAGCCAGAGGAATTAAGGCACCCTGGCTAGTGCAATCGCCGCGAATTGTGCAGGTTCTGCCCCCGACAGAAATAAACGCCACACCTTACCGAGGATTCGAACCCGGGTCTCCCAAAGGAGAATCCGGAATTCTAGCCACTTATCCAGCCGCTCCTCATGTACGGAAGTGAATCTGTAAAAATGTTGAATGTTGTATATGAAATAAGGTTTTCATATGGTTTTGCCTAAAGTGCATGGATTTTTGTAATATTTTATTTTAAAATAGTCATGGCCGCCCCACCAGGTCCCGCGTCCCTGTGTGTCATTCGGATGACCGCCTCTGCACGTGGCGCTGGTAAGATCAAGTGCAGACTTAGTCAATAGGCCAGGCCGAGAAACGAGACCCATCTATATATACAAAAGCGAATGTTTGTGTCTTTGTGTGTGTCCTTTATGCGTTCCCGAACGGTCCATCCAACTGAGATGAAGTTTTTTTTACAGATGTTCTTCTCATTCACGGGCAGCCAAATGGCATAGTTTGTTAGTTTACAAACAGTTATTTACGTAATAAATTAACATTAATTAAAATATTGCAAGGGGACTTAACTTAAGAAAAGTTATATCAAGGGACATTACTTTTAGTAGCATTGCTATATTATTTAATTTAAATAATTGTTGTATTTTTCTCAAAGTTTTATAAAATGCTTATCTATAGTTATCTACAGGCATATGCGTTATAATATAATGATAAAATCTTTAAGGCATTTTCAAAAGTTTTCATAAAAATAATGCGTCTATTTTAAACACGTGAAAATTTTCAAACCCATTTCCCCCGCAACGGGAACAGGAAAGGGCCGAATATATATATACTCTCTGTGAATCACAGTCGTATCTGGTATAAACAAAGTGATAAAAACTTTAAGGTATCTTTCTCCTAAACAGACCGTCACAAACATAAACAAACAAATCAGACGCTTCATCTTCACCAACACGATACACAGCATTAAACACAAAACTCTCATACAAGACAGGAAACAAGGCGGCATTGGATTACAAGACATCCAGACAAAAATACTGTCACTTAGGATTAGTTACATAGGTAAAATCATCAGACACCCAGAACAGAACAGACTAGCACTATACTACATAGGCCACAACATCAAACATCTCACACCTCTTAACAATGCAACTGCCCACTACCAGGGAAGACTGCCAACATTCTATCAGACATGCATACAGGCAATAAAAGGACATGAACAGTTAATACAGCAAACAACACACACAATATACAAACATTTAGTTAGAGAACAAGCACCATCACTAAGACTTAGGATTAAAAGAGGACACAAATACTTCATGACTGACTTCACATGCACCTTTTCAAACCTACACAACAAACACATAACACCAAAAGCTAGAGAGATCACATATAGACTGTTATACAGTATGACCCCCACAACACAGGTAGAAGCATACATATCCAAACAATGTCAATTATGTAGAAACAACACACAAGAGACAGAGGAACACATTTATTATACGTGTCCAACAATTACTGCCACACGCGCAACACTCAAACACCTCATACAAACACACACAGGCAAACAAACCGACATATATAAAGCAATTTTTCTCAATACTATACCAATGACATCTAAGGACATACATACAAAACTACTTGTAGCACTTTCTTACTACAGACAACTTATATGGACCTGCAGAAATTTTGCCAGATACAAACACCACACATATAACACACATTTAGTTTCCTTCATGTACACGCACAAAATATCACAACTCTTTCCAGAGTTGGTATAAATGGTATACCAACTCTGGCAATTTTGGGAATTTTTTGGAAATTTTGGTATACATGAGAGAGAGAAAAAAAGAAGAAACTGTGAATGAATGGTGAGTGGATGATTAAATAAATCACATATGGTCAAAAGACCAATGGAAAATCCCTTATGTAAAGAATAGTGGAAGTATAAATGCTTGTTTTACTTGTTTCAAAATGATGGTTTCACCCTTATAGACAAGAGGGAAAAGAAAAAAGGAGAAAAGAAAATTAAACTCCTCCCATTCCAATGTACTATTTATGGAATGTTTGGCTTTGAATGCACTTGTTGTGCTATACTACCACCACTACTAAGATTATCACTTTAGTAAATAAACTCACATATTTGTTATACTATTATCATTATTATTATCATTATTATTATTATTTTATTATTATTGTTTATTATAATGATTATCATCATTATTATTATTATGACTATCTTTATTCTACCTTTACTATCCTTAGTAATTTTAATGTTATAAGTATTATTGATATCATCATTATCATTTTACAATTTCATCTCCCCCGCCCCCCCCCCCCCCCCTTTGCTTACAGTTTGTTGCCTTTGCTACTAACCCCACTGGTTGGTTCAAACTTTTGTCCTGCCTGTGCCATCATTACTAGAGTGGTCAGGAGAGCATTGATGGAATTGAACAATTAGTGGGAGGGTAGCGCGGGAAACAAAAATGTAAAGATTTCCCTTTCGCTTAGTCACCCCCTTTGAATCATGTGAGTGAGTGTTGAATGAATGAATAAATATAAAAACACATATGGTTATCAAACCAATAATACTGTAAGAACTCATGCAAATACAAATATTTGGTTAATTTTCATTTTAAAAAAAAAGAAAGAGAGAGCAAAGAGGGAAATATGAATGAACCCCTACATTTAGGAAAAAAAAACAAGGAGGAAAATATAACCCACTCCTTTACTCCAAGTATTATTAAAACTGCAGTTTGCATGTGTATGTACCTGCTAGGCTATGTTTAACACCATTACAAAGAAAATCATCCTAGCAAATGGAATCACATATTGTAAATGTTATCATTTTCATAACTATTATCACCATTGCTGTTTTTTTAATAATTGCTGTCATTACCCCCAGTATGTCTCTTCTTGTCATTACTACTATTGCCATCATTAGGAATAAAACAAAAACCCCTTTCCCATGTACCCCCCTCCCCTCGCTCATGGTTGTTGTTGCCTTTGCTGGTACCCACACCGGTTTGGTTCAAATATTTATCCTGCCTTTACCATCATCGCCCAGAGAGGGGGTAATGGCATTGGTGGAGTGGAACCAAATTGGTGAGAGGGTGGCAAGGGAAACAAAGATGTAAAGATTGTAAAAATTTGTGCTAATACTGATGCTTGTTTACTTTCTACAATAAGTTTTAAAAAAAAAAAAAAAAAAAAAAAGGAAGGGAAAAAAATGAATGAACCCTTACAAATAAGACCAAAAGGAAAAAAAAAAGAAACAAGGAGAAAAAGATAACCAACTCCTTTTAATTCTACTATTATTGAACATGCATGTTGCAAGTATATGTAAAAAAAAAAAAAAAAATATAAGCAAGGAGAAACAAAAAAGATTATCAACTCCTTTTTACACCTACTATATTATTAAACAGTGCAGGATGCAATTGTTATTGTATGTACCAGCCATATTTTAACACCATTTCTAAGAAAATCATTTTAGCAAATGGAATCACAGTTTTGGAAAATGTGATCATTATCAAAACAAATCCTACCATTGTGTTTTATTAACATTAGCATTGCTGTCATCACCCTTAGTAGTTTTTATTCCTTGTCAGTATTATTATAAGATGTATTTCATGTAAACACCATTCCTAAGGTAATCAATTTAGCACATAAAATCACATGTTAAAACTATTATTTATTATCATTGAGTCTATCACTAGTCTCAGCACTGTTATTCCTTGTCACTATGATATTTATTTATGTATTTGGTTGTTACTTTGCATTATTATCATTGTAATCACTATTAATAATATATATGGCTTTGTAAACGCGTATACTAACACATCCCCCTCTCCCACCCTTTTGATACTGTGATTGTTGTCTCTGCTGCCACCCTCACCGTTTTGTTTCATTTCTGCACCGCCATGTTTATCATCACCGAGGGTGATGGTACTTGGTAGGAGTTTTTGGAGCTGACAGGAGAGCGGGGCGGCAGGGGGAAAATAACAGCCCGATACCATCATGCTTTGGATTTAAAATATTTCCTTACAACAATGTCAATGGAGAAATGTTTAAATGTATAAAATATTTGTAATTTTTGCGCATATGTCATCTACACGCCCACATGCAACGCTCTGTAAAAACACGCACACAAATACTGAACACACAGTACGCATGTAACAACACAAACAATACAAATGCAACAACTACCATTCCTGCATTGTAAACTAGGATACTCCTCGACAACCCCCCCCCCCCCCTTCCCCCCACCTTTTCGATACTGTTGGTTTTGATGCTGCTGCTACCTTCACCGGTCGGTTCTAACAAGTTTTTACTGCCATTTTCCTCATTACCAAGTGGTGATGATGGTATTGGTGGGGTTGGAGCTGACAGGTGAAAGGGCGGCAGAGGGAAAATAATGGTATACTATCGCCTTGTTGTTGTTTGTACTCGTTCTTCGTTACCCCCCATTTCAAATGTAAAAAGGTTGAAACAAATGTTGTAAAAATTTGCGCATATGTCACCTACACTTCCACATGCAACGCTCTGTAACAACACGAACAATACAAATGCAAATGTTTCTTAACACTCAATAAACGTTTAAAAAAAAAAAAAAATTTACTAAAGATTTCCGTGGAGAGGCGCAAGAAAAAAAAAAAAAAAAACAAACAAACAAATCTTCAAAGTTTTAAAATAAAAATATATTGGATCTATTTTAGATACGTGAAAATTTTCTAACTCTGAACAATATTATCGAAGCTATAATTTTAAGTGTGAAATTCAAAGGAGAAGATGTACTGATGCCACACATCCCAATGATTCCAACATATATGCCATTCGAATTCAAACGTCTGCAGTTTCCAGACAGACAGACAGACAGACAGACAGACAGACAGACAGACAGACAGACAGACAGACAGACAGGCAGGCAGGCAGGCAGGCAGACAGATGTAGGTAGGTAGGTAGGTAATTAGGTAGGTAGCTAGGTAATTAGGTAGGTAGCTAGGTAGATAGATAGATAGATAGATAGATATACAGACAGACAGACAGATAGACAGACAGACAGACAGACAGACAGGCAGACAGGCAGATAGATAGATAGATAGATAGATAGATAGATAGATAGATAGATAGATAGATAGATAGATAGATAGATAGATAGATAGATAGATAGATAGATAGATAGATAGATAGATAGATCCCTGCCAGGAGCTGGGCGAAGCCGGGACTGGGTCAGCTAGTTCGTTTATAAAGGTATTTGATCTGAAACAGGCGCATCACATTTTTGTTTTCCTGAATGAAATAATAATGTTGAAAAACAGCGATAATATAATGATACCCCTCCTAAAATCAGGGAAAGATGGTTCCATTGCCTCTAGCTACAGACCAATTAGCCTCACCAGCTGTCTCTGCAAAACACTGGAGCGCATCATCAATCACAGACTGCAGTGGTACATTGAAAGTAAAAACATCCTTGTGCCACAGCAGGCTGGCTTTAGGCAGTGCTACTCTACGGAAGATCAGACAACCTACCTCTCTCAAGAAATTGAGGATGCATTCCAAGAGAAGAAGCTGGTGCTTGCGGCATGGTTAGATCTGAAGAAAGCCTTTGACAAAGTCTGGAAAGAAGGTCTGATGAAGAAACTGAGAAACTGCAAAGTCAATGCAAGAATGTACAAATAGGTGAAAGCATACTTGCACAACAGAAGAGCCCGAGTACAGATAGACGGACTCAAGAGCAAGAAAGTACTACTGCGTCACGGTGTTCCCCAGGGCGGAGTCTTGTCCCCCACACTTTTTCTAATCTTCATCAATGATCTTGTTGCTAATCTACCGCATGGAATTAAAGCGGCAATGTACGCCGATGACCTGGTTTTATGGAGCGCAATTGAACATGCATCAGTGGCCACCAAATTGCTACAAAGAGCTGTAGATACATTTGCTGCATAGGCAAATAGATGGTGTGTCAGCATAAACACTGACAAGTGCAGCACCACGCTATTTACCCTCTCTTCAAAACAAAAGGCAGGGATCATCCAGATACATGGAACACCCCTAAGAGAAGATAAAGAACCAACATACCTTGGAGTAACATTCGATGGTAGGCTGACATGGAGAAAGCACATCAACAAAGCAGTAGCAAAAGCCAGAAGGAAAATAGCAATCCTGAGAAAGCTAAGTGGAACCACATGGGGAGCCAGTGGGAAAATACTTAGCAAAGTTTACCAACAGAGCATACGACCACACCTGGAATATGGGTCAACTGCGTGGTGTTTAGTATCACAAACTACACTACAAGAGCTGGACTAGGTGCAAAATCAAGCACTTAGAGTCACCATAGGAGGGATGAGATCAACCCCTATAGTGGAAATGGAGAAGATGGGGAGGACACAAGCACTGAGTGAGCGCAGAGATACGAAAACGCTAATACAAGCAGAAAAGTTCCTCAGCTTGCCAGGCCACCCTTTGAAGAACAGATTTGAAAAACTAGTTATGAGGCTGTTGAAAAGAAGTAGTTGTATCCACCAGGCCAAACGACTCTGCAGAGAAACCACGGATTTGCCCACAGTTGGTATCCCCCTAACAACTATTCCAGAGCGAACTCCATGGAAAGATGAGCATAGACTATCATTACAAATCCAGACAGAAGTGAGAGGAATATTTGGCACGGAAGAACAGAACAATGTGTAGCGCAGAGCACCCACTCTCAGCTTCCTTGATGAAGAATACCCACAGGATCTCTGAATCCGAGCCTACACAGATGGGTCGGCGCAAAATGCTGTTCGAAATGGAGAAGCGGGAGTGTACCTAGAATACCCAAATAATACTGGGGACACAGCCAGTGTACCGACACGAAAGTACTGCCATAACTATTGTGAACGCTTGATGCGTCACAAAATGGGATAATAAGGCACAGGATAGTAGTGCCACCAAAACCAGTCGTGGAATCTGGATGTACCTAAGTTCATCACCAGGATATTTTTAAAACAGCTTGAAAGTTCAAGCTCCGAACCCGATTTGTTTCGACCCCATAAACCCTATCTCAACTTTCGTTGTTCGTTAGCTTTCTCAGGGTGAGGAATGCCAGAAGTAACATATACTTTGGGTTCGAGCTGTCAGGTGGACAAAGGTGAACCTTGGAGGCAGTAGAATTTATAGTTACAAACAGGTCAGGATTAATTTTGGGCTGCCAAGGAACAAAAGTAGGTACTGTAGGCTGGCAGATTTATGGCTGTGGGAACGTGCTTGAGCTGAGAAATCTACTTCAAGGAGCATGAACTCAAACAAGGGCTATGAACTCAAAAACAAGGTCGTAGCAGGGTGAAGGGAGTTAGATTAATAATAAGATGCAAATTAAACATGCAGATCAGCCAAGCTGCGTGCTGTAAGCTGATTGGAGATTTTCCCCGCACGGCGTTGGGGAAAGACAAGGCCGCTGGGCGGCGACAGCACTGGTAGAAGTGATATATACTTTGGGATCCAGTCAGTCTGGAGAGTGTGGAACAAACAAGAGTACGGTTTAGCAGCAGGGCTCTTTTGAGCCGAGGGCTGGGCTATCGCCCAGTCCAGGAGATAGGGGTTCGGAACTTCGGCGATGGTGATGTCCATATCCCAGGCTGTTTAGTGTCCAGGAAGATGGAGAGGCGGTATTAAAGACGGGAAAGATGCACATATCACAGTTCCGTCTCGACCGCCGGGAAAAAAGATGATCAAAGGATCTGTGGACCATTTATTCCAGGTAATTAAGCCTGACGGAGTGGAACGCAAATTCCGAGGATCACAAAATGGCGTGCAAGCCATTTGAGAGGGACTGTTGGCTAAGGAAACCGCTCATTAGTTGCAGTAGATGGCTAAACGTCAGATAGGACAACCAATAATCTGAGACACTGCGGTTGGAACCACACAGGAGACTAAAAGTCAGATAGGACGGAAATGTCAAGTGGGATCCACGACAAGCGATTGATTGGGCAGAGACAAATGAAACCCAGAAGGACAACGGGACGGCAGAAGCTGAACGTAAGTTGCGTAAGATTTAGACCTGATTAGTATAATTGTATATTATAATAAGGTACCTTAGTTTAGAAAGCTATGGCAAACTTCCGCGAACGAATTGGCCAAGGAATCATGAGCAGTCGATCAAGGCTAGGGCTGACTGCGACGTCCTGCGAAGGACCCACATCTAACTAGCTAGCTAACTATAATAGCGGTCTAAACAAGGAAGCATTGGCAAACTACTGAACGTTAAACCGCTAAGGAATCACGATCGGCAAGGATCAGGACTGAATGCGACATCTTGCAAATGACCTATATCTAACTGGCTGAAATAGGGTGATGGGAGTCTAATTAATCGATTAGATTAGCTGAGTGTCGATAAACTATGTGTGTATATGTAAACTAAGCAATTAGACGTACACAATTAATGAGAACTAGGTGATTGCAACAGCATGTAAATATGGAACGAAAGGCCAGGATATAAATAAACACAGAGATCGGGTCTAGCAGACGAGCTTGCACATGAGAAGCGGTCACTCTGGGTCAACCCAAACAATGAGACCGCTGGACAATACTCGCCAGGGACGGAGCGGTATGGAATGGAATGTGTGCCTTTTTGTTCGCTGGACAGAGGTGAAGCGGGGTCGCGTTTCTGTTGTTGTGTAGTTAAGTTGGCCTTGCGAAGTACAGGCGGTGAGTTCAAATCTACACAAAAGTCCGGGTAAATTGTTAAATACTTTTAGGTTTATTTTGGCTGTAGACGGCGTCGGAAAAAAAACGATAATAATGTTAGTTAAATATATTTAGACGATAGATTACTGTGTTTACAATACTGTTGTCAATTTTTACGATGGCTAAGATATAAAATCATATATGAAGTAATAATGGGAATGTATATGTGTTGTGGCAAATAATGATTCTTTGATGATTATTAATTAGATGTTGTACTTTGACATGCATTGCAGGTATTGACCCTTGGCCATGGTTGTTGTTTGTAGAGCAAACTTGAGCCCCAGCTCTGGTTAATGTCGTTTTAGGCCACTCACACAACCATTCGTATACCTGTTTATACCTGTTTATGCCACTATATCTCTGCTGTTAGAGTTATGGTTTTGTTATTCGTTATGTTATGGCTCTTTGCTGCATCTGGTCCCAGTCGACCTATGTGATGCGGGTGTCTTGTGTGGGTATTGAGGGTGCCCTTTGAGTCAACTGAACATGGTTGAGGTCTCACTGTCATTTAGAGACCGCCCCTGTAGTCAGTGCTAGGCAGCAGTTATCTCTAACTGTGGGATGTCAGATTCCCATTTCTGTATGCACCGACTGTCCATGAGTCCTGAGATGATTACAATAGAGAGTCCATACCTGCTGTTACCGTTGCTGTTTACTATTGAGGCTCCGTTGTTGCCATGTCCTTGCTGGTTTGTGGAGATGGGTACCTGGTCATGTGCATAGCGATGTTAGGCAGCAGTGAATGATATCCACTGTGGGAACATAGGTTCCCATTTCTGTATATGTCAGTTGTGTGACATATCAGGATGTCTGTTTGTTCCTGAATCATGCAGTTCTGTCAATAAAGGTCTAATTTTGTTGTTCTTAATTTGTTTTGTTTAGTTTATAGTTTGTTGTGTAAACTCATTGATTCTGTTGCAGTCTAACAGTGTAATCTTGTGTCTGGGGTATACGACAGTATATCCCCCGCCCGAAGAACTCCTGGAATCTTCTTCTAACTCTATTCCTTTTCTTGTTAACTGAGGAGAATATATACAGTGCTCTTTCTCTCTATTTCTTCTTATTGTCCTTTTCTTCTCTGGCCCACTAAAAGTCAGTGTTGCGCTTCTTTGTCTTTGAGCACCTAAGTATAGGAAACTAATATCTTCCTGTACTTGATATTCTACCTCCTGCGACACTATGAAGCTGAAATTGAGGCAATCAAGATAGCAACAGAGAAATTAATAAATACCAGCAATGGTACACAACCTGTGGTGGTACTGACAGATAAAACATCAGTACTCGAGGCGCTTTTGTCTGGGAAATTGCCAGTATTAAGGACACTACTTTCTGAACTTAGCAGTCAGCATAAGGTCACCATACAGTGGATACCACCCCATTGTGGAGTACCCGGAAACGACAGAACTGATCAATTGGTTAAGGAAGGAGCCAAAGAAGAACAGCCTGATGTGCCAGTTACATACCATCAAAAGAAAAGATTGATCAAATTAGTCAGAAAGCCACAAAAACCTGCTCAAGATGACTACCACGTTATGGACAGACCAGAACAAGTCATTATTCTGCGCCTCAGAACAGGACACAATAGATTACGCAACCACGTGTATACAAAATTCAAGATTGGTGAAACAGCCATGTGCACATGTGGATTGGCTTCGCAGACAGCAGAGCACACACTCCAAGACTGCCCACAATATAACATATCTAGGCAAACTTTCTGGCCTAGAGAGACGACATTGGAAGATAATCTCTATGGACCACTGTGTGAACTGAAAAAGACAGTTAAATTCATACAAGAGACAACATTGCAGATATAGACATATTTCAAGCGAAAGAAAGAAGAAGAAGAATAGGCATCATATGTTAAGTTAAAAATAAAGGGGAGGTGGGGGGGGGGGGGGGGGTTGGAGGAATTACGCATTGCTTATGAACATAGCTGTGACAATATGTATTTGAGTATCCTGAATATTAAAAATGTGCTTAATTTTTAGAACTCAGGGTTACCCAGGAGCAAGAACCGCCCCATAATGTTCCACGTCCTGTATGTCATTGTGATGACCACGTCTGCTGGTGGTCATGGCCAGATCAAGTACAGATAAGTCAGTCTAACTTTAACCATTGTCGTGACACAAGAATATATAATACACTTCGATCTTAGCCTTCTTAGCCAACATGCCACGAAACAATCCAAAGTGCTGAATTCCGTATGTCTTTACACGTTTATTTCGTACAACATATACAGGGATAACTGGCCTGTGGCAACCTAACGACCACTGCACCTGCGTTCGTCTCCAGTCGTCCTGACATTTCTTGCCACTGGAATCAGATGGATGCAGGCGAGAGAGTGAGGCCGATGAAGTTGCGCAGCTCTTCCTCACTATAAACAAATTCATCGCGCAAGTCAGTCTTCATCCTATTGTCTTCATCATTCCTGATGGATAAACTGGATGCAATGAATGGTCATCATCATTCTTGATGGACGAACATCCATCCATTTCGTACAAAACAGATTGTATTTACAAGGTGCATAATAATTTGAAGGTGACTGTTGTCCATAGATGGTAATTTATATTTTTATTTTAAAAGTTGCATATCCGTTACAGGACATTGCAGTCAACATCAGCATTTTACCGACGCTGTTGATGTCTTGGCAAGATTTTACGTTCAGTAGTTTGCTATTGCTTTCTGAACGACCGGCTCTTATACCAACACGTTAAAACCAGCGCTGCACGGTCTGCTGCCAAATCGGTCACCACTGTGTTTCGAACGCGGGTAAGCGGCATTACGAATCGCGTTCGTATCGCCATCGCCACGGAGTGCAGCCTAGAGGGTGATGTTTTTTTGTTTTTTTTTGCATATCCTTTACAGGACATCGCTGTCAACATCGCATCTTTCAGCTGTATGTTGATTTCTTGGCAAGATTACGCTCAGTAGTTTGCCATTGCTTTCTGAGCGGCCGGCTCAGTTATCCCGCAAGTCACCAGCGGGGGTCGAACCGCTCCCAGCTCTCGCACTGCTACGAGACTCTGCGTGATAAACGGGATTACAGAGAAAGTGTTGTAACCCCTCGGCCAGAGAGACCGGCAGAGGGTGATGACTGTATGTAAAATGCTGGTCTCCGCTTGAGTCTGATTTAAATGTGATGCCACAGGCAATAATGGGTGATGAATCTGAAGCAATTAAAAACCGGCGTGTCACTGGAACGATCGACATTACACTTTACATCTTTGCCGTGGAAGTCTGAAAATGTTAGGGCTTACCTGGAGTGCTGTTTTTATTTATTAACACTAAGAATTCTTGTCTTCTTGGATCCAAATGTCGACCAAATTTATGTTCATTATCAGGGCCAGCAACCCAGAAATAAACAGCTAATGCGGTCGTCAAGTTACCCCTCTTTCACACTGAAGAGAACACCTATATGTTAATGAAAAAGGTCGAACACGTTTCGCCTATTCACCGTGTTGTAATTTTCGGTTTCAGACAGGATATAACTGTTCTTTGGAATTTGCATTCGTATTAGCTTCCTCTAGACAGATACCAGTTTACTTCCTCTAGACAGATACCATCCAAGGCTTTATCTCATTGGGTGTAGGCTTTATTTCCCTAACAGTTTTGACGAGGCCACAGCTTTACTGTTTACTCTTTATGATTTCCAACTGCCGTGGAGATATTTAACGTGCTCAATCTGCACACAAACCGCCTGTTCTTTACCCTAATCCAGGACGGCTAGATATCAAATTTCATTACACAAGAGATCAAGGAGATATGTTATGTCATTAAAAAAAACAATCTCAACCCATATGATGGGATTCAATATCAGAAACTTCTTAGCCTGAGAAAATCTCTGCAATATCATGGCTTCCCTCACCCCACCACCCCCCTCCTGGAGTTATGTGGTTTCAAGTAATCAAGAGACTTAACTGATTGGTTGATTGATCTTATTTTACATGAAATTATCCAGTAATACTTCGACCTCTTCCTTTATTGATCACATCCACACACACACACTCACACACACATACACACACATATACACACATACACACACACACACACACACACACATTGCGTTGACACCCAAGAGAAGCCGATGCCCCCTATACATAGCTAGGTGTTGTTGTGCATACAGTCGCTAACACCCAAGAGAAGCCCATATCACCTCTACATTAATAGAGGTTGTGAAGACACTCGCTGACACCCAAGAGAAGAGGATATGACCTCTACATTACTAGGTGTTGTTCAGACAGTCGCTGACACCCAAGAGAAGCCGATATCACCTCTACATTACTTGATGTTGTGCAGACAGTCGCTGACAACCAAGGGAAGCCGATATCACCTCTACATTACTAGATGTTGTGCAGACAGTCGCTGGCACCCAAGAGAAACCGATGTCTCCTGTATATAACTAGCTTTTGTTGTGCAGACAGTCGCTGACACCCAAGAGAAGCCGATATTACCTCTACCTTACTAGGTGTTGTGCAGACAGTCGCTGACACCCAAGAGAAGCCGATATCACCTCTACATTACTAGATGTTGTGCAGACAGTCGCTGGCACCCAAGAGAAACCGATGTCTCCTGTATATAACTAGGTTTTGTTGTGCAGAGAGTCGCTGACACACAAGAGAAACCGATATTACCTCTACATTACTAGGTGTTGTGCAGACAGTCGCTGACACCCAAGAGAAGCCGATATCACCTCTACATTACTAGGTGTTGTTCTGCAGACAGTCGCTGACACCTAAGAGAAGCCGATATCACCTCTACATTACTAGATGTTGTGCAGACACTAGCTGACACCCAAGAGAAGCCGATATCACATCTACATTACTAGGTGTTGTTCTGCAGACAGTCGCTGACACCTAAGAGAAGCCGATATCACCTCTACATTACTAGATGTTGTGCAGACACTAGCTGACACCCAAGAGAAGCCGATATCACCTCTACATTACTAGATGTTGTGCAGACAGTCGCTGACACCCAAGAGAAGCCTATATTTCTTCTACATTACTAAGTGTTGTTCTGCAGACAGTCGCTAACACCCAAGAGAAGCCGATATCACCTCTACATTACTAGATGCTGTGCAGACAGTCGCTGACACTCAAGACAAGCCGATATCACCTCTACATTACTAGGTGTTGTGCAGAAAGACGGACACCCAAGAGAAGCCGATATCACCTCTACATTACTAGGTGTTGTGCAGACAGACGCTGACACCCAAGAGAAGCCGATATCACCTCTACATTACTAGATGCTGTGCAGACAGTCGCTGACACTCAAGACAAGCCGATATTACCTCTACATTACTAGGTGTTGTGCAGACAGTCGCTGACACCCAAGAGAAGCCGATATCACCTCTACATTACTAGGTGTTGTGCAGACAGACGCTGACACCCACGAGAAGCCGATATCACCTCTACATTACTTGATGTTGTGCAGACAGTCGCTGACACCCAAGAGAAGCCTATATTTCTTCTACATTACTAAGTGTTGTTCTGCAGACAGTCGCTAACACCCAAGAGAAGCCGATATCACCTCTACATTACTAGATGCTGTGCAGACAGTCGCTGACACTCAAGACAAGCCGATATTACCTCTACATTACTAGGTGTTGTGCAGACAGTCGCTGACACCCAAGAGAAGCCGATATCACCTCTACATAACTAGGTAGAGATTATAATGATAACAAGGCAAATTATGACTTAGATATTTTAACACTATCTCCTGTATAGTGTGAACAACTGGATCCACTTTCAGTATTCCACTTTCCTTGAAGTATCTGATTCTTAGACTGAACAACATACAATTCAATATGATCAGATAACGCGCGAGTGGGTACGAAGCATACAATTTTCTGTCTTACAAGAACTTACATAGATAAATTGACTGGGTCAATATGGGATGCGAGGGAACGGTATAGCAAACCTGTGGGCTTCAAAGATGACAGTAGCTAGAACATTAACCATGGAGGAGGGAAAGATTTTGAAGGGTATGGACGGCTGTCAGCTGAAGACACAGAGACACATGAAACAATGTATTTATTTAAATTAAGGGTGCTTGAGTTTTGTTTTGCGTTCACTCGCTTTGAAGTCCATACACGCGCCACTACTTCTAGTGCACTGGACTGATTTTTGCGCGTGTATTAGCTTTCCCTATTACCATTGCCCATCGTCATTAGGCGAACCCACTCCGACTTCTGAAGTACTTGTAATTTACCACCACATGTCGAGGACGAGAAATCAACATTGTAGTCCAACTGTCCGGTCTAGGGATTGAACTCGTTACCTCGGCGTTAGCACACCGGATGTTTAAGAACGAGCGCTCTTATCAATTCAGCCATGCCAACTTTACGATTTCGTTTACACCATAACTCCCCCTCCCCCCCCCCCCCCCCCGGTTCAACCTCAAAGAAAAGTTAAAATAGGGCCCATCCCTGGCTCAGATTAATAATCCTGTGACTCAGTCAGCCGCAAATAGCAGCAGGCCGCGGGTTTACCCTCACAGAATATTAATTAGAATAAAGAAGAAATAAACGTTTATTTCGTACAAAACCGTTCGTGTGTGTGTGTGTGTGTGTGTGTGTGTGTGTGTGTGTGTGTGTGTGTGTGTGTGTGTGTGTGTTTACATTTGCGAATACAACATATACATTCATATACACATGAGAAATTACTAAATACCAGCCTTGGTGCGCAATCTGTGGTTCTATTGACACATGCAAAATCTGTACTCGAGGTGCTCCTGTCTGGGAAATTGCCAGTACTAAGGACACTACTTTCTGAACTTAGCAGTCAACATAAGGTCACCATACAGTGGATGACACCCCACTGTGGAGTACTAGAAAACGACAGAGCTGATCGATTGGCTGAGGAGGGAGCAGGGGAGGAACAGCCTGATGTGCCCTTACATATCGCCAAAAGAAAAGAATTATCAAATCAATCAGAAAACCACGAAAACCTGCTCAAGACGACTACCACGTTATGGACAGACCAGAACAAGTCATTATTCTGCGCCTCAGAACAGGACACAATAGACTACGCAACCACGTGTATACAAAATTCAAGATTGGTGAAACAGCCATGTGCACATGTGAATTGGCGTGGCAGGCAGCAGAGCACATACTCCAAGACTGTTCAAACTTTAACATATCTAGGCAAACCATCTGATCTAGAGAGACGACAGACAGGGAAGATGAACTCTATGGTCCGCTGAGTGAACTAAAGAAGTTAAATTCATACAAGAGACACATTGCAGTTATAGACATATTTCAAGCGAACGAAAGAAGACGATGAATATACACATGATAACATTCATGGCATAGTGCAATTACCTACACATTACTTGTTGATGATGGTTGCGAAGTAATCATTTGCTCTCATGCATAAATTAAAATCTTTCAATAGATATTCTTTCATACTCCAAGTATGTTCATTCACACTTAGTTTTATTTAATCAAGTTTAACTGCACCGCCGAATCGTTCATACTCCGAGTATTCTCATTAACTTTTAACTTCCGGTCACCAACATGAAGGATAGGCATTTATGCTTGTGGCTACGGTTTGCATACGTTTTTTCCTCATGTTCGACTGGTAGTGCATGGTTCCGTTGCGGTGCTGGTGAGTTGAGTGAATCAACAAAAAACGAGAAGTAGATTGTGAGCTTTACTAAATTACGCTTACAAGAAACAAATTGGACATTGCGGCCAACACCGTCGTCAGCACAGAACAAACAAACACAAACCGACGCACAACGTCATGCAAAGTTCTGAGATGTGTGCGTGGTGCGACACTGTGAGCCGTGAATTTAGTGTAGAATTCTTTTACATCTGTCCGCGGTTGTTTGTAGCGTAATCTGCATGTTCGGAATGATGGCGGTCGGCCTGTCGCTGAATTGGCTAGATTTCCTCATGCAATAATGTGTGGCTGCTGGTTTTCTAGTGACTGACGTTTCCATTGTAGATGAACAGTAGTTTTCGTGGAGGACTATTGTGTTGGCATTCTGCATATCGTATCCGTGCGGGCTGTTGGTTTGTCGAGACTCCTGTCTGTTCCACTTTTCACACAGGGCAGTGATGAGCTTTTGAGGAATACTCACTGGCACAGGAACGGAATACATTGGGACCGACCCGTTGCCGTGAAGTTAGAACCGCGAATAATGACTTTTGCATTCAGAACAATGCAAAACATGTATATTTGACTTTTGCTTTGAGCGCGCGCACGTGAGAGAGAAAGAGAGAACCCAAAAGTGGTGAATGTGGCCTTTTACAGGCCTGACAAAAATTTCTCGGATTATAATTATACTAAACTGCCATTAAAAGGATAAAAACAGCCAATGGTTAGCCCATGATATATAGAAAATTATTTATAAAATTCTCACATGTCTAAAATAACGCCTTTAGTTTTACACAAATTGTGAAGATAATTTAAAATTGTTATCAACAAATTTATACTGCGAATAACTGTCGATAATTTCTATGACAATTTAAAAAAAAGATTAAAATAAATGCTACAATTATTTAAATCACATAATACATTTACACTATTTTTAGTAATTTCCCTTGAAATAACTTATATTGTTATGTCCCTTTTCATTATATTAATTCATTATCTCCGATTAATGTTGTTTTATTTCGTACACAACAGTGTGTATTTACAAAGTGCATTGTATGTTTTCTTTTTTTACATTTGCAAATACAACAGATCCCAGACGTCATTTGCAGCAAGATTCCTTAAATGTTTGTGTAATGGCTGCATACTATTTATTTATTATTCTGGAACGGCAAATGTAACGATATTCGAATTCATATCGATAAATTGTTGTTTTAGGTAATTGCAATTCCAAAGTAAAAACTATAGTATCCTTTAGAATAACACACTTGGATCCTCGTAAATTCTTCAGTTCAATAGGTGGACGGAAGTTAATAACTGTCACTGTCATTTACTGCCAATATAGTACATTGCGGTGTATGGCAGGGGGTGGGGGGGGGGGGGTCTTGAGCCAGAGGAATTAAGGCCGCCTGGCTAGTGCAATCGCCGCGAACTGTGCAGGTTCTGCCCCCGACAGAAATAAACGCCACACCATACCGAGGATTCGAACCCGGGTCCCCCAAATTAAAATCCGGAATTCTAGCCACTTATCCAGCCGCTCCTCATGGGCGGAAGTGAATCTGTAAAAATGTTGAATGTTGTATATGAAATAAGGTGTTCATTTGGTTTTGCCTAAAGTTTATGGATTTTTGTAATATTCTATTTTAAAATAATCATGGCCGTCCCACCAGGTCCCGCGTCCCTGTGTGTGTCATTCGGATGACCGCCTCTGCACGTGGCGCTGGTAAGATCAAGTGCAGACTTAGTCAATAGGCTGAGAAGTGAGACCCATCTATATATACAAAAGCGAATGTTTGTGTCTTTGTGTGTGTGTCCTTTATGCGTTAGCGAACGGTCCATCCAACTGAGATGAAGTTTTCTACAGATGTTCTTCTCATTCACGGGCAGCCAACTGGCATAGTTTGTTAGTTTACAAACAGTTATTTACGTAATAAATTAACATTAATTAAAATATTGCAAGGGGACTTAACTTAAGAAAAGTTATATCAAAGGACATTACTTTTAGTAGCATTGCTATATTCTGTAATTTAAATAATTGTTGTATTTTTCTCGAAGTTTTATAAAATGCTTATCTATAGTTATCTACAGGCATATGCGTTATAATATAATGATAAAATCTTTAAGGTATTTTCAAAAGTTTTCATAAAAATAATGCATCTATTTTAAACACGTGAAAATTTTCGAACCCATTTCCCCCGCAACGGGAACAGGAAAGGGCCGAATATATATATACTCTCTGTGAATCACAGTCGTATCTGGTATAAACAAAGTGATAAAAACTTTAAGGTATCTTCAAAGTTTTAAAATAAAAATATAATGGATCTATTTTAGATACGTGAAAATTTTCTAACTCTGAACAATATCATCGAAGCTACAATTTTAAGTGTGAAATTTAAAGGAGAAGATGTAATGATGCCACACATCCCAATGATTCATACATGTATGCCATTCGAATTCAAACGTCTGCAGTTTCCAGACAGACAGAAAGACAGACAGACAGGCTGGCAGGCTGGCAGACAGACAGACAGACAGACAGATGTAGGTAGGTAGATAATTAGGTAGGTAGGTAGATAGATAGATAGATATACAGACAGACAGACAGACAGGCAGGCAGGCAGGCAGGCAGGCAGACAGATGTAGGTAGGTAGGTAGGTAGGTAATTAGGTAGGTAATTAGGTAGGTAGCTAGGTAGATAGATAGATAGATAGATATACAGACAGACAGACAGACACACGGACAGACGGACGGACGGACAGATAGATAGATAGATAGATAGATAGATAGATAGATAGATAGATAGATAGTAGATAGGTAGGTAGATAGATAGATAGGTAGATAGGTAGATAGGTAGAAAGGTTGATAGACAGACAGACGGACAGACAGACAGACAGACAGACAGATGTAGGTAGGTAGGTAATTAGGTAGGTAGCTAGGTAGATAGATAGATAGATAGATATACAGACAGACAGACAGTTAGATAGACAGACAGACAGACAGACAGACAGACAGGCAAGCAGGCAGGCAGACAGACAGACAGACAGACAGACAGATGTAGGTAGGTAGGTAATTAGGTTGGTAATTAGGTAGGTAGCTAGGTAGGTAGATAGATAGATAGATAGATATACAGACAGACAGACAGACAGACAGACACACGGACGGATGGACGGACGGACGGATAGATAGATAGATAGATAGATAGGTAGATAGATAGATAGATAGATAGATAGATAGATAGATAGATAGATAGATAGTATATTGAGGATTCCAGACACCTATTCTGGGAGGGTAATTTGGAGGGTAATGGCGGCTGATAGGGTTTATGAAGGAAATATGGGGCAAATTGTCGACTCGGTAAAAAAAATTTTTGTGTGGGAACGGGTTTTTTCGGCGGGTGATGGTGTCTGTGAAAGTAATTAAGGTAAAAGTATTCGGTGGGAATAGAAAGGTTGTGCGTACGGATGAGGGAGGGCTGTAAGTTACGTATATGAATGTGTTAGTATGCGTGGTGTAGTGCTGTATAAACAAGGGTGTGATGGATCGTGGTTTCTACTCATGGGTTGGATATATTTTGGTTACGTGTATGAATGTATTAGTATGCGTGGTGTAGTGATGTATAAACAAGGGTGTGATGGGTCGTGGTTTCTACTCATGGGTTGGATATATGGTGGTGGCATATATGAATGTGTCTGTTCGTGGTGAGTAATGTATAAACAAGGGTGTGATGGGTCGTGGTTATACTCGAAGTAAGAGGTGGTTACTATCATCTGAACAGTGTGATAGTAGTGAAGGTAAAGGGTGGTATATTCACTATCATCATTACAAAGGAAATCTTATAAAGTTATAATGGGTGTCATTTGATGGTAAGGGGTGGGTATTAGTGATCAAGTAGGAGTGATATAGGGGTGGTCATAAATGTAATAAGAGGTGTTCGCAGTTACACACTGGTCAACCAGTGGTCAAGCAATGGTCAAGTAAGGGTCAAGTAGTCAAGTAAGGAAATTTTAGGGAAAAGTGATTGTAATGAGATGGTGATAATTAAAGAGTGGTAAATTAGAGGTCAAGCAGTGGTAAAGTGGTCAAGTAAGGAAAATTTTAGGGAAAATTGGTCGTAGTGACATGGTAATGCAAAATATGGGGTAAATTAGTGGTCAAGTAGTGGTCAAGTAGTGGTCAAGCAGTGGTCAAGCGGTGGTTAAGTGAGGAAAATTTTAGGGAAATTTTAGGGTAAAGTGATTGTAATGAGATGGTGATGATTAAAGAGTGGTAAATTAGTGGTCAAGCAGTGGTCAAGTAAGGAAAATTTTAGGGAAAATTGGTCGTAGTGACATGGTAATGCTTAAATTAGTGGTAAATTAGTGATCAAGCAGTGGTCAAGTAGTGGTCAAGCGGTGGTTAAGTGAGGAAAATTTTAGGGAAATTTTAGGGAAAAGTGATTGTAATGATATGGTGATGCTTAAAGGGTGGTAAATTAGTGGTCAAGCAGTGGTCAAGTGGTCAAGTGAATAAATTTTAGCGGAAAGTAGTTGTAGCGACATGGTGATGCTTAAAGGGTGGTAAATTAGTGGTCAAGTAGTGGTCAAGTAGTGGTCAAGTGGTCGAGTGACCACTTAAATTGTAGAGGACGATGTGCCTAAGATTATGGTAGTGATTAAAGTGATCGATGACGTGGTCAAGCAGTGGTCAAGCAGTGGTCAAGTAGTCGAGTGACCACTTAAATTGTAGGGGAAAGTACGTATAGTGCAATGGTGGTGGGTAGAGTGAAGAAGAATCAATAGTAGTGATAATAGTACTACCAATATTATCGACAAGAATATTAGCTGGTGCGTTGTTAGAGATACAAGTATCTTTTTTTTGTCGGGTGTGTAAAAATCATACAAAGAGGGTCATACAACCACAAAGACAACGAAACACACACACACGTACACACATACAGACACAGAAGTACAGACAAACCATACCATTACTACTGTCATCACAACTATACACAAGTACACACCCATAAACAAATACACAAAGAGGGTCACACAAACACACATACAAACACAAAGACAACCATACACAGACAACCCATACCATTACTACTGTCACATCAACACCTATACACATGTGCAGAGACAGCACAGACACACTCGTACCATTACTATCACCACAACTATACACAAGTACAGACACACAGACATCAACTACACAAATACACACCTACAAACAAAAACACACAAAGACACAGACACACTTGTACATACAGACATTAACACTGACAAGTACCCATACCCATCTCCTACCATTACTATTGTCATCACAACTATACACAACCACGTACAGACACATCTGCACGTACACACAGACATCAACTACTACAAACTCAAAGACACACACCCAAAGACAGACACACATCCATAATCAACCACACACAGACACAAAACACAAGTACAACCAGACATCAACTACACCCATACACACTTGATACACTTATACATACAGACATACACATAAAGACAGACAACCACAAAGACACACCCATACCATTACTACTGTCAACATCAGCTATACACAAGTATAGATACACTCACCCATCGCAAATACACACACCCATAGCCTTTTCCTGGCCCCACAAGAATATTACAAACTACACAAACCACATACCCTTTTTGGTAAAGAACGCGGATGTCCGAGACAGCCCCTACGTCATCAACGCCATATGCAAAAGTCATTAAGCATGAGTCATCAGTTTGTAGGGAAGCAGGCGGGCGTTAGAAAACACTGTCTACAAAATTGCTACGTCAGCTATGTAGGGTCGTGTGCAGAACCAGTGTATAAAATAGACGGCGTCTCTTGTGAGCTCAGTACCAGTTCACGGCTGACTTGGGTATCTACAGAGTTATTTTTGTGAAACCTGCTGTTGTAAGTCGCTTAGTGTAGTAAGCAGATATTATTCACGTACTGACTTGGCTAGCTACAGCAGTGAAACAGGTTGGTGTGAGCCTTATTCGTTTCGTCGG
Source organism: Cepaea nemoralis (assembly GCA_014155875.1). Lineage (NCBI taxonomy): Eukaryota > Metazoa > Mollusca > Gastropoda > Stylommatophora > Helicidae > Cepaea > Cepaea nemoralis. The sequence continues at coordinate 111,862 of JACEFZ010015598.1, forward strand.
CATCTGATAAAACAGTGAAACATATATTGTATACATCAGAACTTTTTGGTGTTGTAAGAAAGCGAAAGTGTGTCTTATGACCAGTTTATCAATATGGCCACCAGATCTACTTTCACGTGTTCAATGTGCGACAAAGACTTCCGTGATGCGAATAATCTTAATCGTCACATTCGGACCATTCACGGTACGAAATCATACTTATGTCATATCTGTGGACAACTTTTCAACAGAAAAGACAATCTACAAAGACACATGCGAACACACCATCAACCACGTATGAATACATCAGAACCAGAGACGACAGCACCATATGTATATTTACACCATCCTCGTAGTGTAAGTCAAGTACCAGACTACCACCACTGTATCTTCAATGATAACCTTACCCGCTACAATGGGAACATTCACAATGATTATCCCTGTCAGTTACGTAACAATCTATACAATTCGAATCTACAACGGTACTTACATCACCAGATACCACGAGAAAGAACGACACCCTTAGACACCCTGGCAACATGTCCACTCATAGTAGCAGAGGATATCCAACCAAATGATAGAGACAGCTTGGCAGCCCTTAAGGCGTACTGCAAGGACCTGTCGATTATGCTACCCAATCAAGTGGTAGTATTAGAAAAAAGTGTCGACCACCGCTACCGGGTGGTTTTGGTATGAGACCTTCATAAAAAAGAAGTATTCAGATATCTCATGTGTGATGACTTCGACAACAACAGTGTTGTGTTACTCAATCAAGCTATATCAGTCAACTGTATACTCAAAAATGAAGAGCACTAATCCAGAACTTTTTGGTTTTTCACTAACTATGTATGTCATTGATTTTTTTCTTATGATATATATCTAAACTGTTTTTCACTAATCGTGTATGTCATTGATATTATATTTCTTATGATATATATCTAAACTGTTTTTCACTAATCATGTATGTCATTGATTTTTTCTTATGATATATCACTAAACTGTTTTGATGAATATGTTGTGAACACACATATTTTGTTGATAAAAATATTGATATCAAGATTTTTGTTTTGTTGATTTTCTTTAGTGGGTTGTTTTCATGACGTTGTCCTCTTCTTATCGGAGAGGGGATGAACAGAGACACATACAGACATGCACAGAGACATTTTATACAGACATGAACAAAATCGGGGGAAAAGTTATGGCAAATACAGAAATATTTCAGTCAAATGTATGAAAAGTAGGAAACTTTGCTAACCAAATACGGGAAGATACTGACCAAAATATGAAATGTCTAGGCCAAATTTATGAAAACTATGACAATATGATTACCAAATGGGAAGAGACTTTCAATCAAATTTATAAATATTTCAACTAAACTTATAAAAAACTAGGAAAATTTGTCAACCAAAAGGGAAAAGGTCAACCAAATACTGAAATATCTCAACCAAAACTTATAAAAATATCATCAATTCTTATAAAAAATAGAAAAATGCGTCAGACAAATCGAAAAATGTTGGCCAAATTCAGATATAACTCGAACAAACTTATAAAAAGATAGGAAAAAATATTACCCAACACAACTAAAATGTTGACCAAAGTTATAAATACCACATCCAAACTTATGAACAGTAGGAAACTTTGTTAACCTTATAAAAAGTAGGAATATTTGTCAAACAAAGCGAAGCAAGTAAAGACATATTTCAATCAAATTTATAAACGTGTCATCCAAAATGATAAAAACTAGGAAAATCTGTCAGTCAGTCTAAGAAATAGCTATGGAAAAGTAAGAACTATGTCGACCAAATTAAGGCAAAGGTGTTACCAAAATTATGAAAAATGTAACTTCTGTAGTTATCTCATACGTGTCTTGAAGTTTTATCTGAAAACCCGTTATCAATGTCACCACTTTCTCGATTTTACATTACCGAAACCTCCAACTTCACCGTATCTGCTACAGAAACCCTTATACAGACTAAGCACTCATCTCTCCACACTCTTGGTTTCTTTCTAACACAAACTGGTCACATCAACAAGAACTTCAAACCTCCATTGTACACGTGGTCCATTGAAACAGACATAACAACATTTATGGTAAGGTCGTCTATGGTTCCAACTAGTATAGTTTCTGTATCAGCTAGGTATTCATCATCACGGAACCATTTCCCATGGCTGCCAGCTTCAACTTTCCATACCACAATGTCTGCTACACTATCCTTTCATTGTTCCAGCTTTCAACAACACAACGGTTTTTTTCTCGAAGTCTGCCTAAAATACCATTTCTTAGGGTGTCCACTCCTAGCGCACTTTACCATTTCACATCTGCAATAACGACAAGTCTGCAAGCAACCACCACTGTCTGTTATAAACTCGGCCTTTCTTAAAAACACGCCTACCTTAGTGAACTCATGAATACCAGCTACCACATCTTCTAACCGACTTTCAGTGTTTCATAACAAATAACACTAACATTCGTTTTGATTACAGAACAATATAATTTCTGGTGACTAGGCAGATTTTCCAACCTAATGGAGGTAAAGCATCTGTCCCCCTAACCTACTAAGCGCTATTCTAGACAACGAATACGGTCATCGATCAGCACCCCTAAGAAGAACTTGAAAAAACAACAGAGATTGGGTTCCTGAGACGAATTATCTGAATTCGTTGGACTACCACAGTAATTAATGATGAACGCCTAAAGAGCATTATATACACCAAACACAACAAACTCTTTCTTACTAACCCTAACCCTAATTATACATCATTTAACCCTAACCTAACCCCTAACCCTAACTATTCACCAAACACAACAAACTCTTTCTGTAAGAGACATAGACACAAACCACTGTTAGAAACCGAAAAAGTTAAATTTTAATTAACACTTAAAAATATTAAATCGTAATTTTATTTCGCTTCACTTAATATACAGATATAGACTAAGTATAGGTATAGGTATAGGTTATGTATAGGACTATATCGAGCTTACATTTGGCGCAATAAAATTACGATTTAATATTTTTAAGTGTTAATTAAAATTTAACTTTTTCGGTTTCTAACAGTGGTTTGTGTCTATGTCTCTTACAGAAAGAGTTTGTTGTGTTTGGTGAATAGTTAGGGTTAGGGGTTAGGTTAGGGTTAAATGATGTATAATTAGGGTTAGGGTTAGTAAGAAAGAGTTTGTTGTGTTTGGTGTATATAATGCTCTATTTTCCTTAGGCGTTCATCATTAATTACTGTGGTAGTCCAACGAATTCAGATAATTCGTCTCAGGAACCCAATCTCTGTTGTTTTTTCAAGTTCTTCTTAGGGGTGCTGATCGATGACCGTATTCGTTGTCTAGAATAGCGCTTAGTAGGTTAGGGGGACAGATGCTTTACCTCCATTAGGTTGGAAAATCTGCCTAGTCACCAGAAATTATATTGTTCTGTAATCAAAACGAATGTTAGTGTTATTTGTTATGAAACACTGAAAGTCGGTTAGAAGATGTGGTAGCTGGTATTCATGAGTTCACTAAGGTAGGCGTGTTTTTAAGAAAGGCCGAGTTTATAACAGACAGTGGTGGTTGCTTGCAGACTTGTCGTTATTGCAGATGTGAAATGGTAAAGTGCGCTAGGAGTGGACACCCTAAGAAATGGTATTTTAGGCAGACTTCGAGAAAAAAACCGTTGTGTTGTTGAAAGCTGGAACAATGAAAGGATAGTGTAGCAGACATTGTGGTATGGAAAGTTGAAGCTGGCAGCCATGGGAAATGGTTCCGTGATGATGAATACCTAGCTGATACAGAAACTATACTAGTTGGAACCATAGACGACCTTACCATAAATGTTGTTATGTCTGTTTCAATGGACCACGTGTACAATGGAGGTTTGAAGTTCTTGTTGATGTGACCAGTTTGTGTTAGAAAGAAACCAAGAGTGTGGAGAGATGAGTGCTTAGTCTGTATAAGGGTTTCTGTAGCAGATACGGTGAAGTTGGAGGTTTCGGTAATGTAAAATCGAGAAAGTGGTGACATTGATAACGGGTTTTCAGATAAAACTTCAAGACACGTATGAGATAACTACAGAAGTTACATTTTTCATAATTTTGGTAACACCTTTGCCTTAGTTTGGTCGACATAGTTCTTACTTTTCCATAGCTATTTCTTAGACTGACTGACAGATTTTCCTAGTTTTTATCATTTTGGATGACACGTTTATAAGTTTGATTGAAATATGTCTTTACTTGCTTCGCTTTGTTTGACAAATATTCCTACTTTTTATAAGGTTAACAAAGTTTCCTACTGTTCATAAGTTTGGATGTGGTATTTATAACTTTGGTCAACATTTTAGTTGTGTTGGGTAATATTTTTTCCTATCTTTTTATAAGTTTGTTCGAGTTATATCTGAATTTGGCCAACATTTTTCGATTTGTCTGACGCATTTTTCTATTTTTTATAAGAATTGATGATATTTTTATAAGTTTTGGTTGAGATATTTCAGTATTTGGTTGACCTTTTCCCTTTTGGTTGACAAATTTTCCTAGTTTTTTATAAGTTTAGTTGAAATATTTATAAATTTGATTGAAAGTCTCTTCCCATTTGGTAATCATATTGTCATAGTTTTCATAAATTTGGCCTAGACATTTCATATTTTGGTCAGTATCTTCCCGTATTTGGTTAGCAAAGTTTCCTACTTTTCATACATTTGACTGAAATATTTCTGTATTTGCCATAACTTTTCCCCCGATTTTGTTCATGTCTGTATAAAATGTCTCTGTGCATGTCTGTATGTGTCTCTGTTCATCCCCTCTCCGATAAGAAGAGGACAACGTCATGAAAACAACCCACTAAAGAAAATCAACAAAACAAAAATCTTGATTTCAATATTTTTATCAACAAAATATGTGTGTTCACAACATATTCATCAAAACAGTTTAGTGATATATCATAAGAAAAAAAAATCAATGACATACATGATTAGTGAAAAAACAGTTTAGATATATATCATAAGAAAAAATCAATGACATACACGCTTAGTGAAAAACAGTTTAGATATATATCATAAGAAAAAAAAATCAATGACATACACGATTAGTGAAAAACAGTTTAGATATATATCATAAGAAAAAAATCAATGACATACATAGTTAGTGAAAAACCAAAAAGTTCTGGATTAGTGCTCTTCATTTTTGAGTATACAGTTGACTGATATAGCTTGATTGAGTAACACAACACTGTTGTTGTCGAAGTCATCACACATGAGATATCTGAATACTTCTTTTTTATGAAGGTCTCATACCAAAACCACCCGGTAGCGGTGGTCGACACTTTTTTCTAATACTACCACTTGATTGGGTAGCATAATCGACAGGTCCTTGCAGTACGCCTTAAGGGCTGCCAAGCTGTCTCTATCATTTGGTTGGATATCCTCTGCTACTATGAGTGGACATGTTGCCAGGGTGTCTAAGGGTGTCGTTCTTTCTCGTGGTATCTGGTGATGTAAGTACCGTTGTAGATTCGAATTGTATAGATTGTTACGTAACTGACAGGGATAATCATTGTGAATGTTCCCATTGTAGCGGGTAAGGTTATCATTGAAGATACAGTGGTGGTAGTCTGGTACTTGACTTACACTACGAGGATGGTGTAAATATACATATGGTGCTGTCGTCTCTGGTTCTGATGTATTCATACGTGGTTGATGGTGTGTTCGCATGTGTCTTTGTAGATTGTCTTTTCTGTTGAAAAGTTGTCCACAGATATGACATAAGTATGATTTCGTACCGTGAATGGTCCGAATGTGACGATTAAGATTATTCGCATCACGGAAGTCTTTGTCGCACATTGAACACGTGAAAGTAGATCTGGTGGCCATATTGATAAACTGGTCATAAGACACACTTTCGCTTTCTTACAACACCAAAAAGTTCTGATGTATACAATATATGTTTCACTGTTTTATCAGATGCCGACGAAACGAATAAGGCTCACACCAACCTGTTTCACTGCTGTAGCTAGCCAAGTCAGTACGTGAATAATATCTGCTTACTACACTAAGCGACTTACAACAGCAGGTTTCACAAAAATAACTCTGTAGATACCCAAGTCAGCCGTGAACTGGTACTGAGCTCACAAGAGACGCCGTCTATTTTATACACTGGTTCTGCACACGACCCTACATAGCTGACGTAGCAATTTTGTAGACAGTGTTTTCTAACGCCCGCCTGCTTCCCTACAAACTGATGACTCATGCTTAATGACTTTTGCATATGGCGTTGATGACGTAGGGGCTGTCTCGGACATCCGCGTTCTTTACCAAAAAGGGTATGTGGTTTGTGTAGTTTGTAATATTCTTGTGGGGCCAGGAAAAGGCTATGGGTGTGTGTATTTGCGATGGGTGAGTGTATCTATACTTGTGTATAGCTGATGTTGACAGTAGTAATGGTATGGGTGTGTCTTTGTGGTTGTCTGTCTTTATGTGTATGTCTGTATGTATAAGTGTATCAAGTGTGTATGGGTGTAGTTGATGTCTGGTTGTACTTGTGTTTTGTGTCTGTGTGTGGTTGATTATGGATGTGTGTCTGTCTTTGGGTGTGTGTCTTTGAGTTTGTAGTAGTTGATGTCTGTGTGTACGTGCAGATGTGTCTGTACGTGGTTGTGTATAGTTGTGATGACAATAGTAATGGTAGGAGATGGGTATGGGTACTTGTCAGTGTTAATGTCTGTATGTACAAGTGTGTCTGTGTCTTTGTGTGTTTTTGTTTGTAGGTGTGTATTTGTGTAGTTGATGTCTGTGTGTCTGTACTTGTGTATAGTTGTGGTGATAGTAATGGTACGAGTGTGTCTGTGCTGTCTCTGCACATGTGTATAGGTGTTGATGTGACAGTAGTAATGGTATGGGTTGTCTGTGTATGGTTGTCTTTGTGTTTGTATGTGTGTTTGTGTGACCCTCTTTGTGTATTTGTTTATGGGTGTGTACTTGTGTATAGTTGTGATGACAGTAGTAATGGAATGGTTTGTCTGTACTTCTGTGTCTGTATGTGTGTACTTGTCTGTCTTTGTGGTTGTGTGTGCGTGTGTACTTGGTTGTCTTTGTGGTTGTATGACCCTCTTTGTATGATTTTTACACACCCGACAAAAAAAAGATACTTGTATCTCTAACAACGCACCAGCTAATATTCTTGTCGATAATATTGGTAGTACTATTATCACTACTATTGATTCTTCTTCACTCTACCCACCACCATTGCACTATACGTACTTTCCCCTACAATTTAAGTGGTCACTCGACTACTTGACCACTGCTTGACCACTGCTTGACCACGTCATCGATCACTTTAATCACTACCATAATCTTAGGCACATCGTCCTCTACAATTTAAGTGGTCACTCGACCACTTGACCACTACTTGACCACTACTTGACCACTACTTGACCACTAATTTACCACCCTTTAAGCATCACCATGTCGCTACAACTACTTTCCGCTAAAATTTATTCACTTGACCACTGCTTGACCACTAATTTACCACTCTTTAATCATCACCATCTCATTACAATCACTTTTCCCTAAAATTTCCCTAAAATTTTCCTCACTTACACACCGCTTGACCACTGCTTGACCACTACTTGACCACTAATTTACCAGTAATTTAAACATTACCATGTCACTACGACCAATTTCCTCTAAAATTTTCCTTACTTGACCACTACTTGACCACTAATTTACCACTCTTTAATCATCACCATCTCATTACAATCACTTTTCCCTAAAATTTCCCTAAAATTTTCCTCACTTACACACCGCTTGACCACTGCTTGACCACTACTTGACCACTAATTTACCACTAATTTACCACTAATTTAAACATTACCATGTCACTACGACCAATTTCCCCTAAAATTTTCCTTACTTGACCACTTGACCACTGCTTGACCACTGATTGACCACTAATTTACCACTAATTTAAACACCACCATATCATTACAATCACTTTTCCCTAACATTTCCTTTCTTGACTACTTGACCCTTACTTGACCATTGCTTGACCACTGGTTGACCAGTGTGTAACTGCGAACACCTCTTATTACATTTATGACCACCCCTATATCACTCCTACTTGATCACTATTACCCCTTACCATCAAATGACACCCATTATAACTTTATAAGATTTCCTTTGTAATGATGGTAGTGAATATACCACCCTTTACCTTCACTACTATCACACTGTTCAGATGATAGTAACCATCTCTTACTTCGAGTATAACCACGACCCATCACACCCTTGTTTATACATTACTACACCACGCATACAGACACATTCATATACGTAACCACCATATATCCAACCCATGAGTAGAAACCACGACCCATCACACCCTTGTTTATACATCACTACACCACGCATACTAATACATTCATATACGTAACCACCATATATCCAACCCATGAGTAGAAACCACGATCCCATCACACCCTTGTTTATACAGCACTACACCACGCATACTAACACATTCATATACGTAACTTACAGCCCTCCCTCATCCGTACGCACAACCTTTCTATTCCCACCGAATACTTTTACCTTAATTACTTTCACAGACACCATCACCCGCCGAAAAAACCCGTTCCCACACAAAAAATTTTTTTACCGAGTCGACAATTTGCCCCATATTTCCTTCATAAACCCTATCAGCCGCCATTACCCTCCAAATTACCCTCCCAGAATAGGTGTCTGGAATCCTCAATATACTACTATAGATAGATAGATAGATAGATAGATAGATAGATAGATAGATAGATAGATAGATAGATAGATAGATAGATAGATAGATAGATAGATAGATAGATAGATAGATAGATAGATAGATAGATAGATAGATAGATAGATAGATAGATAGATAGATAGATAGATAGATAGATAGATAGATAGATAGATAGATAGATAGATAGATAGATAGATAGATAGATAGATAGATAGATAGATAGATAGATAGATAGATAGATAGATAGATAGATAGATAGATAGATAGATAGATAGATAGATAGATAGATAGATAGATAGATAGATAGATAGATAGATAGATAGATAGATAGATAGAACGAACGAACGAACAAACTTTATTTTAAAAGGGTAACAAATTGGGCAAGCTGGCCCGTCTTACATTCGGCCCTTTCAATCACTCATCTTTCATTCATCAAATGTACATGTTACATTAACATAGGGGAAAAAACATTGTCAAATGGATTCTGTAAGCATAAACAATGCATATTACGCATGATACATTCACATGAGAAAAAAAGAAAAAAAAAAAAACATCAAATGAAAGTTGTAAACATAAACAGTGCATATTGCAATGTTGTGAGACACATCCCCCATCCACCCTCGTATCCCGCAGCCACCAACACATCCCCCACCCACAAAACCTCCCCCACCCACCCACATATACCTCCACGCACTCACACAGAACCAGGCGAACATTCATGCCGCCACACACCCACTAATCCCCCACCCACTCACATTTCCCCAAGAAGAGGAAGAAGAAGAAGAAGAAGAAGAAGAAGAAGAAGAAGAAGAAGAAGAAGAAGAAGAAGAAGAAGAAGAAGAAGAAGAAGAAGAAGAAGAAGAAGAAGAAGAAGAAGAAGAAGGAGGAGGAGGAGGAGGAGGAGGAGAAGAAGAAGAAGAAGAAGAAGAAGAAGAAGAAGAAGAAGAAGAAGAAGAAGAAGAAGAAGAAAGAAGAAGAAGGAGAAGAAGAAGAAGAGGAAGAAAAGAAGAAGAAGAAGAAGAAGAAGAAGAAGAAGAAGAAGAAGAAGAAGAAGAAGAAGAAGAAGAAGAAGAAGAAGAAGAAGAAGAAGAAGAAGAAGAAGAAGAAGAAGGAGGAGGAGGAGAAGGAGGAGGAGGAGGAAGAAGAAGAAGAGAAGAAGAAGAAGAAGAAGAAGAAGAAGAAGAAGAAGAAGAAGAAGAAGAAGAAGAAGAAGAAGAAGAAGAAGAGGAAGAAGAAAAAGAAACCACACACAGACATACACCCGCCAACCCACACATTCCGCACATATCCACACACATAACCCGCACTCTCACAATTTTCCCCTCTCACCCACACACACATCAGCCAACCTAACCCACTCACCCACCCAATATTCGCCACCTCTCATCTACACATCCTCACCTATACACACATCCCCACCCATAAACACATCTCCCCACTTGCCCACACATATCCCCCACCCATAACCCAAAAACACACACCTCCCACCCACACAAACCCCGCCACCCACATATACTCCACCCACACACATCTTCTATCACCTACACACCTCCCCCCCCCCACCCATACACTCATTTCTCACACACATCCACTCACTCACGTACTCATCCATCAACCATTCACACCCACACATCGCCCACGCGCCCATCAACACATGCATCTCTCATCTACCCTCTCACCCACACACACCCCAACCACCCAGCCAAACACACATCCCCCATTCTCGCATACATCCTTCAATCACCTGCAGATCCCACACCTCCCCCACCTCTCACACATCTCCCCTCCCACACAAAACTCCACCCATAAACACATTCCCCCCACATACACATCTCCCACATACCTTCCCCATACACATCACCGCCCACACATCTCCCCACCCACTCACACATCCTCCACCTACAGACATCCTCACCACCCACACATACATCCTCCACCCACCCACATTTGCCCCATCCACACTCACACACTCCCACCCACACAGACATATCCCATTTACAGACACCCCCACACTCATCCCCCACACCCATTACACACTCATCCCGCAACCCACACAATTTCTTACACACCCATTCACCCACCCAAACACACACTCCCTACCCACACCCGCTCCCAACCCACCAACACCCACATACTTCCAACTATCCTCTCAAATATCCCCCCCCCCCCACGCACACACATATCCCTCACACACACGTGCATCCACCACCGACTACACATCCCTTCACACATCCACACATCACCCATTAACCCATACACATCCCCCACACACAATCCTTCCACACATACATTTCCCACACCCCCACACCCACATATGCCTCACATACACACCCATACACACATCCTCACATCTAGACACATACATGATGCCTCACATGATCACTGAAACTAATAAGAACAAACTCCCACACTTTACACACAATTGAGACACTGACGATTGTCGTGAGAATTCTCGCAATTACAAGAAGTGGAGAAAAAATTGTACATATACATTATGTAGCGTAAACATTAGTGATGCAATTCAGCTCTCTCCTCTCTCTCTCTCTCTCTCTCTCTCTCTCTCTCTCTCTCTCTCTCTCTCTCTCTCTCTCTCTCTCTCTCTCTCTCTCTCTCTCTCACTAACTCTCTCACTCACATCACAGTAATGTTATATTATACATGATAAAATCAAGTGGCATACAAAATGATAAGATGAGAATAAACAAAAAATAAAAATAAAAATAAATAAATAAATAAATAAATAAACAAACAATATGGAATGGCATGTTACAGGACAATCAAGTGGCATACAAAACGATACCTCGTAATATGAAAGATATACATAAAAAATATGGAATAGCATTTTATATGACATGCGTGGGCTCAACTCTAACTCTCTCTCTCTCTCTCTCTCTCTCTCCTCTCTCTCTCTCTCTCTCTCTCTCTCTCTCTCTCTCTCTCTCTCTCTCTTCTCTCTCTCTCTTTACATACACACACTCTCACACTCATTCCCTCTCTCTCTCTCACACTCACTAACTCTCTCACTTACTTTACAGTAATTTACATGGATTCATTGTATGCATGTTAAAATCAAGTGCATCAAAATGATAATACGAAAAAAATGAGAATACACAAAACATATGGAACAGCATGTTAGATGACATGCATGCGCTCAACTCTCTCTCTCTCTCTCTCTCTCTCTCTCTCTCTCTCTCTCTCTCTCTCTCTCTCTCTCTCTCTCTCTCTCCTCTGACACACACATGTACATACACACACCCACACACAACATACACACGAAAATACACACATATACCCACGCACATACACATACCTACACACATCCATATACTTACGCACACCTACTCACATAACACCCGAATATACACTCCCTCGCATACACTGCATGCATGCACACTTACACACATAAAGATGTACAATACATACACGAGCACACACACACGCAGACTCATCCATACACACACGCACATGCATATAACTGCATATAAACACATGAACAAACACCTTAACACACGTGCAGACATACACACAGAGGCACACACAGATACACACATGTACACACACATATACACCCATACTCACATCCAGACATGCACACACATACATAACACTTTCTCATGCACTCTCTCATTCACCCACGCTCTCTCTTTTACACTCTCACTCGCTCTCACACTCACTCATTCGCGCATACCCACAAATTCTCTCTCACTCACTCACGCTCCCTTACTCACTCATTTACTCGCTGACTCTCTAACTCACACTCACTCACTAACTTTCACACTCTATCACACAGACAGGCAGACACACAACACACCCACTATCTCAGATTCACTCATTCTCTAACTAAATCTCTCACACATATGTCCACACACACTCACTCACTTTTACACTCACTCAGGCACACGAGCATGCATACTCTCTCACTCATACTAATTCTTCCACTCACACTCTTTCTCACCCACTGTCTCGCTCACACACATACAGTGAAGAATGATAGTGGGAAAATGATACTAGTAGGTGACTTATGGAGGCATATAGTCCGGTATGAAGTAAGTGTTGAAAGGGATTTCGGTTGAATGTGTAGGGACTCATTGGTGTTTTCAGTTCTGGTGGGAGGCTATTCCACAAGTGAGCACCAGAATATGCGAAACAAGTTTTGTATAAGTCCAATCTAGGCTTAGGAAGCTGTAATAATTTAAGCATTAGATTGAATTAACGGTAGAAGATACTCTAGGGTATTTTCAGATATAATTTTATTCATTAATTTGGCTTTGTTAAAAAGGACGCGCTTTTGAAGTGGTAGAAGTCTTAGATGGCTGTATAATTTATTACTTTCAACGTGCTTTATGCTAGAAACTAGACGGATAGCGCGGTTTTGAAGCGAACACAATCGTTTTATATTAGATTTAGGGCAACCATCCCAGACTGTGGAACAGTAATCGAGAGGTGATTGGATATAGGATGCATAGAATATTTTTCGTGTGCTTTCATCCAGAAAGTGCTGAATTTTAGCAAGTTGGTCAACTTTTTGTGCTATTCTCTTGGTAAGGGCGTGAACATGAGGGCTCCAGTTTAAATGTCTGTCAATTAAAAGACCTAATGTTTTATGTTCATTTACATTAATTATAGGTACCGTGTCCACGTGGAGCTCGAGCGGTGTCCCAGTTATGGCTAGGGTCTGTAGTTTTTGTCTGGTCGTTATTAGCATCGATTTGGTTTTGTCGATGTTAATTAACATGCGATTTTCATTGCTCCATCTACTGAGGTTGTCAAGTTCGTTTTGTAAAGAGCTCTCTAAGTCACAAAGGCTCTCTTTACTTGTGTAAATAGTGCAGTCGTCCGCAAATAGGTAACACGAAGTTTTAAGGTATAAAGGAAGATCGTTAATATACACTGCAAAAAGCAGCGGACCTAGTATTGAGCCCTGAGGCACACCAAAATTAAGTTGTGTGGGTCTTGATAGACAGTTATTGAAGGACACTACTTGTTGTCTGTCAGATAAAAATGACGTAATTAGGTTCACCATATTGGTGCTAGTCTTCATTTGTTTTAATTTTCTAATTAAAATATCAATGATCTACCATATCAAATCCTCTAAAAGTACTGGAGAGTTTTGGTCATAGACCATAACTTTATGAAGGGAAAATCCCAACTGCACCTCCCCGTGGTAGAGGATGGAAACACACCACGGTGTGGCTAACACAGCTCTGGGGACCGAGTATCCACCGGAATAAGTGGACAACTCTGCAGCTGAGCAGAGCAGGGCACTCACTTGTCCATACAGTCGGAAATGGCTGTCACAGGCAGAGTTAAAAGACCACCATGTGAATGTGGAAGGCAAGGGGAAACCACCACATTATCTTCCCAAGACTTCATGGCAAAACATATATCAGAGTTAGTGAACGACGTTAATGGCTGTCTTAGGACATCCTCGTCCGGTAGGGACAGTCATGAGCCACAAGTGACACCAGACCGTCATCCAGCTACTGATGGCAAAATCATAACTAAAATAAATAAATTTAGAGTAGGAACATGGAATGTTAGGACATTAAATGAGCTAGGAAAGTTGACCAATGTTCTAAGAGAAATGGATAGCATGAATATGAATATACTAGGCGTTAGTGAGATGAGATGGAAGGGATCAGGCAAAATTATAGCTGACAATCACACAATAATTTATTCTGGAGGGGATACACATGAGAAAGGTGTAGGAATAATATTAGATGAAAAAAACAGCCAAGTCAATTAATGGATACTGGTGTATTTCAGATAGAGTTATTATGGTAAAAATCAAAGGCAAACCAATAGATATAAATATTATACAAGTATATGCACCAACAACAAGCAGTAGTGATGAAGAAATACAACACTTTTATGACGAAATAGAAATGGTGATGGCTCAAATTGGATCACAAGAAATAAAAATAATACTTGGTGATTTTAATGCAAAAGTAGGAAAGGGAAAAATGGAGGATGTAGTGGGGAATTATGGTTTAGGTACAAGAAATGAAAGAGGGGAAAAGCTAATAGAATGGGCAAATATCAATGATATGATAATTGGAAACACATGGTTTAAACACCATAAAAGACGACTGTACACATGGAAAAGCCCTGATAAGAAAATACGCAACCAAATTGACTACATACTAATTAATAAAAGATTTAGAAATGCTTTAATTAATGTAAAGACAATGCCTGGTGCTGACTGTAATAGTGATCATGTACCACTATGTGGACAAATAAAAGTAAGATTAAAGAGAGGGGAAAAAATGGTTAAGAACATGAGACTTAATAAAGAGGTTCTGAAAATAGATAAAGAAATGCAAGAACAATACAGAGTGACTGTGAAAAATAGGTACAATGCAATAGCTAAAATACATAGTATAAATGAACAATGGGAAATGTTAATGGACTCCATTCATCAAACTAGCAAAGAAGTATTACCGGAGAGAGGCAAAATAGCTAAGAAAAAATGGATGAATGAAGAAATCTTAAAACTGATGGACAAAAGAAAACAGAGTAAAAATGACAAACAAGAATACGCTAAGATAAATAAAGAAATAAAAGATAAATGTGGGAAGGCTAAAGAAAGTTGGTTAAACGAGCAATGCAAAAGAATTGAATTAAATTCCATTAAAGATACAAAAAATATGCACAGACAAATCAGTGAGCTTACAGGAAGAAAAATAAGAATAAATACAGGGTGTTTGAAATCAAAAACAGGAAAGATATTATTAGAGGAAGGTGCTATAATGAAGAGGTGGAATGAGTATATAAGAGAATTATATGATGGAGAAAGGGAAGAATTAACAGAAGATAGTAACTTAGAAGGTCCACCTATTCTGAAAGAAGAAGTCGCTGACGCTATGAAACGTATGAAGAAAGGAAAAACAGCTGGGCCAGATGAAATCACAATAGAAGAATTAGAAGTATTGGGAGAATTTGGAGTAGATATATTAACCAAAATGTTGAATGATATTTACAGCAGTGGATATTTACCCAGTGATATGCTGAGATCTGTATTTATAGCTATACCAAAAAGACCAGGAGCAATTGATTGTGAAGATTTTCGTACAATTAACCTTATAAACCATATCACTAAGCTTCTACTCAGAATCATAATGAGAAGAACCAAAAAGAAAATAAAAATGGAAATTAGTGAAGAACAGTATGGATTTGTGGAAGGAAAGGGCACAAACAATGCAATTTATACATTACGGACACTAATAGAAAGGTCAATAGAGAAACAGAGAGACATATATTTGTGCTTCATAGATTATACTAAGGCATTTGATAAAGTAAAACATGATGAACTGATTAAAATGTTGGAAGATATCAACATTGATGGAAAAGATTTAAGAATAATAAAGAATGTTTACTGGAACCAAGTAGCAGCAATTAAAATTGGAAATAAAGAGGGTAGTTACGAACAGATAAAGCTAGGAGTACGACAAGGGTGTGTCTTGTCACCAGATCTTTTCTCCCTGTATAGCGAAGTAATAATGAGAGAAATCAAAGAGATGCCAGGAATACTAGTTGGAGGTTATAATATAAATAATATACGCTATGCAGATGACACAGTATTGGTGGCGGACAATTCAACAGACCTACAACAATTATTAGATGTTGTAGTAACAGAGAGTGCAAGGAAAGGACTCTCCTTGAATATCAAGAAAACAGTAACAATGGTAATATCAAAGAAAATGGTGACACCAAAATGTGACATAGAAATAGAAGGGAAAATCCTTAACTAAGTGGATAATTTTAGATACCTAGGGGCATTTATAACATCAGATGGAAGATGTACAACAGAGATTAGGAGCAGAATAGGGCAGGCAAAAGCAGCATTTCAGAAAATGAAGAGTATCTTATGCAATAAGTCGCTATCACTGAATGTAAGAAAGAGAGTGCTGAAATGCTATGTAGAACCAGTTTTGCTGTATGGCAGTGAATCTTGGAATGTAAATGAACAAATTAAGAAGAAATTAGAAGCAACAGAGATGTGGTTCCCGAGACGAATGTTGCGAATTCCTTGGACTGCCAGAGTAACTAACGACGACTGCCTGAAACAGGCTACTAATGAAACTAGAACATTATATACAACAATAAGACAGAGACAAACATATTTCATCGGTCACGTGATGAGAAGAGAGGCATTGGAGAACATCGTAACAACTGGAAAGATCGAGGGGAAGAGAGGCAGAGGCAGACCAAGAGAAATGATGCTGGATGGATTTAGACGGTGGCATGGACGAATATCAGCAGCAGAATTGATCCAGAAAACGAAAGACCGAGATCTATGGAGAGCCATGAACGCCTACGCCAGCCGGCGCGGCACTTGATGATGATGACCATATCAAAGGCTTTTTTAAAGTCTACAAGTACTGCTCCACAAATGTTGCCATTGTTGATACAAAGATGCCAGTTATCGGTAATTTTTGTAAGGGCACTATGGCAAGAATATTTAGGTCGAAACCCAGATTGACTGTCAATTATTAGGTCGTTGTTAATTAAATGATGTAGTGTTATTTTATGCATGTGTTTTTCTCATGGCTTTGATAGCGACGATAGTAGGAAATAGGTCTATAATTACCCAAGACCCTAATATCAGTTGAGCCATTTTTAAGTAGAGGATACACTTTAGCAACTATAAAGGCAGATGGAAAATAGTATTTTGGACAGGCACTGGTTATATATGAACGTTAAGGACTCACTAATAATTGGTGCAGCACACCGAAGAATTCTATTACTGATACCATCTAGGCCTTCTGAATTTGTTGCTTTGAGATTCGAGAGATATTTATATACTTCTGCAACAGACATCAAGGGAATCTCAGGGGAAATATTTCTAGAGCACTTACCCTTCACAGAATGATGACAGTGAACTTAAATTACATACTGAGTCTGGTATTGAGGACTTTAGATTCTCTATTTCTGATTGAAAGAAGTAACTGAAATCCTCACTCACATGTTATAGAGTTTGGTATTGCTGACTCTGAAGCGTGTTTCTTGTTGGTTAGCAAGTTAATAGCCTTCCATATGTTTGTGTTATTTGATTTATCTACAATCACATTTTTGAAATGATCTTTCTTTATCCTACGAATTTCATATTTAGCTTTATTTCTTAGTCTGCGGTAATTGATAAAATCTTTAATTTTGTGTGCTGTATCTCGTTCTCTCATGATTTCGAGAACTTCGCTAGTGACCCACGGGGACTTATGTTGATTCTTGACTCGAACTTCTTTGACTGGCACATGTTTTTCAAATACATTGTAGACTGTCTTTGTCCAGTAAGCTAGTGCATCATCCGGATCAGAAAGTTGGTAAACATGTTCAAGGGCTGCATTTTTTAAGTCGTCTAAAAATAAAGTTTGGTTGAGAGCTTTAAAGTTTCTAAATTTGATGCATAAATGTTTATTTTTAGGAGTTTTGAACCCAATTTTCGACCACGTACAACATATTGGGTAATGGTCACTAACCACACTAACAGGAACAGAACAGTCGGTAACATTAACTGGACAAGTAACATATATATGATCAATTATAGTTGGGGAGGTGTCTGTAACTCTTGTGGGACGATTTATTAGTTGTTTGAAATTGTAAGATAGAATGATATCTTCCCATGTCTGGTTGGATTTAGTAATATCTATGTTAAAGTCACCTAATATCATGACTTCTCTACCTGCTGTAAACACCCTATCCATCATTGTAGTGAAGCAGTCATACCAACTATACCCAGCACAGGGATTCCGATATAGGTATCCAATGAGAAACGGTTGCTGGCTGACTGGCTTCACCTCTAACCAAACACATTCTATCTCTTCTATCTCGAGATCACTTCTACGGGAACAGTTGAGAGAATTGGAAATGTATACAGCAATACCTGTCTCTAATTTTTGGTTTGCGTCAATTCGAATTACTTTAAACCCCTTAAGAGAGATTTCAGAGTCGGTTATTTTGTCGTTGAGACGGCTTTCTGTGATTCCAAACACATGGAACTGTTTGCACAGTATTACTGAAAGCTCAGGTAATTTATTGAGAAAATGATAGATGTTGAGATGGCCTATATGTAGACCATCTTTGTTGAGCCACTAATCGTGATTGGCGAACATTACACAATGAAAAGATGATGTCGCTTGTGGTAGAAAAATTCCAGAGATTTTGAAACTTTATGGAAAATGTCTGTGATGGAGTGACATCATTAAAGCTTGGTGCAGGGCTGCAGGATTGTATTGCATTAGCTGTTGAAGTTGACAATTCCACTGATAAGAGTGTGGATTACCGTCCAACGAGGGACCACTGCTATGAGATCTACTGGAAGTGCCTACATTGGAAGCAGGCATCGGGGGCACCGAAACATTGTTTAACGGTGTCCCCTTTGACATGCTAGGTGGAGACTGTTTTATGGGCAAGGGAGGAAACAATGCACCATAGTTAGCAACATTGGGATTGGAGCCTGGGTCGCTATTTACGGCCTTATATTCCTGGGGAATAGGCAAGGGTGGTGTGGGCAGAGGTTGAGTGTTTTCTGAACACTGAGAGATGGCTACAGCCAGAGGTGAAGATCGGTTTACTCCTGTAACTGAAACTGGTTCTAATTGTTGTGTACGTTCAGGATATTTTATGTATGCTAGTTCCTAGTTTTGAACAATGTAGTTGATCCTTATATAGTTTTTTTCTTGGGAGCCCCGGACGGTGATGTGAAATATGGGGTATTATTAATGAAAGCATTGTTAGTTTCTTGACAAGATTTATGTATAGTCAGATTGCCAGCATCGGCAGTACTGGCGCTGGAATCCATAACACGGCGGGATGATTGATGAAAATAAAATAGATGCTTTAGAAATTTCTTGCGCAACAACACCTCCAATGTAGCGAGTTGTGAGGTGCTTATGATGTGATTGTTCATAATATTGTTGACACCGATATGGATTATTTTCCTTCTAATTCTATCATTCACCTTGAATTTCCGCAGTGTAGAGGTCAGTCTGTCAATGTCAGCTCCTGGTAGCGGGTAGATCGAGGTAGTTTCGCTGTCAGAAGATGACACTGACATGCGATCACTATAGATTCCCTTGAGCAGAGAGTCTCCAATGACGACATGAGTTGCACTGTCATCCATTGTTATTTCACGCTGTTGACGTGCCCGTTTGACTTCTTGCCACTGGTCGCTGTCATCTTGCATGCGTTCTTGTTTATTATAGTCGTTGCTTGCTTGGGCTGGTTGTTGATGCTCAGTAAAAGTAGTGGCTGAGCTCTTTAACTTTTCGTCTGCTGCTGGAGAGTCTACTACTTGAGGCCTGGGACCTATTGCTGATACGAACATCAATGGGGTAGATGGATGGTGCGCGTTCTACAGGTGTAGTAGTGTTGCAGCCTGTGGAAACTAATTGTGTGTCATTTTGCGAATATCCACTGGTCATACACACCTCTGCAGCGCTATGGATACTTCCTGTTTGTGCACTTTTGTCAAATGACTGTGCACTCTTTAGTTTTAAGGCATGGATTGTTGTTTTAAAGGTGTCCTTCTCTTCTTTAAGGAGGCGGATTTCTTTTTGAAAGCGAGCGTTTTCTTCTTTAAACACAGCAATGGTATTAGTTGTGTTGGAAATAAAGTCTTTTAGCCTGTCCTCCAAAGCCTGGATGAGTTCACGACAGGCGTTGTGGTTGTGTGGTTCGGCTGAGGAAAGAGTGACTAAAGATGATGTGTTAGTTTCATCAGATTGGGCTACTGAACTGTGATGTTCGTCTAGCTTGAGCTTGGGATCAGTGTCTGCAGATTCACTAGACCACACGTTTGAAGTTGGCGATGAAGAAATCCGACGTTTGGATGGCGTGCTCGTCAAACTTTTCCCCGTCTTGTCTTTGTTTGTATTTTCATGGCGCTTAGATAAAGTAGAGCTCCGTAAGTTGGACGCCATATTAGTAATGTATGAGGCTCCAACAGGCAGGGAGTACACACAAGTTCGCCGCCTTTCGGTAAAGCGTGCTTGGCGACTAACCACGCGCTAGTCCCACATGGTTAAATCACACGTTGACGTTAATCGATAATTGGTAGGTTTCAAAACTGAACGTTCTTACCTTACATTTCACAAAGAAATCAGCATTTCACTAAATAATAGTCACATAAACTTAACATGTTAATTAGTATTAGATCCAGTTTTAGAAAAAAAAACACAATGATACACATAGCATCTCGATTGAAATAGGCAAAACTTTGATAAATTATATAAAAATTGGGAGAGCTTGTGAAATCACGCCCGCTGGTAGCCGGAAACCGGAAATGAGATAGATAGATAGAAAGATAGATAGATATATAGATAGATAGATAGATAGATAGATAGATAGATAGATAGATAGATAGATAGATAGATAGATAGATAGATAGATAGATAGATAGATAGATAGGAAGGTAGGTAGATAAGTAGATAGACAGACAGACAGACAGACAGACAGATAGACAGATAGATAGATAGATAGATAGATAGATAGATAGATAGATAGATAGATAGATAGATAGATAGATAGATAGATAGATAGATAGATAGATCCCTGCGAGGAGCTGGGCGAAGCCGGGCTGGGTCAGCTAGTTCGTTTATAAAGGTATTTGATCTGAAACAGGCGCATCACATTTTTGTTTTCCTGAATGAAATAATAATGTTGAAAAACAGCGATAATTGCTTGCATCATATGTTAAGTAAGGGGAAAAACAGCGATAATTGCTTGCATCATATGTTAAGTAAGGGGAAAAACAGCGATAATTGCTTGCATCATATGTTAAGTAAGGGGAAAAACAGCGATAATTGCTTGCATCATATGTTAAGTAAGGGGAAAAACAGCGATAATATCATGATACCCCTCCTAAAATCAGGGAAAGATGGTTCCATTGCCTCTAGCTACAGACCAATTAGCCTCACTAGCTGTCTCTGCAAAACACTGGAGCGCATCATCAATCATAGACTGCAGTGGTACATTGAAAGTAAAAACATCCTTGTGCCACAGCAGGCTGGCTTAAGGCAGTGCTACTCTACGGAAGATCAGACAACCTACCTCTCTCAAGAAATTGAGGATGCATTCCAAGAGAAGAAGCTGGTGCTTGCGGCATGGATAGATCTGAAGAAAGCCTTTGACAAAGTCTGGAAAGAAGGTCTGATGAAGAAACTGAGAAACTGCAAAGTCAATGCAAGAATGTACAAATAGGTGAAAGCATACTTGCGCAACAGAAGAGCCCGAGTACAGATAGACGGACTCAAGAGCAAGAAAGTACTATTGCGTCACGGTGTTCCCCAGGGCGGGGTCTTGTCCCCCACACTTTTTCTAATCTTCATCAATGATCTTGTTGCTAATCTACCGCATGGAATAAAGCGGCAATGTGCGCCGATGACCTGGTTTTATGGAGCGCAATTGAACATGCATCAGTGGCCACCAAATTGCCACAAAGGGCTGTAGATACATTTGCTGCATAGGCAAATAGATGGTGTGTCAGCATAAACACTGACAAGTGCAGCATCACTCTATTTACCCTCTCTTCAAAACAAAAGACAGGGATCATCCAGATAAATGGAACACCCCTAAGAGAAGATAAAGAACCAACATACCTTGGAGTAACATTTGATGGCAGGCTGACATGAAGAAAGCACATCAACATAACAGTAACAAAAGCCAGAAGGAAAATAACCATCCTGATAAAGCTAAGTGGAACCACATGGGGAGTCAGTGGGAAAATACTTAGCAAAGTTTACCAACAGAACATACGACCACACCTGGAATATGGGTCAACTGCGTGGTGTTCAGCATCAAAAGTCACACTACAAGAGCTGGACAAGGTGCAAAATCAAGCACTTAGAGTCACCACAGGAGGGATGACATCAACCCCAATAGTGGAAATTGAGAAGATGGGGAGGACACAAGCACCGAGTGAGCGCAGAGATACGAAAACGCTAATACAAGCAGAAAAGTTCCTCAGCTTGCCAGGCCACCCTATGAAGAACAGATTTGGAAACCAAGCTATGGGGCGGTTGAAAAGAAGTAGTTTTATCCACCAGGCCAAACGACTCTGCAGAGAAACCACCGATTTGCCAACAGTTGATATCCCCCTAACAACTATTCCAGAGCGAAATCCATGGAAAGATGAGCATAGACTGTCATTACAAATCCAGACAGAAGTGAGAGGAATATTTGGCACGGAATAACAGAACAGTGTGTAGCGCAGAGCAGCCACCCTCAGCTTCCTTGATGAAGAATACCCACAGGATCTCTGGATCCAAGCCTACACAGATGGGTCGACGCAAAATGCTGTTCGAAATGGAGGAGCGGGAGCGTATATAGAATACCCAAATAATACTAGGGACACAGCCAGAGTACCGACAGGAAAGTACTGTCCATAACTATGATGCCGAAATTGAGGCAATCAAGATAGCTACAGAGAAATTAATAAATACCAGCAATGGTACACAACCTGTGGTGCTACTGACAGATGCAAAATCAGTACTCGAGGCGCTTTTGCCTTTACTAAGGACACTACTTTCTGAACTTAGCAGTCAGCATAAGGTCACCATACAGTGGATACCATCCCGCCGTGGAGCACCCGGAAACGACAGAGCTGATCAATTGGCTAAGGAAGGAGCCAAAGAAGAACAGCCTGATGTGCCCATTACATACCACCAAAGAAAAGAATGATCAAATGAGTCAGAAATCCACAAAAACCTGCTCAAGATGACTTCCACGTTATGGACAGACCAGAACAAGTCATTATTCTGCGCCTCAGAACAGGACACAATAGATTACGCAACCACATGTATACAAAATTCAAGATTGGTGAAACAGCCATATGCACATGTGGATTGGCCTCGCAGACAGCAGAGCACATACTCCAAGACTGCCCAAAATATAACATGTCCAGGCGAACCTTCTGGCCTAGAGAGACGACAGTGGAAGATAAACTCTATGGACCTCTGTGTGAACTGAAAAAGACAGTTAAATTCATACAAGAGACAACATTGCAGATATAGACATATTTCAAGCGAACGAAAGAGGAAGAAGAATAGGCATCATATGTTAAATTAAAAATAAAGGGGAGTGGGGGGAGGGGGGGGGGTTGGAGGAATTACGCATTGCTTATGAACATAGCTGTGAAAAAATGAAATTGAGTGTCCTGAATATTAAAAATGTGCTTAATTTTTAGAAATGAGGGTTACCCAGGAGCAAGAGCCGCCACATGAGGTTTCACGTCCTGTATGTCATTGTGATGACCACGTCTGCTGATGGTTATGGCCAGATCAAGTGCAGATAAGTCAGTCTAACTTTAACCATTGTCGTGACATAAGAACATATAATACACATCGATCTTAGCCTTCTTAGCCAAAATGCCACGAAACAATCGAAAGTGCTGAATTTTGTCTGTCTTTACACGTTAATTTCGTGCAATATATACAGGGATAACTGGCCTGTGGCAGCCTAACGTCCACAGCACCTGCGTTCGTCTCCAGTCGTCCTGACATTTCTTGCCACTGGAATCAGATGGATGCAGGCGAGAGAGTGAGGCCGATGAAGTTGCGCAGCTCTTCCTCACTATAAACAAATTCATCGCGCAAGTCATTCTTCATCCTATTTTCATAATTCCTGATGTACAAACTGGATGCAATGACGTGTGCCGCCGTGATATGGCACAATACCCCCTCCCAGAGAAAAAAAAATGGTTTATCATTTTTTTTTCTCTATGAAATATATGTTCTTTGCAATCATATGCATTACCAACATTAATAACGACATCTGGAAAATTCCTGGTTCCCCCCCCCCCCCCCCCTTATCTACTCTAAAAAAATAATAATTTCATATGACGGGCACGCCCACCTGTCCAATCCCCCGTGGACGTCGTGTGGCTGATCATGGGAAATCAGTCCAACTAATACACATATTAGTCCTTACCTTGTCCTAATAGACAAGTGTGTCCTCACTCTAGGTACTTCCATGAGTTTTGGACGAGAGTAATAATGGGTTTCCCAGTAATCCATGTTGGTCGTTGTTGCCGTTCCTCCATATATTCCATGTATATTTATAATATATGTCGGTCGGGTAGACGTAACGATCCATGTCTTGAGAACTTTATCGAACCATTTGATATGTTAGACCATCAAATACTTGTGTGGATCTCTTGGGAATCTCCACCGATTCTGTATATATTCATAGATCTTAATGGATCGATTGGCAAAATAATTCGTTCTAATAAAATTCATTCAGCTGCAACCATTGCTTATCCAACTATTCACTTAATATCACAAAATCAACTACTTCAATGTTTCTCAATTAATAAGTGAAATGATGATTATCAATATATACATTCTAATGTAATCTTAATTAATGTAATGATTTATCTAAGTAACTCATTAATATAACAAAATTGACTCAAACTAATTAACTAAGTAATTCTAATTAATTAACTATTTAACAATCTTAATATGTAAGTGTTCCAAGTCTCTTTATACATTCAATCGCCTTGGAATTGACTAATAGTCTTCTTGATTGTTAAAGAATAATCCTTTAAAATTATAACACAATCTAAGAATACTTGACCGATCACAGTTTTCCACGTCAGATAATGACGATCGAACCATCCATCAAGTGTGCATGATATATTATTGGACCACTGCATCCGTGATGATGTCTCTGCCAATTAATGTAAAATTAACAACATATGTATCTATATGACTACACTATATATTCCTAACAGTAATAATTTAAAGTTACCGATTGCATCAACATCGTTCATTAATTAGGTGCTACTTGATTGAAATTTATTAAATTTCCTAATCTTATATATAAAAGGCAATCTCCGTCTGTCTGTCTGTATGTCTGTCCTTTATGCGTTCGCGAACGGTCCATCCGATTGAGATGAAATTTTCTACACGTCTTCCTCTCATTCCCGCGCTGCCAATTGTGATATTCTTTTAGTGTGAAATCGGCTGCTTACTTTATATTATTTAATTTTTCATTTTTCATTATAATTTATATATAGCGAGGGGACTTAACTCTAAAAAAGTTATTTCAAGGGGCATAACTTTTAATAACATTGCTATATAACTTATAGTCATATTGTTGCACCGTTTTCAAAGATTTATAAACTCTTTGTCTATAGTTATGTACCGGAATATGAGTTATAATAAATAATGATACAATCTTTAAGGCATTTTCAAAGTTTTCATAAAAATAATGCATAATGCATAACATTGTAACTCATCTTTTTATGCTTAAGAAGTTATCTACAGTCATGCAGGTGATTAAAAACAGTTTTCATTAGAAATAATGGATGGTGTGTGGAAGGACATTCTTTTAAGTTACTTTTTTTTGTTGTATGAATTTAATGAGACGCTACCCGCCAGGAGCTGGGCGAAGCCACACCGGGTCATTTTGATAGACAGACCCACCTTTTCGCTGCAGTTATCTACAGGCATATGCGTTATAATCCTCCTCCTCTCCCCTCCTCCTCCTCCTACCCTCTTCCTCTTCCCCTCTCCCTCCTCCCTCTCCCTCCTCCATCCTCCTCCTCCCTCTTTCCCTTCCTCCTCCCTCTTCCTCCTCCTTCCTCCTCCTCCTTCCTCCTCCTCCATACTCCTCCCTCTTCCTCCTCCTACCTCCTCGCCCTCCTCCCTCTTCCTAATCACTCCTCTTCCTTCCTCCTCCCTTCTCCTCCTCTCTCCTCTTACTCCCTCCTCCCTCCTCCTCCTACGTCTTCCCCCTCATCCCTCCTCCTCCTCCTCCCTCCTCCTCCCTCCTCTTCCTACCTCCTCCTCATCCCTCCTCCTCCTCCTCATCCTCCTCATCCCTCGCCTCCTCCCCCACATCCCTCTCCCTCTTCCTCCTCCTCCTCCTCCCTCCTCCTCCCTTTCCCTCCTCCTCCTCCTCTTCTCCCCTCCCTCCTCCTCCTCCTCCTCTACTCTCCTCCTCCTCTCCTCCTCTCCTCCTTCTCCTCCTCCTCCTCCTCCTCCTCCTCCCTCTCTCCGCCTCCTCCTCTCTCCCTCTTTCCCTCCTCCTCCTCCCTCCCCTCCTCCTCCTCCTCCTCCTCCTCCTCCTCCTCCCTCCTCCTCTCCTTCTCCTCCCCTCCCTCTCTCTCCTCCTCTCCTCCTCCCTCCTCCTCCTCCTCCTCCTCCTCCTCCTCCTCCTCCTCTCTTCCTCCCTCCTCCTCCCCTCCATCCCTCCTCCTCCTACTCCCTCCTCCTCCTCCTCCTCTCCCTCCTCCTTCCTCCTCCCCTCCTCCCTCCCCTCCTTCCTCCTCCTCCTCCCTCCCTCTCCTTCCCTCCTCCTCCCTCCTCCTCCCTCCTTCTCCTCCTAATCACTCCTCCTCCCTCCTCCTCCTCCCTCCTCCTCCCTCCTCCTCCCTTCTCCTCCCCCTCCTCCTTCCTTTATCCTTCCCCCCTCATCCGCCCCCCTCTTCCTCTCTCCTCCTCCCTCCTCCTCCTCCCTTATCCCCCTCCTCCCTCCTCCTCCCTCCTCCTCCCTCCTCCTCTTCTCTCCTCCTCCTCTCTCCTCCTCCTCCTCCCTCTACCTCCTCCTCCCTCCTCCCTCCTCCTTCCTCCTCCTCCCTTCTCCTCCTCCCTCCTCCTCCTCCCTCCTCCTCCTAATCCCTCCTCCTCCCTTCTATTCCTCCCTACTCCTTGTCATGGTCTTATATGTATGTAAGAATGCAGGTGCCGGTATGTAAGCGAGAGTCAGTGTAAGCATAGCTGAGGTCAAGGGCAGTAACAGACATCACGGCGTGGCTAGCGGACGGTCAGGCAAGAATCCCGTGAATAGAGCCACGTGATGTGGGAAGGTCAACCAGGAGAGAGGCAGTGTGTGTGAGGCAGCGATAGAGACGGACGTGTGGAGATCTAGAGAACGCTAGAACGATAGAACGATAGTGGTTGTGACGGATAAATGGAGATGAACGTTGTGTAGTGATATTCGAGGAATGTACTAACTGTGATATGTGCGGGATGATGTGAAGTTGTGATTGTGAATGATCATGCGGGCGACAGTGTAAAGATCGCCATTGTGAGCTAGCGCGTGGCTGTTAGTGGTGAACGATTGTTTGACCGTGAAGTGCGACTATGGTGTCAGCCTGTAATATATATTGTAATAAATGATTGTTTAGGAGATAGCTCCTGCCAGTTTCCGATTGCATTCATGTGTTCTTAGTAGATGTGTTGTAGATATTGTAATTTGCCTGTCCAAGTCCAGCGAGCTAGACAGAGCTTCCTAATTAGGACTCTGACAGGTATAATGGTGTCAGAAGTACACATGAACCACACGCTCATGTAGAACGCACAAAAGGAAGCCACTTTTGTAAAGAAGAAGAAGACCTATTCCACAATATATTAGAAATTGTAAAATAAAGATGTGTTAATAGAGTCAGAACGAAAATAACATCATTTCTTTCCACAGCAGGTTTCAATTCTACAAAGCGACCGACGTAACCAGACCAGGTCAGCGCTAACTATCACGAGAATCATGTTCCTGTACATCAAGCGTTCGAGTAGTCAGCAGAGAAAGATAAGTTGATTAATTTTGATTGCTAATTACCCAAATCTGCATTCTCTGATTTTCTTGTGTAAACATCATCATTGATAGAGTTAAATATCAAGTAACAGAAAATGTTCAGTAGTGACGCCAGTTCAGATGATGAACCAATTCGAGATTATTCAGATCACTTTGGCACAAAACATTACAAAAAGTTGCACGTTTTTTTCCAACGTACACAGGCACAAGACGAAGAAAATTGTAAAAGACAACATAACCTAATACGGGAGTGGACACAGGAATTTGAGAAGAAAATGCAAGACTATAAAATTCCAAAAATTCGCTGGTATGTATGGTATAGAAGATACGTACCAATAGATGAGAAACAAGTACAGAAGATCATACCAGATACAGACAGTGAAGACTATGAATATTGGAAAGCAAGGATATTAAATTACTATCTAATCTCTTCCGAGACTCTAAAAGTAGAGATACAAAAGTTGAAACCAACTACAGACAAGGCATTCACCCAGTATATAAGTGAATTAGAAGAATCTTTCAGAAAACTAATAATGTTAATTAAACATTCAGACAACAATCAAGGAGTCATAAATTTCTTGCTAATAGAAAAGCTAAAAGCAACACTACCAGCCGAATGCGGAAAATATTTAGAACAACATAGCAAAGAACCTATCAAAAACTTACTAGAAAAATGCCGCGAATATTACAACCAAAGTGTAAACCCGGTTAAAAACACTCAACAGAAAAATACTGTGCAAGCAACAACATCTGCAGCCACAGATTGTCAAAACAAACCACAGAAAACAAAACCAATACTGTGTAAACATTGTAACACTCCACATACAGAAAATGGAATATGCGATAAAAACCCCACTTATCAAGAATACTTAAATACTATCATAGCACAAAAACTGGGGAAGGTAAACCAAAGGAAATATAGAACAAAATGTCATTTTTGCCTTGCGTATGGGCATAGACGATTTGAATGTGAAGGAGTAAGAAGACTACAGAAAGCAAGAGCAAATACAGCAATAAACATCACAACAGACATTTCAGCAAAGAACGTAGAAAGAGTGAACATCACAGATACGAAAATAAGACCAAACACTGCAAAGGCAGAACAAACTGAGTTTCATCCATCAGACTTTGTACCATATTTTAATAATGTTGTAAACATCACTCAACCTCATTCCTTATGTAAAGAGGTCAATACTCAACAAGAAGGTGAGGAAATAAACAAAACCTCAAGACTGTCATTAGGAAAACTAACATTCCATGAAGGTTACATCAATGACACAGTATGCACGTGTGTACGCGACACAGGGTCCTGTCTTATCGGTCTTCGAAAGACCCTAGCTGATCCTAAAGACTATCTAGATGAGTACATCTATTGCAGAACTGTTTCAGGGACATTAGAGAAATATCCTATGGCATGGGCCAATATAAAATCACCTTTCCTATCAGGCAGAGTAACTTGTGCTTTATTAGACAATCCATGCTGTGATTTATTAATTGGAAATGTATGGAATGTGACAGACTACACAGAGTCCAAAACACACACATGGCAGAAAGGTAACACCACAACAAGCACTGCTTAACTACACCACTCATCATACAACAACATGATGAACAGACCAAAGTACCACACCATACCAACTTGAGTACCATCTCACAACAAGAAACAGAAACTGGGGTGTATCATCACAAGGAAAAAGATGCAGAAAACAAACATTTCACAAGAGCGAAGAAAGATCACAAACCACCATGGTACATACTATACCTCCTGTACGCCCTGCTAACTGCACACATGACCAAGTGTACACAGTGCATGGTTATACTCGCACTACTCATTGTAAATACAAAACAGTCTTCACAGACAGTTTTATTCACACATCATCATGACGCAACACAGATGATATTACTCATGACAAACCAGCAAACTTTGTTACTGATATCATTACTATTGAACCAAGGTTTCTTTTTACTACTGATAAACTTTATGTCAAATCAACTCAGACACATATTTATTCTGAACAATGTAAATCATCAGTCGGTGGAATTACTGACAAAGATCAGAAACAAATTACCCTACACATTTTGGAAAATAGACACAAATTGCAGAAAAGCATACAAACATGCACGATTACTTTTGAAAACTACACATGGTGTATTATTATTATTTCAACTATTGAATGTATACACACATGTACGAGTGCAGGTTTGGAGATAGCACTCAAAATGATCTCAACATGAAATTTGAAAATCCCCACCTTTCGGAAAATTTTAACCGTAACCCACTTTATATCCTTAGATCCAGTAACTCAGAGTTGCCTTGTCTGCTGTACGACTCCAGCGCTATGATACTAGCACACTTCATTGTAAAGACCAGCATGATAGGTCCTTCAACGTGAAAGTGTCACCAGCAAAACAGTAAGACTCAACATGTGATTTCAGGTATCAAATAGTAAGATATACCCAGATTGACTTTGTTTCAAACGAGTATCTACAGAATCTACCTTTTGGAAATCGACGAACAACGACGACAGCTTTACCAGTACAGACACTCATTTCTGGTGATCAGTTTAAAGAACCAGAGGCCAACCTACAAACTATGGCACAGACAGTGACAGACAGACGCACCATGGCCACACTCAAAATTAAGGCCACTGAATTCAATTCTTATTTTATACGTGTGAATTCCAGCAATTTTACAGTATACGTGTGAATTCCAGCAGTTTTAAAGAACGGACTTACAAATTGGCCAAACTTGGTGAACAGTCTTAAGCACTATACAGAAGGAAAGACAATAATCATCGTATGCGAGAGAAGACATTCCAAAGATTCCAGCACTGAACCGAACATTGAACACTGTTACAGTAATTCCGTGTGCATAACTTCCACAGGACAAGAACGGTATCCTATAGGTGCAGGAAGTCATCAATTATGTATATTTTATTGTATATGTATTAACTGTATGACATCCAATGTCTAATTTTTATTGTTGTTATACTTTGTATTGTTATAATGTGATATGTACATATGAGCGTAAGTATAGGGGCGAATAGTATAAGTTGTAATGCTGAGAATCAACGCCTGGCAATCCTAGTGCGCGATTGTTACCAAACTTGCTTTTGCGTATGCTGGATAGCCGACGAATGACGCTTAGCAATAGTGATATAGAATTAACATCAGAATATGGTAATCAGAAAGAATATACCAACAGGGTGATCCCAACCAAAGAGATTAATAACTACTCTCCATAACAGTAAACAAGGTGTGCTCACAAAGGGAAACAACTCACGGTCCGACATAATATGAGGTAAGGGAGACTATGACATACATGAATTATATTCGAACCATGACCACAACATTGACATGGTGTGCTCATAAAGAATCGAGTAGCGTGCATTAACTATAGACGAGGGAAACCACGTCGGAATAGAGAGAAAATTTAAGAATGCTGTAAGAGGAAGTTGTAGCCTTATTTGAGACGTAAACCAATGGAGAATCCTTAAACCAGCATAGACACAATGACTATGAGATGAGAATGCACAGACAATCGATTGAGAAATATGAACGGAATGTAATGTCACGGATTGGTGGTTGGACAATATAACGAGGTATGACAAGTACACCCAGCCAAAACATTTGTCAGACCACGACAAAACCTTGAGAGAAACCTCAGTACTGAAAAAGAGAAAACAATGGTTATGGTGAATCTCATAAAAGATCAGAGCAAAAAGGAACGCAAGCTTATGCTTATGATCATATAATCCCCTGACAAGGTTAGAAAGATGTACTGAGAGTAACACACAGAATGTGTCACATTTCTAAGAGTAAGTGCCACATTGGTTGTGCGGGGGGAGACTGTCATGGTCTTATATGTATGTAAGAATGCAGGTGCCGGTATGTAAGCGAGAGTCAGTGTAAGCATAGCTGAGGTCAAGGGCAGTAACAGACATCACGGCGTGGCTAGCGGACGGTCAGGCAAGAATCCCGTGAATAGAGCCACGTGATGTGGGAAGGTCAACCAGGAGAGAGGCAGTGTGTGTGAGGCAGCGAATAGAGACGGACGTGTGGAGATCTAGAGAACGCGAGAACGATAGAACGATAGTGGTTGTGACGGATAAATGGAGATGAACGTTGTGTAGTGATATTCGAGGAATGTACTAACTGTGATATGTGCGGGATGATGTGAAGTTGTGACTGTGAATGATCATGCGGGCGACAGTGTAAAGATCGCCATTGTGAGCTAGCGCGTGGCTGTTAGTGGTGAACGATTGTTTGACCGTGAAGTGCGACTATGGTGTCAGCCTGTAATATATATTGTAATAAATGATTGTTTAGGAGATAGCTCCTGCCAGTTTCCGATTGCATTCATGTGTTCTTAGTAGATGTGTTGTAGATATTGTAATTTGCCTGTCCAAGTCCAGCGAGCTAGAAAGAGCTTCCAATTAGGACTCTGACACTCCTCCTCCTCCCTCCTCTTCCCTCCTCCTCTCTCCACCTATCTCTTCCTCCCTCCTCCTCCTCCCTCCTCCCTCCTCCATCTCCCTCTTCCTCCTCCCAGCTCCTACGCCTCCTTTTACTTCTTCTGCTGCTGCTGCTGCCGCCGCTACATTTACCCAAGTTAATTGTTGGGGAAGATGTAAAGACCTTTCAAGTGCTCTTTCTAATGCTTTTTGTAAGTTGGTCTTCGTTTATCTAGGTTGTTCTAACTGCAACCAATAAATGATTAGACAGACAGACAGACAGAGAGGGAGGGACAGACAGACAGACAGACAGACAGACAGACAGACAGACAGACAGACAGACAGACAGACAGACAGACAGACAGACAGTCGGGATATTGCTGGCCAGGAATGACCGGAGATGTACGCCGGTGGTTGAAGTCTTGTTCGGAGTGCCAGAACGCACCACCCAACAAGCGGACAACGAGTAAAATAGCTCTTAAAGTGGAAGACAAAGTGGAAGTGTGGGGTCCAGCAGAGACCAATATACTCCACACCAATCTTGAATTTTGTATACATGTGATTGCGGAATCTATTGTGTCCTGTTTTGAGGCGCAGAAGAATTACCTGTTCTGGTCTGTCCATAACGTGGTAGTCGCCTTGAGTAAGGTTTGTGTCAGAATCTCCCTCGCCATCGCCTGGAAGCGACGGACAAGCACGACGTGAACCCGACTGACAGCTACGACACAGTTGAGGTCCAGTGATTAGCGTGACGCACGACGCAATACGCGCACGTGGACCAACAGCCAAGGGCTAACTCGAGACATCGAGTTGAGAACAGACTGCCTAGGACTGCGAGACTGGATGGACATGGGAGAAAGTGCTGAGTGTATTGATGAATTATCCGATGCTTGATGTGAGCGAGCTTGTATGCTTTGTAGATACTGGGTAGAGACTGAGTGAGTGTTTGTTTCCATGCATTGATGTACTTATATATTGCATGTATGTATTGATAACTGGCATTGCCGCTAATTGTGAGCGCAACATTATGTGAATGCCGTTTAAGAGTGTGATTAAAGTGTTTCAGTTATATAGCCGCGTGTTTGAGAACAGTCATTTGTTATGTATGATTGTTTCACTCCCTGTTAGTGATCACGAGCCACTGTGAATAGAAAGCAAGACTCTGACAGTTTGGTAGCCTTTTGACTGATTTTATCATTCTTTTCTTTTGGTGGTATGTAAGGGGCACATCAGGCTGTTCTTCTTTTGCTCCTTCCTTATTCAATCGATCAGCTCTGTCGTTTTCGGGGACTCCACAGTGGGATGGTATCCACTTTACGCTGACTGCTAAGTTCAGAAAGTAGTGTCCTTAAAACTGGCAATTTCCCAGACAGGAGCGCCTCTATTACAAATTTTGCATCTGTCAGTATCACCACAGGTTGTGTACCATGGCTGGTATTTTGTAATTTCTCTGTGGCTATCTTGATTGCCTCAATTTCAGCATCATAGTTATGGTAGTACTTTCCTGTTGGAACTCTGGCCGTGTCCCTAGTATTATTTGGGTATTCTATGTACACTCCCGCTCCTCCATTTCGAACAGCATTTTGTGCTAACCCATCTATGTAGACTCGGATCCAGAGATCCTGTGGGTATTCTTCATCAAGGAAGCTGAGAGTGGCTGTTCTGCGCTGCACACTGTTCTGTTCTTCCTTGTCAAATATTCCTCTCACGTTTGTCTGAATTTGTACCGATAGTCTATGCTCATCTTTCCATGGAGTTCGCTCTGGAATAGTTGTTAGGGGGATACCAACTGTGGGAAGATCGATGGTTCCTCTGCAGAGTTGTTTAGCCTGGTGGGTGAAACTACTTCTTTTCAACCGCCCCGTAGCTAAGTTTTCAAATCGAATCTTCATAGGGTGACCTGGCAAGCTGAGGAACTTTTCTGCTTGTATTAGTGTTTTTGTATCTCTGCGTTCTCTTAGAGCTTGTGTCCTCCACATTTTCTCCATTGCTACTATAGGGGTTTATCTCATACCCCCTGTGATGACTCTAAGATCTTGATTTTGCACCTTGTCCAGCTCATGTAATGTGGTTTTTGATGCTGAACACCACGCAGTTGACCAATATTCCAGGTGTGGTCGTATGCTCTGTTGATAAACTTTGCTAAGTATTTTCCCACTGGCCCCCCAAGTGGTTCTACTTAGCTTTCTCGGGATGGCTATTTTCCTTCTGGCTTTTGCTACTGTTGTAGTTTGGGGCACACTTAAAATGTTTAAAAAGTCGGCGTATCTGGCATCGCATTATGACTTTCAGCTTTTCCATTGCCTAATGTGTCCTCTAACTTCTATGCAGTTAGAGAAAAAAAAATACATAATCTGTTAATTGCAAATATTGTGACATGCCTTCTTTCTTGGACATCCGCACTCATACAATATATTCAGAACATTATAGGGTGTGGCAGGCCATGACGGCCATACCACTTCCCCTTCAAGAGAAACTTATTCCTAGAAGTGTATCCAATAAATGTAAATTAAACATTACAATTTTAACTACAGGGAAAGTGATGTAAGCTCGTTAATATTTCTACAATACGTTACAAGCAGATGTGCAGCATTCTATAAATTTTACTTATATTCAAAGAATTTTATCTAGATTCTGATCCCAGATTTTAAGAAATCAAAGTATTTCCAACTATAAAATTATGCTTTGAAAATGAAATATTTAGGCTCTATAGAACCAAACATCTATAAAAGAGAAGGTTGCCTCCCTTTGAATAAATCACATCGTTGTTAGTATGCTTGTCTTCAAAGATAGCGGTTCGGTTTTTCTGGGGCCGACCCTGCCTAATTAAAATAATTACCAACATTTATTTAGAATAATCTGGAAATTATGTGGGAGTTGAGAGAGTTGATCGCTAAATGATATGCTTCTATCAAAGGTGATTCCCACGTACTGCAGTCTGCTTTCTCTATTCATATTTCTACCATTTATCGAGAGGCTCGGGAGAGCTTTAACAATCCTGTTGTCCAGTGAGCAACACAAGACCTTTGGGGGTCTGAGTTGGAACTTAATAATGTATATTAGTTAGTTAGTTAGTCTTTCCTTTTGAGCCCACGGCAGTGCATAGGGCAGAAGTCATGGCTCGCCATGCCTGGCGGTTCGCTGCTACCTGTTATAGAACTTGGATGTTTACTTGGCCGTTGAATGAGCCTTCTCTGATGATGGTTCTACGCAGGGCTTTAATGTATATGCCGCGGTTGATTCTTTTGTTACAAAGGAACCACGGGACTAGCTTGAGCTGGAGGAGATCCCAGGCAGTAGGCTGCTCATTTGTGGCGACTTTAATGTACGAAACAGAGAGTGGGACAATACTGGAGAAACCAGACAGGAAAATGCTCTTGCAGAAACCATGGTGGATTCAAAAGAAGTCTGCATAAACGATGGGAGGCCAACGAAAATGGGAATCCGTGTCTGGTGATGCAGACACGGATTTTGACCGGGCATGTGTTACCTAGACGGCGCTTTTGGATATAAAATGAACTGTCCTTGGTGATCATGGGAATGACCATCTACCCTGTTCAGTATTGATTTCTAAGTCCAGCAAGACCAAGTCTGTGAGAGCACCTAAGCAATTTATATATTCGAGGGAAAACAACCTTATGGGACTACTCAGACAGAGGGCATGCAGTGTCACTAGCAAACCTACTTATGTGCAGTCTCCATGGTGGACCACCGGGGTAGAACGGGCATGGGAATCCAAGAGAGCAGCAGTTAAACAATTATAGAAAGTGCGGCGAAAGGAAAAAAAGATATGCTGGAGAAATTCAAGCGCTGTGCAACAGAGACCGAAAGAGCGAGATGGGAACACTTTGTGAATGCGACTGGAGGAGATAAAACAAGGGAAATTCCTGGAAATTGCACAAACAGATGCAAAGGAAAGATCGTCATGCCACAGTGGGTACAATATACAGAGATAGCGGTTCGCGTTTGACAACGGACAAAGAGAAAGGGGAAGCTTTCTTGCAGAGATTTAGCATAGAAGATCAGAGCGATGGGGACATCAGAGATTCAGTTAGATATCTATCTGGTACCATTAAAGATACCTACTGTGAGGATATCATACAGCTGTCCGATGTCAAAGATGTATTGAAAAACAAAATAAGCAAGTGACACCTCACCAGGGCCCGATGGGGTTAGGTATGACCACATGATAGATATGAGTGATGGAGAACTTATAGAGATGACTGCTTCAACCTGATCATCAGGGTGTCATCAGTACCCCAGGTATGGGTGCACAGCTATCTAACACCACTTTCTAAATCAGGCAAATATCATTCAAAGCTAACACGATTTAGGATTAATACCCTATACTTGCAAGATGCTGGAGAAGATCGTTGCTTTTAAGCTTCAGGAATAGTTAGAAAGGTAAAGCTTCTCCCGTAAAATTTGGGAGGTTACCGACCAGGGAAAGATACTTGGTCAAATGCAGTCACTTTTGCCTACGTTTTTTATGAAGGGTTCCAAAACAGACTGGAAACGATGGTGGCAGCAGTCGGTCTCGAGGACGCGTACATCAGTCAGATGTGATATTTTGATGTACGCTCTAATGAAGAAGAGAGTCTGTCCTTGGTTGGTGAACTGGACTGCCGCTGTTATGTATTCTCGTAGAGTGGTTCTTCGGTTGGGTACATGGACCTCTGAGCCATGAATCATAGCCCCCCAGACTACCACAGGGGTCAGCAATTTCACCTGTACTTTTCAATATGTATATGAGCAAGATTGTATGGGTTGCACCCGTGTGCCGTGATGTTGATCCATCGACTGAACTAAACTAAACTAAACTATACGAGCAGGATTGCATCCTCGAAGCTTAAGGGGCTGGAAGGATACTAACATTTGCAGATGATGTTCTTGCATACAGGCAGGGAAGGATACTAACATTTGCAGATGATGTTCTTGCATACAGGCAGGGAAGGGACAGAAATCAAACAGCTCAGGAGCTGCAGGCGACAATGGACAAAGTGATGGCGTGGTGTACAGAGATGGATGCCGTCATTAACCCAGTAAAGGCATCTGTCTTGTGCTGCTCTCTGGAGAATAGGATTGTCAAAGGTGACCTCATCTCATTGTGGACCTAGATGATCCCTGTGGTGTAGTTGTTAGACCACCTGTCTCGCGTTCCGAAGGAAGAGGGCTTGCTACCGGACATCGAGATTCGGTTTATGGGTGTAATTTTCTGGGAGATTCTTGTGGGGCCGTCGCTGGAGTTATAGTGTGTGTGATCCGTGCGACGCTTTTGACAGTTCGCTCTTTGGAAAGAGATCCAGCTATCTGGGATAAAACCTGGTGCTATGAAATCATCCCTCTTACCTTTCAACCATATTCAGTATGTCGTGGCCTAGAAATTGTTAAGGCCTATACACTTCCCACTCCGTCGGTAGTATCTGCTATGGGACCATCTCCACCGTATATATAAATAGAAACACACGGAAACGAGGGAACTTCAAATGAAAACCTTAACATATGATAGAATTGGCAATAGCCGTGTCATTGTTTTGTAACCTGTTAATTGTTCTTAAGGATGTCAAGAGGGTTAAACATGTGGCATCACAGAGTAGACGAACACGGTGACGTCATAAAGACAATTTAAAGATAGCCGCCGCACTTTTGACATGCACCAAAATGTAGCGAAGATATGTTATCCTGTTTATTTGTTTTTATTTTATTGTGAAGGGGTAAAACCTATAGAAATTCATGGGCGAATGAAGATCCAGTTTGATGATGCATGCCTGTTAATCCAGCAAGTGTATGAGTGAAGCATGAAGTTTCAAAACGGCGTGATTTCTGTGAAAGACTGTTCACGAGCGGGTCAGGTACACCGTTGAAGGCCACGTACATGAAAACCATCTATTGACTGTGAATGACATTGCCGCACATCCTGACGTCACTCCAGTTTCAGCACACCACATCATCCATGATGTGCTACCGTACCGCAAAATGTCTGCAAGGTGGGTGCCACGACAGCTTACTCCAGAATTGAAACAACGACGCATTGATGCTTGTCAAGAACGTTTGAAGTGCTTTGAAACAGAAGGTGATAGTTTCTTATCAAGAATTGTTACTGGAGATGAAACCTGGATTCATTACCACGAGCCGGAAACAAGAGAGCGAGCAAGGAATGGCGCCATACCTTCTAACCGAAACCAAAGAAGTTTCGCACGCAGCCATCTGCAGGGAAGGTTATGCTGACTCTCTTTTTGGGTTGAACGAGTCGTTATTTTAGAGCACTACGTGCCAAGAGGGAAAACTGTCACCGGTGTTACGTATACAGATCTCCTAAGGAATAATTTCGACCCGCAATCAAATCCAAACGGCGTGGACTTCAGAGTAAAGGTGTCTTTTTGCAACATGACAATTCTCAAACCCATACTACCCGTGCAGCGGTTGAAATCATCGAAGACCTACACTTTCAGTGAGTACCACATCCCCGTATTCGTCAGACCTAGCCCCAAGTGATTTCCATTTGATAGGACAACTCAAATAATCATTGGGATGGAAGACTTTTCAGTCCGATGAAGAGGTACAGCATGTGGTGCATGAGTGGTTACATACGCGACCAAGAGAATTGTTTTTTCTACAGGAATCCAAGCATTTTATCGGCGCTGGAGGACTTGCATTTAACGCAGTGGTTGTCGTGTCTTCCTTTAAAGTGTCGTCCCTGGAGTGAGGGGAGTCAACACTCACATTATAATTTTTTTTTTCAATATCAATATCCTGGAGAATCCACCAGCTTCCGTCCAACACACTCCTTCATTTCATGGACACCTTTTCCTCTCTCTATCTCTGTCGTACTATGCCCCCTCTCATTCTTCCCCACGCAACATATTCAACAACTCTTGCTTCCAAAAATTAATAAAGATTAATTTATTAAAAGAAAAGTGTAATGTACGTGAGACGTGTATGCGAAGAAAATGTGTGATGTGTTCTATAATATGTGTAGGATCGGACCCTCAGATAATAGCATAGTCAGTTCATCCTTGCAAGGACACACCACAGCACGTTAAGTCAGAACAAGTCCATCTCACCCGGTACTGTATCTCTCCTGCCGGACACCGACTGTCATCTGTAGCTACCTGGTAATCCATCTTCCTGATCATCCGAAATAGATACTGTTTGTAAATTACAGCTGATCATGGACCGGTTGCACACTACACATAAGTTCCTATCGTTCCTAAAGAATGCACAAATCCTTTGTAGTGGGTATTTAGGTATCACTTTTATTGTTAATATACTTGATCCTAACTAGTGTCTATCTAGTTTCCAGTATCATGTCTTTTGTACTATTTCACTAGAATATATCACACCATGTGACTATTATATTTTAATGTTCTTGTTTAGGTACCACTGTTCTTATGCTGTGTGTTGCATCAACAATCATCACCCATCTTAGGTGAACCATCTCCTTCTAGCGTTATTTAATTTCCGTAAGAAACAGGTTACTGTTAAACTGAGGTTCTTTCAAATTGGCGTTGCACCTTTCTAAAACAGGGTTGAGCTTCCTCGTAACTGGTAGGGAACCTGTGAGAGAAACAACACATCTGGTGATAGTACTAGTCACTGATCCTACCGGCTGAGTGTAAGCCTATTGCCTTGCTCAGTTATTTTACAGCTAACTAAACTCTGTCATAGAGCATATTAGCTCCTCACCTACGTCCGAATCAGGCGATGACAAGGAAAGACCCATAACCAGAGTGCAAAACTTCAGTGGGCAAACCACTGAAAGATCCCCCCATTGGACACTTTCCCCATCTCCCAACCCATCTTAAATCTCTCTAAATATCACCCCGCTATCCTATTCATCCTGGCAGAGCCAATCATCACTCATCCTCTAACTAGTTTTCCACTAACAGTGCTAATCATCACACTCTAGTTTTAACAAGGTTACTGCCTATATTAATTAGAACTAATTAGATAATATGTTCTACCTTATACGGCACTGCAGTTTACTCAATCACATCTAAGTTTGCCATGACAGGCACGTGTAAAATAAATCTAATTAATCCCGCACACGTTAGATGTTCTTAACTCCCTAACTGCCGTGCCAAAGCACGTCTACCTAGATCAACGGTTCGAGTTACACTAGTTGTCCCCAAATCGGGTTTTTGGCAAACGCCTAAAATTGGTCACGTGACGTTATTCTTTATGTCCACACAGGTGTTATTTTGGGCAGATCAGCCCTTGTCAATCCCTGGCTCAATCAATGTCAGATTCGTCCTCCCATGTTTTGACATCCACAACAAGCTAGCGAGTTACTGTATGGTCCCAACAACAGTTTTCAATAACAAGCCGTCATTCTTCTGTCGAGTGGTGACAATCACAGCCGCCATTTCGCTTGATGTCCGGAACTCTAAATGACAGATGGACTGTTTTCTCCCGAGCTGGGCACTTCCGCTTGAATCCGACCTGTTTATGAACTGTCAAAGTGGTGTATAGATTCATCTCACTCACCACCGAATGTTCCTATTTAGCCCACCAGATGTAAATACGTGCAGCTGCAACCCAGACTGTTTTTACTGTATTTGTTGAAACAACCTGTGGCCTCGAACATGTCGTTAATCCGAACGCCTTTTATTGTCATCACTGGTTACTCACGGTGTTTTTCGTGACAGTGGTGACAACATCGAAAAATGATACATTTGTTCTTTACTTTATAGAATATATTCACCAAAAATAAATTAAGGTTTTCATTTGAAGCCCTTCGTAGTTAGGCAGACAAGCATAGAGATAGTTAGGTATGCTGACGTGCATAGTTAATATTGAGGGGAGGGGGGGTGGGGAAATCGTCTCCTTCTTCGTTCACCTTCAGACGTCATATACATAAATGCAAAGAAAACAGCAGTGAACATATGCTTATTGATATCCAAATAGAGTTTGTCCTCAAATGAAGCAGGTGTAGGTTTAAGTACTTTTCTGTAAAGACAACTATCCAGACACAATCAATCGACAATAACGTAATGAACCAAACAGAAACAATCATTGGAATTACACACTACAATATAGCGTAACATCGCAAGCAATCACAAATCACACACAAGAGCAAATGCATTGATGTCGAACTCAGTGTGTGTAGAAAACTGAAGAAAAACTTGTAAAATATATTATTAAAGGTAAAATGATGGACAAATTTGTCCTGATCGTTACGCGTCAGTGAACTTCTATGATGACTGAAGCCTGACATTCCAATTCTATAAATGCAATGACGATATTCGTATCTACGTATTGATTCCCCCATGCCCCTTTGTTCAGCGGAAACACATCTAGCATTGTAATCACTAAACCATAACATGCATTAAGACACGGGTTGGCATTTTATTGCAAGTTCGCTTTATCAGATTCAATTTACGTACATTCAATGTATTCACAAAGAACTTATGGTTTGATATCGTTCTCTACACACCTACGCTTTCAACCCCAGAAAATTAATGGCCTAAAGCAAAATTATGGTTTGCAATTGACGTCATTAAATTGCAAAGGAATAACTTTCACAGTTCAGTATTAAGATTTGCATTGGCATACGAAATATTGGTGCGTTAATGGGAGTACGATGTTTAGGACCTTTTTTCCCGCTGAATAGATAGCTGGGTAGTGCTTTTTTTTTAAAATTCAACATCATATGCCATGCCGATAAGCACGGGCATTCATGTTTCGCCATCTCACACCAATATCTGAGTCGTGTATCAATTCTGTGTTCTTGTCTCGACCATGCCATGTGGTCAAGGCATCCAGATATTTGTTTCTCTGT
The DNA here is from genome assembly GCA_014155875.1 of Cepaea nemoralis. Taxonomy (NCBI): domain Eukaryota; kingdom Metazoa; phylum Mollusca; class Gastropoda; order Stylommatophora; family Helicidae; genus Cepaea; species Cepaea nemoralis. The sequence continues at coordinate 154,348 of JACEFZ010015598.1, forward strand.
CTTCTCCTTGTTCTTTTCTCCTCATTCTTGCCAGTTGTCACCAAGTTATCTAGTTTATTTCTTCTGATAATGTCCCAAAAAAATTATGACTGTCTACGTCTAATTTCTCTAATCAGTTTATGGTTTTCATTTGTTTTTTGTACGACTTGCTAATTTTTTTTTTTTTTTTTGGTCTGTCCGTGGTATTCTTTGCATTTCCGCCAGATACCACATTTCCACTGTTTTTTATTGCCAGTAATGAAAGAAGTATGTGATATTCATCAGAATCATCACCTTCATCCAGCCTTGCCGGCTGGCATGGGAGATCATGCTTCTCGACAAATTGCGATCTCCGAAGTCATGGATCAATTCGTTTGTTGACTCCCTTCCGTGCCATGACACAAGACTGTCAAGAATCATTTCACACTGTCTTCCTCTATCTCTCTTTCCGCAAATCTGTCCGGTTGCCACAACATGTTCCAGTTTTTGTCTTCTCATAATGTTGCCAAAAAACGATGGCTGCCTCTTTCTGATGTTTGTGATAAGATGTCTTTGCGGCTCAGCTTCCCTTAAAACATTATACTTGCTCATTTTGGCTGTCCAATTAATTTTCAGCATTCTTCTATAAAACCACATCTCGAAGACTTAATCATCAGAATGTTGGACAATAATCTACGACAGAAGACATTCTTCCCCATGTATCAGGCCCGTTATAGAACATCGTTTCAATCTCGACACATCGAGAAGTTTCTCAATCTTTTGTCCATTCTTCCGCCTCGTGCATCCTTATGCCCAAGGTATTTCCAATGCCCTCTGTCCATCTGATCGATCGCTGTCTTTTCTTCAAGGCAACATGCTTTCCGTCACTGTTCTCAAGATACCAACGGGCCAAATTTTCAAAGTGTTTTAGTCCTGAGACATGGCGGACTTTATGTCGAAGCCCAAGAAGCTGGTTACGGGAGGGAAAGACTGATCACCAATTCCTACGTGCACTCCGACCTACAAAAATGTGATGGCCCTAACACTTCACATACCCACAGCAGCTTCCCGCTACAACCTTCCCCCACCCCCTTCTTTTAGTTAAGGAAACCCCGGTAGTTGTTGGGTGGACGCCACCTCCATGCCATCGTCTCAATCCTTCCAGGATCATTCGCTTGGTCTGCCTCTGCCTCTGTTCCCACTGTTCATCTCAGTTGTCACGAAGTCCTCCAATGTCTCTCTTCTCATCACATACCCCCCAAAAAAAAAATTATGTTTGTCTTGTTTGAACAGTTTTAAATAATGTTCTAATTTCATTATCCTCTTTCGGGTAATCGCAACATTCGTCTAAGGAACCAAACTCCGCTACTTCCGAATTCTTCCTAATTTTTTCATTCACCTTCCATGATTCACTGTCATTCATGTTCTATTAAAGCTGGAAGTAAGACAGGGATGAGTTTTGCCACCAGGTATCTTCTCCCTTTATAGCGAAGTAACAATGAGAAAGATCAAAGAAAAGCCAGGAAAAATATTCGGAGGTTATAATATACGCTATACAGATGACACAGTATTGATGGCGGATAATGCACAAGATCTACAACAACTGTTGCGCATTGTAGTAATAGACAGTGCAAAGAAAGGACTCTCCTTGAATATCAAGAAAACAGTAACAATGGTTATATCAAAGAAACGGGCAACACGCATATGTGAAATAGAGATAGAAGGGGAAAGTCTTCACCAAGTGGATAGTTTTAAATATCTAGGGACATTTATAACGTCAGATGGAAGATGCACAACAGAGATTAAGAGCAGAATAGGGCAAGCAAAGGCTGCCTTTCAGAAAATGATAAATATCCTATGCAATAAGTCAATATCATTGAATGTAAGAATAGAGTGCTAAAGTGCTATATAGAACCTGGTTTGCTGTAAGGCTGTGAATCTTGGAATGTAAATGAGAAAATTAGGAAGAGATTGGAAGCAACAGAGATGTGGTTCCAGAGACTAATGTTGCGAATTCATTGGACTGCCAAAGTAACCGACAACGAATGCCTGAAAGAGGCTAATGAAACTAAAACATTATATACAACAATAAGAAAGAGGCAAACAACTGTTTTTGGTCATGTGATGAGAAGAGAGGCATTGTAGAACATCGTGACAACTGGGAAGCTCGAGGGGAAGAGAGGCAAAGGCAGACCAAGAGAAATGATGCTGGATGGATTGCGACGGTGGCATGGATGAATATCAACGGTAGAGCTGATTCAGAAAACCAAAGACCGAGATATGTGGAGAGTCATGAACGCCTATGCCGGTCGGAATGGCACTTGATGATGATGATAACATGTTCTATAGATCATTTCAATACTCTCTTTCTTATATTCAATGATAGTGGTATATTGCATAAAGCACTCTTTATTTTCTGAAATACAGCCTTTGCTTTATCTCTTTTACTCTTAATCTATGTCGTGCATGTTCCATCTGATGTTATAATTGCCCCTAGATATTTAAATTTATCAACTTAGCTAAGCATTTTCCCCTCTATCGTTTTCTCACATTTTGGTGTCACTTTTTAAAAATATAACCATTGCTTTTGTTTTCTTGATATTCAGGGAAAGTCGTCTTCTACACTCTCTGTTACAGTAATGTCTAACATTTGTTGTAAATCTTTAGCACTTTCCGCCATCAACACTGTGTCATTTGCAAAGCCTAGATAGTTTACAATATATCCTCCAACGCGTATTCCTGATCTCTCTTTACAGATAAAGAAATTGTTGCCTCGACCAAAGCCAGGTAAACGGAATGCATTCTAGTAAACAATACAAACAGACGGACACTTGGCATATTGCCATTCCGTGAAGTACCCGTTTAGCCCCTTTATCAGGTTTACGTGAAGCCATGTGTGTAGGTGGTGGATGAAATTGAAGAGCAGCCAATAGATAGTTGTAGGTTATGATCTTCAGCTTCACGACGGTAGGCAGAGGATCTCTTTTTTTTTGGGAGACAATGGCTACGGTCATCGACCAGTATGGTCACTGCTAGGAAGGAAAGCAATGGCAAACTACCTTCTTTACAAATGCTAAGAATATCATGTACTGAAGTCTTATCAATAATCAGAGAAACGGCGTAAATGGGTGCTCCACTGTAGCAGACTCGCCCGGTAGGGGTAGTCATGTGCACCAGATGACTCCAGACCATCTGCAGGCGACTGAGTGCAAAAGAGAATCAACATTGAAAGTAGGAACTTGGAATGTAAGAGCTATGAAAGGGGATGGAAAATTTGATAACATTAAGAATGAAATGAGAAGATTAAATATTAACCTGTTAGGTATATTTTAGACCAGATGGACAGGAATGGGCATTATAACATCTGAGGAATATAGAATAATCTATTCTGGTGGGGAGAAACAACAGCGAGGAGTAGCAATTATAATGGATTCAGAGAGATCAAAATCGATCAAAGGATATTGGACTATATCAGATAGAGTGTTACTGGTGAAGTCGAGTGGAAGACCTTTTGATGTCAACGTCATACAAGTTTATGCACCAACAGCAGACAGTAGTGATGACAGCATTGATGAATTTTATAGTGATTTAGAGAAAGCCTTCAAGAATTCTGAAGTAAATATAATAATGGGTGACTTGAATGCCAAAGTTGGAAATCAACAGGACGAATGAATAGTAGGCAAGTATGGACTAGGGGAACAGAATGAAAGAGGTTGCAGACTTGTACAGTGGGCAAAAAAGCAGGATTTGATTATTAGAAACACCTGGTATAAACAGCACCCAAGGAGATTATGGATATGGAGAAATCCTGATCATAAGATCAGAAATCAGATTGATTATATTCTTTTTTTTTTTTAGTCGTTGGATCAGCATCACGGCACACGGCACAACCCATAAGTGCTCCGTTTTCCTCCTAACTCAAACCTGAGTCTGGAGAAACTCAGCTCAATGCACGAACTCCGTTGCATCGGCGAGGATCCTGAAATACTTTGGGTAGATTTTTAACTCGAAATTTTGCCCGGGCAGCGCCGTTAGGCTACTCTTTTTCGATTTCCAACTGCCAAGGGATTTTTTATGTGCGCAACAATACACACGGGCGTCCGATCTCACTACCCAGAGACCAGAGGAAATTTTATTACTGGAAGTCCGGGTGGATTTTAAAAAATAAATAAATAAATCCCGGTCCTCACCGGGGCCTGAACCCGGGACCTCCAGCACTCGAGGCGGACACCATACCCCGAGACCACTCAGCCCCCTTAGAGGCTGGTCCTTCATTATTATTCCGATGATCATATTGTTCTTCTCTTGTATCATCATAAAGGTCTTTCACATAATCTGACCCCGCATGTAAAATCTGATCTTTTTCTATTATGATTTTGCCATCTTTGATTTTTAGGCAACCCGTTGATGTGTGTATTCTTTTGTTAGTGATATCATTAATTCTTTTGTGCATTAATTTGGTATTACACTTCAAGAGAAACTTATTCCTAGAAGTGTATCCAATAAATGTAAATTAAACATTACTAATTTTAACTACAGGGAAAGTGATGTAAGCTCGTTAATATTTGTACAATACGTTACAAGCAGATGTGCAGCATTCTATCAATTTTACTTATATTCAAAGAATTTTATCTAGATTCTGATCGCAAATTTTAATAAATCAAAGTATTTCCAACTATAAAATGATGCTTTGAAAATGAAATATTTAGGCTCTATAGAACCAAACATCTATAAAAGAGAAGGTTGCCTCCCTTTGAATAAATCACATCGTTGTTAGTATGCTTGTCTTCAAAGATAGCGGTTCGGTTTTTCTGGGGCCGACCCTGCCTAATTAAAATAATTACCAACATTTATTTAGAATAATCTGGAAATTATGTGGGAGTTGAGAGAGTTGATCGCTAAATGATATGCTTCTATCAAAGGTGATTCCCACGTACTGCAGTCTGCTTTCTCTATTCATATTTCTACCATTTATCGAGAGGCTCGGGAGAGCTTTAACAATCCTGTTGTCCAGTGAGCAACACAAGACCTTTGGGGGTCTGAGTTGGAACTTAATAATGTATATTAGTTAGTTAGTTAGTCTTTCCTCATGAGCCCACGGCAGTGCATAGGGCAGAAGTCATGGCTCGCCATGCCTGGCGGTTCGCTGCTACCTGTTATAGAACTTGGATGTTTACTTGGCCGTTGAATGAGCCTTCTCTGATGATGGTTCTACGCAGGGCTTTAATGTATATGCCGCGGTTGATTCTTTTGTTACAAAGGAACCACGGGACTAGCTTGAGCTGGAGGAGATCCCAGGCAGTAGGCTGCTCATTTGTGGCGACTTTAATGTACGAAACAGAGAGTGGGACAATACTGGAGAAACCAGACAGGAAAATGCTCTTGCAGAAACCATGGTGGATTCAAAAGAAGTCTGCATAAACGATGGGAGGCCAACGAAAATGGGAATCCGTGTCTGGTGATGCAGACACGGATTTTGACCGGGCATGTGTTACCTAGACGGCGCTATTGGATATAAAATGAACTGTCCTTGGTGATCATGGGAATGACCATCTACCCTGTTCAGTATTGATTTCTAAGTCCAGCAAGACCAAGTCTGTGAGAGCACCTAAGCAATTTATATATTCGAGGGAAAACAACCTTATGGGACTACTCAGACAGAGGGCATGCAGTGTCACTAGCAAACCTACTTATGTGCAGTCTCCATGGTGGACCACCGGGGTAGAACGGGCATGGGAATCCAAGAGAGCAGCAGTTAAACAATTATAGAAAGTGCGGCGAAAGGAAAAAAGATATGCTGGAGAAATTCAAGCGCTGTGCAACAGAGACCGAAAGAGCGAGATAGGGAACACTTTGTGAATGCGACTGGAGGAGATAAAACAAGGGAAATTCCTGGAAATTGCACAAACAGATGCAAAGGAAAGATCGTCATGCCACAGTGGGTACAATATACAGAGATAGCGGTTCGCGTTTGACAACGGACAAAGAGAAAGGGGAAGCTTTCTTGCAGAGATTTAGCAGAGAAGATCAGAGCGATGGGGACATCAGAGATTCAGTTAGATATCTATCTGGTACCATTAAAGATACCTACTGTGAGGATATCATACAGCTGTCCGATGTCAAAGATGTATTGAAAAAACAACAAAAAACAAGCAAGTGACACCTCACCAGGGCCCGATGGGGTTAGGTATGACCACATGATAGATATGAGTGATGGAGAACTTAAAGAGATGACTGCTTGCTTCAACCTGATCATCAGTATCAGTACCCAGGTATGGGTGCACAGCTATCTAACACCAATTTCTAAATCAGGCAAATATCATTCAAAGCTAACACTATTTAGGATTAATACCCTACTGCAGATGCTGGAGAAGATCATTGCTTTTAAGCTTCAGGAATATTTAGAAAGGGAAAGCTTCCCCCGTAAAATTTGGGAGGTTACCGGCCAGGGAAAGATACTTGGTCAAATGCAGTCACTTTTGCCTACGTTTTTTATGAAGGGTTCCAAAACAGACAGGAGAGGGCGCGTACAACAGTCAGATTTGATATTTTGTTGAAGAAGAGAGTCTGTCCTTGGTTGGTGAACTGGACTGCCGCTGTTATGTATTCTCATAGAGTGGTTCTCCGGTTGGGTACATGGACCTTTGAGCCATGAATCTGAGGCCCCCAGACTACCACAGGGGTCAGCAATTTTACCTGTGCTTTTCAATGTGTATACGAGCAAGATTGTATGGGTTGCACCCGTGTGCCGTAATGTTGATCCATCGACTAGACTAAACTAAACTATTCGAGCAAGATTGTATGGGTTGCACCCGTGTGCCGTGATGTTGATCCATCGACTAAACTAAACTATACGAGCAAGATTGTATGGGTTGCACCCGTGTGCCGTGATGTTGATCCATCGACTAAACTAAACTAAACTAAACTATACGAGCAAGATGTTATGGGTTACACCCGTGTGCTGTGATGTTGATCCATCGACTAAACTAAACTATACGAGCAAGATTGTATGGGTTACACCCGTGTGCCGTGATGTTGATCCATCGACTAAACTAAACAATACGAGCAAGATTGTATGGGTTGCACCCGTGTGCCGTGATGTTGATCCATCGACTAAACTAAACTATACGAGCAAGATTGTATGGGTTGCACCCGTGTGCCGTGATGTTGATCCATCGACTAAACTAAACTATACGAGCAAGATTGTATGGGTTGCACCCGTGTGCCGTGATGTTGATCCATCGACTAAACTAAACTATACGAGCAAGATTGTATGGGTTGCACCCGTGTGCCGTGATGTTGATCCATCGACTAAACTAAACTAAACTATACGAGCAGGATTGCAAGCCTCGAAGCTCCAGGGGCATGGAAGGATACTAACATTTGCAGATGATGTTCTTGCATACAGGCAGGAGAGGGACAGAAATAAAACAGCCCAGGAGCTGCAGGCGACAATGGACAAAGTGATGGCGTGGTGTACAGAGATGAATTCCGTCATTAACCCAGAAAAGGCATCTGTCTTGTGGTGCTCTCTGGAGAATAGGATTGTCAAAGCGGACCTCATCTCATTGTAGACCTAGATGATCCCTGTGGTGTAGTTGTTAAACCACCTGTCTCGCGTTCCAAAGGAAGAGGGCTTGCTACCGGACATCGAGATTCGGTTTATGGGTGTAATTTTCTGGGAGATTCTTGTGGGGCCGTCGCTGGAGTTATAGTGTGTGTGCTCCGTGCGACGCTTTTGACAGTTCGCTCTGTGGAAAGAGATCCAGCTATCTGGGATAAAACCTGGTGCTATGAAATCATCCCTCTTACCTTTCAACCATATTCAATGTGTCGTGGCCTAGAAATTGTTAAGGCCTAACACTTCCCACTCCGTCTGTAGTATCTGCTATGGGGCCATCTCCACCGTATATATAAATAGAAACACACGGAAACGATGGAGCTTCAAATGAAAACCTTAACAGTATGATAGAATTTACAATAACCGTGTCATTGTTGTGTAACCTGTCAATATTGTTGTTAAGGATGTCAAGAGTGATAAACATGTGGCATCAAAGAGTAGACGAACACGGTGACGTCAGAGGACAATTTAAAGATAGCCGCCCCACTTTTGACATGCATCAAAATGTACCGAGATATGTTATCCTGTTTTGTTGTTGTTGTTTTTTTTTATTAGTGAAGGGGTAAAACCTATAGAAATTCATCGGCGAATGAAGATCCAGTTTGGTGATGCATTAGTCCAGCAAGTGTATGAGTGGAGTAGGAAGTTTCAAAACGGCGTGATTTCTGTCAAAGACTGTTCACGACCGGGTCAGGCACACCGTTTAGTGAGCCCAGAGTCGATTTCAGCCGTCGAAGGCCTGTTACAGGAAAACCACCGACTGACTGTGAGTGACATTGCCGCACATCCTGACGTCACTCCAGGTTCAGCACACCACATCATTCATAATGTGCTACCGTACCGCAAAGTGTCTGCAAGGTGAATACATCACACACTTAGATAAGTTAAAAGAAACAAAGTTACCCCCACACGCAGCATTTTTCTCCAACCTTAAAAACACTAACATTACAGTTGAAGAGTACCAGGAGTGTCAGAAGGTCTGGGGCGAGTACCAGATGACCACTTTGGCAGATTTTCTAATCTGGTACAACAACAAAGATGTAGGTCCCTTTCTTACCGCACTACAAAAACAGGTTACGTTTTATGGTGAGTTAGGGGTAGACATGTTTAAGGATGCCATTTCTGTCCCCGGGGTCACTTTAAAGTATTTGTTTAGGACCCTCCCCAAAGACGTCTCATTTTCGTTATGTGGTATTCGGCAGAAAGAAGTTCATGACACCATTAGAAACAATATTGTAGGGGGTCCCTCAATAATCTTTCATAGGCACCACGAAGCAGACATAACACACATTAGAGGTAGACAGGATAAACCAGTACATAGTGTAAAAGGCTATGACGCTAATGCCCTTTACCTGTGGGCTATTATGCAAAAAATGCCCACAGATTTCCCGACGATTAGAAAAGCAGACAAGGGGTTTAGAACACCCAAGATTAACAGGTTTGCACGTCAGAGTAGGGAATGGTTAGCGTGGGTACAACACACAAATCAGATAGAGTTGAAAACACAGTTTAGTGGGGGTGAAATGGTGTTGGGTAATAGGCATATTAGAGTAGATGGTTGGGATAAGAAGAATACGACAGCTTACCAATTCCATGGTTGTTTATTTCACGGACACCCCGACTGCCCCTTGACCAAGAATAGAGACGTTAACCCCGTAAACAACAAAAAGTTGACAGACTTATTTGCCAAGACACAACAGATACATGACTATCTAGTTAAAGAAGCTAAGGTTAGTGTAGAAGAAATGTGGGAGTGTGAATGGCAGACGCTAAAAAGGACTGACAGCGACCTACAACATTTCATGAAGACGAACTTCCCCACCACCAGACTCTGGTTTTAACGTTTCCCCCATAACCCCAGAGAAGATTCTCGAGGCTGTAAAAGCCGAGACACTCTTTGGGTTAGTCGAATGTGATATCGAGGTGCCAGCTGACCTTAAAGACCATTTCTCAGAGATGACACCCATCTTCAAGAACATTGAGGTGGGTAGAGAACACATAGGTGACTTTATGCGTCAGTACGCCGAGTCACATAAATTGTTGACGAGTGCCAGACGGACACTTATAGGTAGCTATAGCGGGGAAAAAATCTTGTTGGCCACACCATTATTAAAATGGTACCTGGGACATGGTCTAGTGGTCACAAACATATACCAAATTATTGAGTATACGCCTGTTAGCTGCTTCCAAGTGTTTGGGGATAAGGTGTCTGATGCCAGACGCGAAGGTGACAGTGTTGATGGTCCGACCATTAAGGCCGAGACAATGAAGTTATTGGGTAACGCCGCTTATGGTAAAACCCTAACCAACTAGGCCAAACATGCAGACGTATCGTACTGTAAGGGTGATGAGACGAAAAAGTTAGTGAACAATCCCCTGTTCAAAAAAAATGACACAACTGACCGACGACCTTTTTGAGGTTGAATGTTATAAAAAGAGGACAGTGTGGGATCTCCCTTTACAGATAGGATTTTTCGTTTACCAGTATGCCAAGTTGAGAATGTTAGAATTTTATTATGATTTCATAGATATATTTATTGATAGGACAGATTTTCAGTTATAGTGAAATGGACACGGATAGTTTATATTTAGCACTTAGCACACCCACACTAGTAGAAGCAGTTAGACCGAACCTACGAGAAGAATACGATAAGGTCTATAATTCTTGGTTCCCGTCTGAGACATGCCCCAAACATATAGTTAATGTTGAGACATGTCAGGCCTGTAAGGATGTTAGAGCCTATCAAAGGAGAACCCCGGTGTTATTTAAATTAGAATATGAGGGGACTGGAATGGTGTCCTTATGCAGCAAGACATATCACTGTTTTGGAGACTACAATAAAACCAGTACAAAAGGGCTCACCAAACAACACAACACCCACCTAGACAAACAGACATTTTTAGATGTACTCGACACACAGACAGCGACTGGGGGAACAAATGTAGGTTTCAAAATACAAAACTCTGCCATCTATACATACACACAACACAGAAACTCTCTATCCTATTTATACATTAAACGAGAAGTACACGCAGACAATGTCACCACTTCACCACTCAACATTTAACCCCACAACACTACACTAGCGAAACAAGGGCCAGTTACTTATATTTCATATGGATAATAATTTTGTACCTGTAATTCATACTTTTATATGGAAAATAATCGTGTACATGTTTTTATACGCATGTTTTCTACTTTTATATACGAATCACGTTTTTACTAATGTATTCCACCACTAAATAATGTGTGTATGGATTAATAATTGGAATGACTCCAGTTTTTACCTTGCCTAAGTGTTAATAAAATATTTGAAATTTGTTTCTGGCCAGCCTAGACATGTGTGCTTGTGTCACTGAACTATGCAACCAATGTGCGTGTGGTGTAATACACAGAATGAAATATTTTTGCCACCAGCATTTTTAGAGGGAAATGTGTGCACATGGTAACGCAAAATTGAACTGTACCGAGTAAGCGTGTGGTAATACAAATTTAAACAGCGTTTTGTATCCATCTTTTATATGGAAATGTATTAATAAAATGTGTTTGAATACTGCTTGCCATCCATTTACATGTGTACCCTATCGAGGGTTAATAAATAATTTATTATATTGATGACTTTGTTGATTTTTTGGTGAAGAGCTGTTATCGTGTTTCAATTGTTATGTGTCTTATTTTCATGTCGGTTATATATTTTTTTCGTTGTTGTCTTGCAGTCTTCGTGTCTCTGAGGTGTATGTTGTCTTGCATTCATCTTCGTTGTTCGGTTATCTTTCCTGTGCAGCTGTTTACCTTCTTGTCTTCATGGTTGTCGTGGCTGAAGTTGTGTACTTAAATATTGGCTGTGGAAAAATTGATGCACACAAACAGACAATAAAATAAACGAGATATGCACACAGTGGAACACCAGTATACATTGGAACAGAGAGACAAGAATAAATACACAAACACACAGTGGTATAGCGAGACATACACAAGTACAATACAACAAAAGTACAAATACACAAATATCTGCCAACAACCCAAGTACACCAGAAGAATATCACAAAGTCAAAAGGACACACGCTTACAAAAATGGTACACAACAAATAACAAAGACAGAGATTTTCATTTTTTCTGTTTTAATATTCATAGCTGGATAGTTATACACGTTGTCTCTTCTTTCTTGGATCACCCAGTGGTATACAGTTGTCTGAGTAGTCAAGGGCTGCTGGTCTCCGGGCTGGTGAGCTCTGATCACACATCTGACTGTATGTTGGTTGACTATCAAACATCTGGCTGTTGTCGGCTTCATCAAACACCTGGTTGTCTTCGGCTTCATCGCCTGCCTGGTAACTGGGTTGATTATTGTAGGCCTGATATGTGTTGGTGACTTGGCTGTCTTGGTAGGGTTGAACACTGTTAGTGACTGGCTTGGCTTGAACATTCTTAGTGACTGGCTTGACTTGGTTAGTAACGGGCTTGGTTTGAACATCGTTAGCACCTTGAATGGATGAGAGTCTATCAAAATCAGCTAGAATCCCACTTTGCATCGATATCAATTGTTCGTATTCTTGGCGAGTAAGTGCCAGACCCATCTTGGTCGGGTACTTTTTATCAGACTCACCAAAGAAGCGGCGTATATGCAACGTAGTCGTACCTCTGAAGGATGAGACAAAGACTGCCTTGACACCATCCCCCACGGGTCGAACGGTTTCACCGCCACGAGTCATATAGACGGAGTTAGCTGGTACACTCTTGAGTTCTGTAGTCATCTTCGATTCACGGTGTGCGACTGGTCTCAGCCACGGGTTTATATACCAGTCGTTGAGCCAAGTGAAAACCGGTTTCAACGAGAATTAGCCAGAAGCAGTCGACCTACATTAATGTTTGTGGTAACAGGTGGGTGGTTAACCTTTATTAAAAGATGACTAATCGACCCACAATCCGGTCATTGACCCGTTGTTTATTTGAAAACGCCTACAGAATACGTGGCATACTCCACCCTCGAAATTTCCGCTTGAGAAAATAGATAGCATACAGGCCACAGGTGTTATTTAGTACATCTTGTAAGACTTGGGTGTTGTACAGTAGTGGTCTGACTGAGTACTTCTCAATAAACTTGCTTATGTCAGCGTGTAAGGGTGGTAGCCCAAACGAATCAAAGTATTCACATTTGCCTAACCCATCGTAATACAGCGCGATCCAGTGGGACCCAGGTTGATCACTGGGGTCAGTGTTTATCACCAAAGCAGCTGGTTTAGTTCTATCTATTTGTGTAGGTAACTGATCACGAGCACATACTCTGACCTGGACCCGTCGAACATATCTATCCGCTAGAAGTAGACTGGTAATCTGTTCTGTGTCCATTATGAAGCATAATCTGTTAGCACTTGCCTGGTCTTGGTTATTTCAATTATCCCGTCATGCTCGGCGCATACGATAACTTGTAATGGTTCTGGGGTGGGTGTGTTGAACTTAAATTCCAGGGTTAGCCGACCAGCCCTCGGCATCTCAAACTGATCTCCGTCCAGTAAACTGGTACTCAGGTCAAAGGCATACAGAGTATACCCGTGTTTATATTGCATATAGTCAATGGAATTACCGGAGTCCTTGCCCACCAGACCTATGGCTAGATTAGTGCCAAAGAAGGCTCGTACGTATTGATTACGTTCATAGTCCATCGTTAACGGCTTGCTGGTGGCAGATCGCCCATCGACTGTTACGTTCAGATACGTCAGCCCAAAGGTTTGAAAATTATAAGGATTAGCTTTGAAGGTACCGTTGAAGGCGGCTGATGTTATTAGGCCAACCACGATACGGGTGGGTGTTTGACTCATAAACAGATTATCTTGAGTGTGAGATAACATCCCTTGGGGGATAGCTAATGTTTTAAGCACCACACGCTTGATCGGTAGTTTCATATTGGCTCTCATCAAGGTTTTCTCATGGGCGAGAGCGACGGCTGGATTTAGTTTGGCTTTACGAACCACCAGTGTGGCATGTGTTATAACGGATGAATAAGCAAAGGTGTCGTCGGGGGCCATTAGGTTAAAGGTAGCTTTCGATGGAGTCAGCTTAATTTTCACATCCACACCGTTTATCATGTAACGGTCTTGCGCAAAGATATCGACGTGTAGTCGACCCATCATATCTATTTCTTGGCTCTCGCTGGCTAGTTGTCGTCGGGTGTTTCGACCTTTGTTGTTATCGCCTTGAGTCTCATCGAGAAATTTAGCTGCATCGTAGTAATAGAGGGCGGCTGAGAGATGACTCTTCTTGGCTTCTTCCCCATGATTCAGTGTGGCTTCCAGATAGGCTCTATATGGGTATGTGTTCTCACTCGGGGTGATTAGTGTGTCGTTGAGTGAGACATCCACTTGTGAAAACCGACTGTGTAAGTAATAGTTGACGGGGGCCACTTCGGCTGTGGGTGGTAGTTTATCGCCGTTGGGTAGTGTGACTTTAGCTCTGATGTGTAAGAAAGTATTATATAAGTCTAGATACTCTTCACTGGCGCCGGATATAGCAAATTCTATAGGTGCTCCTGGTGCTAGAGATGCGAGCGGGTGTATCTCCACACACTGCCCCTCTTATACTGCCGTTTGTGTCGGCGGCACGCTAAACAGATCCAAACCAGAATGCAGACACTCACAAGAGTTGGGGTGAATCAGAGCCATCATGCGAAGATATCCGAATACTTCTTCTTATGAGACCGATTAGGACCAACACTTAGTTTTATACGTTTACTCGGCTCACCAGGTGGCGCTGGTCGTCTTTTTCTTCTAATACCGCTACCCAATTGGCTAACATGATCGGCTCCGCCTTGCAGTAAACGCTGACCGGCTTGTTTGGCGTGGTCTTTAAAGGCTTCTCCAACGTTCCTACCAGCTAGAGCGTCTTGGGCCACTTTCAAGCCTGTACCGAGACCTTCTCGGAGTAAGGCCTTACCACCTGTCTTTAACCAGGGTAGAATCGTGCGACCGAGTCCACCGAAGAAACTACCGATACCACGACCTCTCTGACTCCTGCCACCCACAAACACTGGCATGCCATGGCCAGCTTGGTTGCAGTAAAAGTCCTCGTACATTTTGGGACTTCGACGTAACGCCACGTATTTCACCATTATTCTAGGTCTGAATGTTTCCGCGTGCGAAATTGTAACGTCAGCACTGAAGTTCCGCTGGTGAATGAGATCGTTGTCCCCGTCTCAGTGGTTAAAAGGATCTCCACCATGTCGAAAGAATACCGACTCAGTGGCACGTAGTGTGGTTTGTCATAGATGCGAAATACTGAGGCTGAGCGCTGGTCCAAGATCGGGACAGTCCTTAGTAGTGGGACCATGGCGTCTCAGACTGCTCTCGCGGCTATGAGATCGCAATAGACGTAGACATTTTGAATGTCGTTATTCAGTTCTACCACCACCTCGCCTTCCATTAGGGGGTTGGCGTCCGTCACCTTGCCAGAGGGAAAACCTAAAATGCTTCTCAATCTCTCGCTAAATTTAACCGTGGCCCCCGGTTCGAATAGTTTCACGAGGGCTCTCTTCAAGGCATTGTTATAATAGAATCTGACTCGCACCTTGTCATCAGTCTCTTTCACTAACCGATCAGGACGCACCCTGTCACGCTCTTCATCCCCTTTAACTAGTCGATTCAGTTCCTCTATAAAACCAGCTGGTGAGCTGTACATACCCGGGGGACACACCACTCTTACGGGATTTTTCCCCTGGGGTGGTATGTATATGAACCACACTTCATTCTCTAACACATTGCAGTAGTACTTGGGAAACTGAATTTCGGCCAAACCCACTTCGTATTGTTTGGTCACATCAATAGTCTGCGGCAACTTGACGAAAAAGTGACCCGGGTTGTTGTTGGGAAACATATTCGGTGAAGCATTGCTGGGTAATGTCACGTAGAAGCTCATAGTTTAGGGTTAGGTAGCATGTAACCCAGACAACTACTCATTAGCGCTATCCACAGCTTGCCCTCAGATGCTTCCGCGCTGCCGCGACTCAGATTGAATAGTGACACGCCAATAACGGTGTATATAACGACCATCTGACAGAAAAATACAATCTCTGTTCGCGGCACCCGTTGACCAAAAAACGACCAGAACGATGTTCTTTCGCTGGGTGGGTTATTTTGTGGGCGCAGTACAGTAGTTTCCGCAATGTCTTCGTCCATTAGCCTCAGTATCTAGTTAGGTCTGAGACCCAGCTGTAGAATGACGAATTATAACCGAACCATTTCACTAAATACTCTTTACCACCACCTCTCCTTCGTCTTTCTTGTAAGACGGTTTCAACCCGATACACTTGTATATCTCCGACTGGATGGATCTCTTCTCGATAGAATGATCCTCGTAGTTCTTCGCCCGAATCGTCTTTTAGCACATACGTCACCGGACTGGTCTGGTTTATACGACTGATGGTAAACAATTCTTCTGTCCACGACGGCACATAGCTTTTTTTAAAAGGTTGTTTGGGTTGAGCCAGTCTGACTCGGTCCCCTTCTGTAAAATATACTTTTCTTGACCCGTCGGGCTGGTGGTACAAGTTATGCCACACCTCTTCTTGATTAGTATAGTTGACTTGTCGGGGGGCTATGCGAATACTTCTGTGATATGAACCGTTGTAGTTGCGGATCAGTTTATCTATGACGTCGACATAGCGCAGTGTATTAGTCTTGGTGAAATACCGCCACATTTTTTCTTTAAGCGTCCTGTTGAATCTTTCCACTATGACCGCCTTAACGTCTTCATTCTCGGTGGTAAAGAAATGCACACCTCGGTCTTTCAGAAATTTTAGGAAGGTCTGGTTGACAAATTCCGACCCTTTGTCGGTCTGAAAGTTTACCGGTTGTCTATCAGCAAAGATTTTACTCACAGCCTCCACCAGTGCTTTCCCCGTCTTCTTCTGGATCGGAATGGCCCAGGCATATTTACTAAACACATCGATGCAGTCACTAGATACGACAACCCATCGTTGTATCTTTGTAATAGGCGCATATCTATCAAGTCGGCTTGAAACTGTTGATTTATCCAACCGGTTATGGCCTGGCGTCTTTGAAAACGCCGACGGATCGGTTTATGCAAAGTATACGTGTCCTGATGTCGTAACCATTTCTCTATTTGCTTAGCGTTCAGTTTAGAATTTCTTTTTAAGGCAGCGGCCCTAGCCATAGGTCCCTGGCTGCTGGGGATCGTAGTAATACTTTCTTAATTGCGCGGCCATTTTCCCATTTGGTCGTAGTTAACTTACTCGGCTTCTTCTTTCGTCTGAGCTTATACGCTAGAGTGGTCTCAAGCTACTTGACTCTTGGGTATTATTGGAGTATGGGCAGTTACTTGACTCTTGGGTTCGCTTACTTGAAAAGGCTGGGAGTTTATAACAAGAAAGCCTCCCTAACACAGCGTCTTCATAAAGATATAATAGATGAGCGTGCATTCAAGAGACACACCTCAACGCCAATCGCACATTTTCAGTCGAGGGATATCAGGCCACACGTTTCGACCGCGAAGGACACAAAGGAGGAGTTGTAATACTTACACGAAATACAATACCTTGCAGCGAAGTATCTGTGATCTCTGACAACCAAACGGAAATTATAGGTGGTGATATAATGATAAAGGACGTGAAAATAAGAATTTACAATCTGTATAGCCCGGCAGATAAGGATCTTACACTCTCAAACATGAAAATAACTGATACAAATTGCATTGTTGTCGGAGACTTTAATAGCCGTTCAGAAAGATGGGGATACCCAGATACTGACAAAAGAGGAGATGAAGTGGAGGACTGGGAAATAGACTCAAATCTCCATCTACTCAACAAAGTGGATGACACACCGAGCTTCTACTCCAGAAGATGGATTACCACTTCTACTCCAGACTTAGCTTTCTGCACAGGAGACATCCTCCACAAAATCGATCGCCACGTGCTTGACCAATTAGCAGGTAGTGACCACAGACCAATCAAGCTTGTAATGAATATGGAGTATGTTCCACAGGAGCAAAAGCCTTTGCCCCGCTGGAATTACAAACGAGCAGATTGGGACAGATTTGCCATACTAACAGACAAATATTGTGAAAACATAAATACACGATATGGCAACATGAAGAAAATGGTGGAAAGTCTAAACAGAGCAATAATACAGGCGGCCACTGAGTCTATTCCAAGAGGAGCGAGGAAAAATTACAAACCATACTGGACTGAAGAACTACAAATTTTGGAGGACAAAGTTGAATATGCTAGGAAGACCGCAGAGAGAGAACAAACAACTGAAGCGAACATCTCTCCCAAAGCCATCTCAGCAAAATATAAAAGAACAGTAAATCAAACAACAAGAGATTGTTGGAGGGAAAAAAACAGAAAACCTGAATTTTGACAGGGATGGAAACAAACTATGGAAACTAGTGAAAGCCATGAACAATGAAGGACCTAGAAACAAACAAATAACAATTAAACAAGGAAATGCCTTGCTTACAGCAAAAAAGGCTGCAAATGCACTAATGGAACACTATGCCAGTGCAAACCACATTGATATTACAACCGAACAGAAGAAAGCAATCAAAGCTAAACAGATACATCATAGAAATACAGAGACAGCAGCAGAATATATGATGGCAAATCTAACAATGGAAGAAATGGAACAGGCAATGAATACCCTAAAAAAGAAGAAATCACCAGGAAAGGATGGAATCACAAATGAAATGCTAATAGGACTAGGCACTAAGGCAAAAAAGAAACTACTAGCAGTCCTAAATTACAGCTGGAAGAGGGGAATAGTCCCACAGGCATGGAAGGAAGCTATACTAATACCAGTCCCAAAGAAAGGAAAAGACCTGGAAGAACCAAATGGCTATCGACCTATCAGTCTACTTAGCTGTGTAGGAAAATTAATGGAACGCATTATCAATGGCAGGCTAACATGGCATCTGGAAGAAAACCAACTCTTAACACCACACTAAGGTGGTTTCAGAACGTACAGATCCACTGAAGATCAAATAACCTATATAGCTCAGGAAATAGAGGATGCCGTCCAAGAGAAAAAGCACACACTAGCGGTCTGGGTAGATTTAGAAAAAGCATTTGATAAAGTATGGAAGGAAGGACTGAAAGTAAAACTGCAAAAAATGCATGTTTGTGGGAAAATGTACAATTGGATCAGCCACTACCTTGAGAACAGAACTGCCAGGACAAAAGTACAAGGACAAACCAGCAAAATGATGCTGTTGGAGCAAGGTGTCCCCCAAGGAGGAGTTCTTTCACCAACATTATTCCTAGCATATATAAACGACATCACAGACAATTTTCCAGCCAGAGTACACACATCATCCTTTGCAGATGACCTAGCCATATGGACATCTGAAGAATATATTAGTACAGCTATCAGCAGAATACAGCAAGCCCTATTAGCGCTAGAGGACTGGTCAAAATCATGGCTAGTGAAGATAAGTGAGGAGAAAACAACATACACAGTGTTCTCCCTCTCAACTAAAACTCAGCAACCTAAGCTGGTATTGAATGGAAAAATATTGCGCCATGAAGAAAATCCAAACTATCTAGGAGTCACATTTGATCGTCGCCTGACATGGAAAACACAGGTTGAGAAAAATCGAACAAGAGCAAGGCAAAGAATGGTGTCACGAATTGGCAGCCTTTACTTCCCAGAACAATTTTCGGTTCACCATGTAGAGAAGTTACAGAAGAACAAATGCAATTCTCTATTTAAAAAAAAGGAGGAGAAATGGAAGACAGAACAATCAGGCCTGCACACATAGAGGCATAAAATGTTGTAGCAAAAGGAACCCATTCAACTGTGAAGTGTCAGAACAGATGGCTGCTGGCTACTAAAACAGGATGGTGGGAATTGCAATAAACCCAGAATGAAATCACACAGACCATCAGACTAGGGTTGTAAAACCAGGCAGTCCAGCTTAAAGGTGTTACAGGTCAAACTGACAATTACCCCCACTGTAGGGCAGACTGTGAAACTGATCTGGGGCTGGCAACTCAAAACCATCCAGGTGTGACACTATGGTGAGGGTTAGTGGTTCAGAATAGATTTATGACTGCCAGGGGGAGATAAGTCAGTCTGCATGAGAAAAGAGGTGTGAACTGGCCCCACACTTGAATAGAATTAATTACCTTAGGAGGTCAGCATGTTTCTGTCATACCAGACAGAAAGGTGCCAAGGAGATAATACTGTCTGCTGGACTCAGCTTAAATAAGGGTCCCTAGCTCTGTTTATGTTAGAATTAAATCTGACTTCAGAACAGGTAGGCAGCCAGCTCAATGTTCTGTAGTCATATGCATGATTATTATGTTGGCTTCTAGGAAGGATTTCTTAGTAACTATGCAACAGTCTTTTAGACATATGAACTTTCAGTCTATATCTGATCTAGGTTATTGCAAGAACTATCATTGTCATAGGTTACTTGAGTGTTTTTTTCTAAGTTCTGTGTTCAATATCATTGTGCTTTAAGTGTTACTCTTCTGAGAAGTAGAAACTTATGGAAGGAGATCTTGTCTAGATATACTTTTAGGTGTCTTGGTAGATGCTTGTCATTTCTTTGTACACTATCCTAGTTGCCTTTTTGGTGTGTGCATTTGTTGTACAGAATATAGTCAACTGACTATTTATTAATTCTTACAACAGCAGTAACTAAGTGGTAACTTCAATTAGACTTGTTGTATATCTCATTTTGTAGCTATACAATATTAGTACTCATTAATAATGCCTGATGCTATTATGTTGAGTATCATTAGATGTCCATCTTGAAGTAATATAATGTTTACGGATATGTTGGATGTATGTATGTGTAATTTCATAAACTAACTAGTGCATTATGCTATGATGTTAAAGTATCATAATATGTCTAGTTTAATCAATATGTTTATGTGTATTGGATGTTTGATATATTGATTTGTCATATGCAAACCTACCAATATGAAGTGTTATGCTATTGTCTGCGCATTGGCACATTGGCCAATGATTGTGTTGGAAGCAGAGGTGTAATGGTACAGACATTACCCACAATTGGTATAGGGTAATATGGTGCTAAACTTTCTCAGTGTATTGTGGGCGTGCGTCCACGGTAATGCATGGAAACCTGGCACAGCTACTGGTCACGGCTTGCAAGCCCGGATGATCAGGCATTGTTATAATACCCTTACCGACCCTGTGAGCTGCTAACCCAACTTTGGACGGAGCGGCTGTATGACACAGAATTTCTGTATTAGCGACATGGACATGGGCGGCAGAAATGTAATCATTACAGGCGTGTGAGACAATTGAAAAGCCCGTCCCAGACTAAAGACAGTAGGGAGAAGGAGGATGGAGAACGCAGTAGAGCTGAAAGATAAACTTGGCCAGATTGGTCATTGTATATGTTTGTGTTATGATATGTTTAATTAGGATTGCGCTGATGTAGAACTAGATATAACACATTCTTGACTTTCTTTCAAGCTCTCACAAGGAGCACCTATGTTGTAGATCTCAAGGACGAGTGAAGACTAGGAGTGTCAGGACTGACAGGATCGTCAGAATACCGGCAAGCTGTTTCTTTTGTTGAGTCTACTGGAGAGTGGGGATCTGGACCACAGTTCCAGATAGATGAAGTAACAAGTAAAGTTACGTAATGTTTCTCATCACAATATGTTATATGATTTCATCATCCTCATATTAAAAACCATCAGATGTCTATGATTAGTAAATAAATGTTGTAATATTGTAACTCATAGTTCTCTCGTTATATTTTAATTCCAATTGTGCATACGTGTTGTTGTGTACATTGGTGGGGGTTCACTTAGACACCAAGGAAGGGAGCAGTCAGGGAGAAAAACCTGTACTGAGATAGTCGTCTATACTAATATATTTAGACTTAAACATCTATCTTAGCTAACCTTCTCTTTCCCATTCCTTGGCGAATATTCAGCACAGTTCATTTCATTTTGTAACGAGCCACTTGGAGCTGTTCGTTGGATATTCATGGGCTTAATCTGTACTTCAGCCATATAGATTTTGTCCCTAGTCAGTTTCTGACTATTTTAGGGTTGCTCGCCAGTGAATAATATTTTCATCTAGCCGGTGGGGCACCCCGACTTATGACAAATGGCAATCATGAAAACGCTTGCTGGTACAACGTGGGGAGTAGATGAGAAAGTTCTCAAGAAGTTATATACTGGCCGGGTGAGGCCAGTACTGGAATATGGCATTGCAGCTTGGGCAACAGCAGCTAAGTCAAACTTTAACAAAATAAGTAGAGTCCAAAATCAAGGAATGCGAATCATAACTGGAAGCCTGAAGACAACGCCTATTAATGAATTAGAAAAGATCACTTGTTTACAACCAATGCAGGATAGAAGAGATAGCAGAGCCCAGCAACAAGCTGAAAAATTTAGAAGATTGACAGACCACCCTATGTATAAAAGGTTTAGTGGTTTTGGAAAGGGAAGACTGAAGCGTAGCAACTTTGTAGAAACTGCAAAACGAAAGATTAGGGCAGATCCCATACTTAACATGTCAACAGTCAGACCCATTTACTATGCAGACAAGTTCCCAGCTTGGAGACAGCAGCAACTGCCTGAGATGATAGAAAACATTCCTGGTATTGAGAAAAAGAACACTCAGCATGAAACCGAAAGAAGAGAAATAACCCTAAACTACATAAAAGAACATTACCCAAACAGCAATTGGACCCATGCATATACAGATGGATCAGCCAAAAATTCAGTAGAGAATGGAGGAGGAGGAATTCTCCTAAATTTAAAAAATGGAGTGAAAAAAACAAATTCAGTGGCAACTGGAAAGTTTTCAAGTAACTTCAAAGCGAAGGTAGAGGCTCTGAAAACTGCAGCAGAATATGCTCTTGATGGAGGAAAATAAAGAGAAGCAAATAGCTATCTTCACAGATGCAAAGTCAGCTGTCTCAATACTGAAGAGCAATAACAGCACAGAAATAGCTGACCTAAGAGCAGCACTCCATGGGCTATGCTAGAAATCGAAAAAAGTTGTAATACAGTGGATCCCATCACATTGCAGTATACCTGGAAATGAAGAGGCTGACAGACTGGCAAAAGATGGCGGACGACTACCACAGCCTGACATAGACGTCATATCACAGTGTGAACATGGCCTAGCCGTAGATCGTTAGTGGTTGACATCACTACAGATGACAGACTCCGCGTTGTATTATATAAAAGTTTTATTTGTTCAATCCATTACATTTCATGCTGTCAAAGTACATGCAGACATATTTGTTGATCCTTTCATGGCTGAATCCCAAGTCCCAAGTCCCAAGTGACGTGTGTGCAACCCCTGGATACTTAGACCCATTTGTGCACACACGTTCACCAACTATGATTTCCCCACTAGTTAATGAATGCGCAGCATTCATTAACTCATTAACTCTCCACTACTAAGCTAACTCCCTTACTGTTATATACCTCCCCTTCTTCAAGGAGACATTTTCTCTGAAAAAGTCTCAACCCCAACCCTTAACCACTTAACTCTACTGAAATATTTCTTGTTCTATACCACATCTGCCCAACAATCCCTTCACATATATTTCCTAATTCAAATCTCACCCTCCTATCTCATCATAGCCAAATGCTAACCAGAGACATACTTCATACAATATCAATAATACAAAACTCTCTACAAAATTCGTTATAAAGTTCTCCCCAAAAACTCTCTACAAAACTCTCTATAAGCGAACCGCTTTTAAAGTGTCCATCTAAATTATGATTGACAAAATTGAAGATATTTTCCTTATCTTTTTCTCACTTACTCACATTCTCGCTATTCCAGGATAGACAGGGAAAAAGTTTAGTTTAGATTGGTTAGGTGCGCACCTAAGGAAGTTTTAGAAAGTAAGGAAAAAGTAAGAAGTAATCACATTTCTCTTCCCATGCATTCTCAAAACTTTATAAAATAAAGTTTCCAAAATTTATCTTCATTGCCGTCAATAATAATTTTTCAAAAAGTTATGTTAATCCAAAACTACAACCTTTTGTAGTATTCACCTCGTTAAGTTCAACCATTTTTTTTTTAAAACCTCCAAGTCAAACACAGTGTTCTTCTTCCAGAGTCCAGTTATGCCAAAATTCAACCTGGCATTCCCCCCATATTCTCCCATTAAACGCTGTTCAACCCAGCTCCTATTTCAACTCCCATTTACCCAGTATCGCCCCGTCATTCCCCTCATCCATGGCTTTCAATCCATGTATTTACATTACGAACCGTCTAATCCCTAATTCAATCCCCCAAACCATTTTTAACGGTTTAACTCTTTCCAACCCACATGTAATTATCAATTGTTGCTGACAACCCCAGCCACTTTTAAATATACTCCTCCATTACTTTCTCTACAACATACTGAGTCACTTCGCTAATCACCATAACTTCCCCCTTAACTCAATCATGTTTCACCCTCAATTTCTATTTATAAACGTTATACACGTTAAACAACTCAACTTCAAGTTGCAAAATTCATAAAACGAAGCATGGCCCTTACTCCATGTTTCATATTTTCTGCATGCTCCTAAAAACAACTCTTCATTTTTCCCATAACTGAACGTCAAGCTAGAAATCATTTTAAACACACCCAGGGTAACTCAAGAAAAACAAAACCAAAGTTTTGTAAAAATAAACAGCTAAGGTAACATATTATCACATTTTATACAGAACAACTGAAGTCAAAACAATAGAGCAAACAATATCAACCCTCTCATTCTTTGATATCATTTTTATCCCCACACATTATTCAAAATAACCATATGTGATGAAATGAAAAACCATATATATAAATACACCATAATATATTATGACTACTAATCAATTATTTTCCGTCTAAGAAAAACTCAACACTTCAATTTAAAAATCAAAAT
This sequence comes from Cepaea nemoralis, assembly GCA_014155875.1. Classification (NCBI taxonomy): domain Eukaryota; kingdom Metazoa; phylum Mollusca; class Gastropoda; order Stylommatophora; family Helicidae; genus Cepaea; species Cepaea nemoralis. Next base: position 178,804 of record JACEFZ010015598.1, read on the forward strand.
GATAATAAAGCATATATCAATCAGTCCTAACTTACTACAATATTATGTCTACTCATCCCGACAACTCTCAACAACTCTTGATTAAGTTATTTGCTAACTTTCTTCCTTAGAAATTCACAAATACCGTCTCTAACTTCTTCTTCTATCTGCAATCTGCAGAATATTCTACCACGCTATTTATCACTTCTCCAGTTTCTTAATAACTCCAAATTTTTTTCTATAAGTGCAATATCTACATCAATGTCGCCATCCTCCCGAGGAGAATTATCTTCTTTCATATCAGCATCCTCATCAGTTTCTGACTCTTCATCCATCTCTTGTTCCGCATCTGTATATCCATTACTCCATCCATCATGTGCCATGCCGGTAAGCGTGGGCGGTCATGTTCTGCCATCTCACTCGATCAACAGAGTCGTGGATCAGTTCCGTGTTTCTGTCTCGACCATGCCACAAGGCCAAGCCATCCAGATACTTGTTTCTAGGTCTTCCCCTTGGTCTGCTCCCCTCGATCTTACCAGTTGTAATTTGTGTATTTCCAAGTTCTCCAAATCATTTCTTCTCATAACATGCCCAAAAAATTGTGACTGTCTACGTCTAATGTTTCTGATCAGTTTACGATCTTCATTTGTTTCTTGAAGGACTTCTTCATTGGTTTTTCTGGCTGTCCATGGTATTATTTGCATTTTCCTCAGAAACCACATTTCTACAGCCATCAGATGTTTTTCAGCCTGGCTGCTCATTGTCCAAGCTTCACATCCATATAAAAGTACAGGTTCTATGTAGCATCTCAACACTCTTTTTCTCGTCTCAATTGACATCTTTTTATTGGTCAGTATGTTTTTCATCTTGCTAAAGGCTACTTTTGCCATGGCGATTCTTGTTCTATCCATTACTAGCAACCGCTAATCTCTTCCTTTCTAAATCCAATCTAATCTTCCTATCTTGATGTCTTAATAAATTTTCAAATAGTGGCATATCTTCATCACTTGAGGAATTTACTCTAAATTTCCTTTGCCTCTTAATTTCTCTTTCTTTCTGTCTATCTAACTTTCTTTTTACTGCCTGTCTAGTATTCATAAATGGAGCGTCTATTTTTTCTTTGATTGATTCTTCACTATTATAACCGTCATACGTGTTGTTTTCCTCTGTCACGATTGTTTTTGGTATTGTTTCTTCTTGTTCAGCAGTAGTAGATGCTGTTATTATTTGTTTTTGTACCAATTCTCTCCCATTTTCTATAAATATTGGATATTCCGTTTGTCTGATAATCTGTCCATCTGACAATATTTCTTCTGAATAATAATTATTATTATTATCCTCTGCATCTTTTTCCTCATTATCCCGTCTTAAGTGCTCTACATGTGAACGTGCAACATGGCCTGTAACTTGATTTTTAATAGTATACGATACTGGACCCTTTTTTTCTAAAATATAATATCCCGGGACCCAATGAGCATCAAACTTAGAGTTTTTCCTATGTTTTTTGTAATAAACTCTATCACCTATGTTAAACTCTTGTAAGTGTGCATTTTTATTTGTGTATTTCTTCTGTCTTTCTCGAGCCTTAATTATATTATTTCTTAAACGTATATGTGCTTTGTGCATTTCTTGCAACCTTGTTTCCTGAAAATCCTCCCCCATATATTTTCTCCTAGGCTTTAATAAATTGTCAATTGGTAAAATTGGTTCTCTTCCATGTACTAGGTAAAATGGTGAGAAACCTGTTCCTTCATTTTGGTGTGTACGGATCGCCCCCAATGCTATTCCCAAATAAAGATCCCAATCCATATCGTGTTCTTCTACATTTTTCGCTAGTATATTGTATAATGTCCTATGTTGTCGCTCATTTTTGGCATTCGAAGATGGTCTGTAATACGAAGTTTTAATGTGTTTTATATTCAAATCTTTTACCAATTTTTCAAACTTTCTATTTACAAATTCTTTCCCATTGTCTGTAAGTATTGTTTGTGGACACCCAAACCTTGGTATAAATTCTTGTAAAAGCATATTTATAACTGAATCAGAACTCTTGTCTGGAATTGGATAAACTTCTGGCCAGAGACTATATGAATCTACGATATGTAGTAGGTATACATTTCCCGATAATGTTTTTGGATGAGGACCTGAAATATCCAAACTTACTTTCTGCATTGGAAATTGAGGAATATCTGTATCTTGTAAGGGACATTTAATTATCTTCATGTTTCTTAAACTACACTTTTCACATGCTTCAACATATTCATATACGCTTTTAAATAAATTCGGCCAGTAATATTTACTGCTAATAGACTTAACTAACTTATCTCGTCCAAAATGACCATTATTATCATGATATGCCTTTAGAACTTCTCGTTCTAAATGTTTCGGAATATATTTTCTTAATCCCTCCCCTTTTTCACCGACATAATATAATTGATTGTCTTCTTGTAGCTCTAAAAATTTTCTTTTAAAACTGTTTCCCCTGTTTCTTTCAGTTTTCTTTTTATCTGTATTATTTTTGGATCTAATTCCTGTTCATCTTTCATATTAAATTGTGCTAAATGTGGGTCTTCTGCTCTAGGTTCAGACTCTTGATCCGACGGTAAACTCTCAAAGTCTTCTCTATTTATTATGGCAGAATCTAATATATTTACTTGCCAGTTTCGATCGTCTATCTCCGGTTCTCCTTCATCTTCCGTGTTTCCTGATGACTGTGGATACGGGATTCTAGACAATAAATCAGCGCATGTATTATATTTTCCTGAAACATACTCTACTTTAGCATTGTATCCCTGTAAATTTAATGCCCACGTTTATATTTTCCTATTTTATATTGGTGCTTCTAATATAGACTTTAATGGCATGTGATCAGTTCTAATAATGAAATTGGCGTTATGTAAGTAGTAATTAAGTTTTTGGAGAGCATAGTGTATAGCATAAGCCTCCTTCTCAATAGTAGACCATTTCCGTTGAGACCTGCTAAGTTTATGAGACAAGAAATAAATTGGCCTTTCATTTTTAACCCCTGGTATTCCAGATTCTTTTCCTTCATATGGTTGAACCAAACACGCTCCTACAGCATTATCTGAAGCATCTGTATATAATATTAGCTGTTTATTCAAATCTGGATATGTCAATAGTGGCACTACTGTTAGGCTATTTTTTAAAAATTCGAACGCTTTTTGACATTCATCATCCCACTTAAATCTAGCGTATTTTCCAGTTAAGTTAGTAATAGGCTCTGCTATCTTTGAGAACCCTGGAATGAAACGCCTATAATACCCACAGGCTCCAATAAACGCACGCACTTCTTTTACGTTAGTTGGAGGGGATAATTCTCTAATAATTTTAACCTTATCTTGATCTGGTTTAATTCCGTCTCTATTAATAATATACCCCAAATACTTTGTTTCTGTTTTTTTAAAATTCGCATTTACTGAGCTTCAGTTTAACATCATGTATTCTTAATCTGTCGAATACTAATTTTACATGTTTTAAGTGATCCTCTATATCTCCTGCAGTATAAATTAAAATGTCATCTATATATGCCAATGCAAACTTTTGCATACTCTCTAAAACTTGATTAATTAATAGCATATAATACGAGGGCGCTGTACGAACTCCAAAAGGCATTCGTAAGAATTCGTAAGAACCTGCGTGTGTACAAAAAGCACTCTTTTTCTGGGCGTCTGGGGACATAGGTATACACCAAAATCCTCATCTTGCATCTAACGTGGTAAAGAAAGTAGATCCATTAAGTAAACCCAAAATATCATCAATCACCGGCAATGGGTAGGCTAGATTCTTAGTGATTTTGTTCAACGCCCGATAGTCACAACAGAATCGATGTGAATCATCAGATTTGGTCACGATGACGATCGGAGATGACCATTCTGACTTTGATCTTGTTATTATTCCTGCTTTCAGCATGTCTTCTATTGCTTTTTCAACAATTTCTCTATTCCTTAAGGGTGTTCTATACGGTTTTAAACTAATTGGTGGATGATCTCCAGTATCTATTTCCATTGTAACTGTACTAGTCCTTCCCAATTCTAAATCATTAATTGCAAAAACGTCTTGATTTTCTTTCACCAATTGTTCTAATATTTCTTTATTCTCCGGTGGGGCATTTAACTGTGATAACAATTCTTGTTCTCTTGTCCTTTTGTCAACTGTATCTATTTGAGATGGCTATTTTTTAAATGTATGGATCAATTCATCATTTCGTCTTTTCCAGCTTCTTTTATACTTATTTCTGACATTATTTCTAACCATGGGAGTTTCTGAATAATCATTCCCCAACATGTTTTCTTTTTCTATAGTTAACATGTTATTATCATTATACGCTACTTTAGCGATTACACAGCCTCTATATAATTTAATATTTTTTCCTGTATTGTTTAGGAGCATCACTGGAAAGCTGAGATGTTTATCTAATACTATTAACCCATCGGTGACTTCTAAGCCAGGTTCATGTATTATTTCTCTCTCTCTAATTCCGTTATTTTAACTGTTTGTCCAACCGAAAAGTACGGATTTTTTTCCATTTTTGCCTGTATTAAATTAACCGTTTGTGGTTTCAAATTCATGGTCGTTTTGACTCTAACTAGTGTCGACACATGTATATCCTCTTCTAAATCTACGTAAACATCTTGGAATTTTAATTTATGCAAATAAAAAAAAAGTCTCACCCCATTTTTCAATAAAAAATCTCTACCCAATATCATATTTCTATTTAAATCCTTGACCACATGGAACATATGCCTAACATTTATCCCTCCTAATTTAAAATTTATCATCGTTTGTCCAAGCACTACTAATTTGTGTCCAGTTACCGAATGAAGATTCTCCTGAATTCTAAATATTTAAAAAAAATTTAATATTCGATATAAAAATGTTTCTTTAATCACGCTAACTTGCGCTCCCGAATCAACTAATGTTCTAATTTCATATTTCCCTATTTCTATTATACATGAACTAGGATCAACCATATTTAGTGACAACTGTTTTATCTCCCCAAGTTGAGGCCACTTCTTATGTTTTTTATTTCTAAATATCCTATTATACTCATCATTTGGGTTTTTAATATATTTATTCATCTTTTGGATCTTACTGTCTTCCCCCCTACTGCCGATCCTGTTCAGTAAGCGGGATGCCAATTTCCCTGATGTCCTGACCTTCTAAAATTTCTCTGCACTTCTCCATAATTCCCATTTGATGATCTACTATTTACAGTTCTATTCTGTGTACTAGTCTGAGCACCTCTATTATTTTGTGTATTCGATTAGGCACGTCTGTTATCACAGAAGCGAAAAATGTGTCCACGTTGGTGGCACCCCCAACAAACCACATTTGTGTTATTTGTGTTACCTACCATGTTTCTTACAGTATTTCTCACTTGTCCTTCTCTACCTTGATTATATACGTTACTGTTTCCTTGTACCATCTGTATTTCTCCTCTTCTTCCTCTCCATCCATATCTATACTGTCCTATTTCCATTGGTTCTTCAATTCTATCTTCCGAACTACTACCTAACTCTCGTCCCTACCCTCAATCTAAACCTTCTCCTCAAGCTTTCTTCTTGTATAGCGATATCTACAGCTTGTGACAACCTTGCAGGATTCTCTCTCATTAATTTAAATTTCAATCCATCTGACCTAATCCCATCAACAAAAATCCCCACCAACATCCGTTCCACTTCTTCAGCTCGTACATTCTGTCCCAAAAATGACTCTTCAGCTAAACTGATCAACCTATCACTGTATAGCTGTACACTTTCTGTAGTATTTTGTCTCGTCTGTCGCAACACTGAGAATGCGTGTTGAGGGTCAGTAATTTCTGCATATTTATGTGCCAGGTCGTCTTTGAATTGTTCCCAGGTTTCACCTCCTCCAGCTTCTAGCTTTCTTCTTATATGGTCAGAAACAGGTCTTGTACTAGTTCTATAAGCTAAATTCTTTTTATCCTCATCTGTAGCGTTCACTAGATAAGCATGTTTCTCAATAGAAATAATCCATTTCTTAAATTGGTTCGCCTGTCCATTAAATCTCTCGACATCACTGATTACACTTTGCTGTCTTAATACTGCGTCCAACTTTGATATTGCCCCACCAACTTCACTCAGTACTTGAGAAAAATCCTGGGCCTCCATCCTAAAGAAAATCTGTAATGGAAAGTACCAACCAATATAATATACTAATATTTTAAGACAATATTATTTTAAAGTAAGCAGCAAGAAATATTCTGTTCAATTGAGTATGTTGTTAATTAACCTAAAATTATCCTATTACCTATACTTGATGAAAGAGGTTCCAATCGACAAACTTGATGAAAGAGGTTCCAATCGACAAACTTGACGAAAGAGGTTCCAATCGACAAACTTGACTGAAAGAGGTTCCAATCGACAAACTTGCTGAATGAGGTTCCAATCGACAAACTTGATGAAAGAGGTTCCAATCGACAAACTTGATGAAAGAGGTTCCAACCGACAAACTTGATGAAAGAAGGTTCCAATCGACAAACTTGATGAAATGAGGTTCCAATCGACAAACTTGATGAAAGAGGTTCCAATCGAAAACTTGATGAAAGAGGTTCCAATCCGACAAACTTGATGAAAGAGGTTCCAATCGACAAACTTGACTGAAAGAGGTTCCAATCGACAAACTTGATTAAAGAGGTTCCAATCGACAAACTTGCCGAAATAGGTTCCAATCGACAAACTTGATGAAAGAGGTTCCAATCGACAAACTTGATGAAAGAGGTTCCAATCGACAAACTTGACGAAAGAGGTTCCAATCGACAAACTTGATGAAAGAGGTTCCAATCGACAAACTTGATGAAAGAGGTTCCAATCGACCAACTTGAAAGTTGTCCTCTACTCTCGCAGGAACAGAAAAAGAAGAGCCTCTGGATTTCTCACTTCAATCGAAGTCGGTGCCTTCTAGTCGTTTTCATGCCGCTGATTGTGCTCGTCTGGATTTGAAATTACAACGATCGAAACAATACTGATTGATTGATTGACTGACTTGATTGATTTGACTGATTCACTTTAAGCGTTGGCCAAGAACTCCGGACTTTACCTTCAGACAAGCAAGGTCACCTTCACTGTAGTTCAAACGATAACGGTTAATAGTTCCAGCAAAACCAGATTTCACGGCAGCATATCTGGAACATCCATACGTTTCAAAAAAAACGAGCAGGTCAACAATGGATTTAAGCTTGACGATGGCTGCTCTGTTTCACCACTCGGAACATTATGTGTTGTGTGGCGTTTCCAACAACGGTCAACCCCATCACAAAAACTTGAAAATCCAACATAAGTTGTTCCTCCAGAGTGCACAAGCCTCCATGACTTCTGTTGACTTTTATTTTATTTTCTAATCGATTTAATTGAGGACCTCTGTGATCAGTGGTGTCTGCGACAGCAAGATTTCGGAATCTTGGTAAACACGGCGCCAAATCAGGTCATATCACAGTGTGAACATGGCCTAGCCGTAGATCGTTAGTGGTTGACATCACTACAGATGACAGACTCCGCGTTGTATTATATAAAAGTTTTATTTGTTCAATCCATTACATTTCATGCTGTCAAAGTACATGCAGACATATTTGTTGATCCTTTCATGGCTGAATCCCAAGTCCCAAGTCCCAAGTGACGTGTGTGCAACCCCTGGATACTTAGACCCATTTGTGCACACACGTTCACCAACTATGATTTCCCCACTAGTTAATGAATGCGCAGCATTCATTAACTCATTAACTCTCCACTACTAAGCTAACTCCCTTACTGTTATAATAACCTATAATGAGGCAAAGAGGTTGATAAAAAGCACTTATAGAACCAAATGGGAATCAGAGCATCCTGGCCACCAGAAGGATGATGCATATTACAAACTCGACCGAAGAGACCAAGTAACAATCTTCAGACTCCGCACAGGACATAACAGGCTGAAATACCACTTGTTCAACAAACTAAAGATAGGAGATACAGATGAATGTAATTGTGGAACTGGTAAAATGACAGCTAAACATTTGCTGCAAGAGTGCCCAATATATGCAGAACAGAGAAAGATATTTTGGGCCACACCTGCTTCATTCGAGGACAAGCTCTATGGAGATATCAACAAGCTCAAGTCGACTGCAGCTTACTTTAACTGTATTCAGGTTGACATTTAAATGTACATGAAGAAGTATTTAGACTGCCACACTTCATACCACAGGCATGTCGGTTACACAAGCCTCCCAGAGGCATGAAATGGAATATTGCTTGGATAGCAAATCCATTACGTGGAAAGTCCGAATCGAAAGCTCACTGTGTGGGCTTCATAAAAGATGGAAAAAGTGTCCTAGTGGCACAAAATGGAATATTGCTCGGATAGCAAATCCATTATGTGGAAAGTCCGAATCGAAAGCTCACTGTGTGGATGTCATCTGCAAACTGCATTCTTCTGGCTTCTGGAAGAACAGCCTATGGTGAACGGAAGGCCCAATATACGGAAGTGAGGCTAAGCAGCCATGTGCAGGACGTGACCGATTCCTTGGGTGAGCCCAGTACCAGAGCGCTGTGTGATGGCTCTGCAATTATGGAAGCCTCCTTGGATGGCGGGGAATGCCCTTTGTCTGCCCCTGCCTTCCCTTGAGGGCTGACCAGGATGCCTTTGGCTGTTCTATATGGGCAAAGATGGGATGGGAGATAACACCACAACAGTGAGTCTAACGTCCTAAGAAACCCCCGGGAAGGTTAACCCGGTCAACAAATGCCAGCAGAAGTCGGATGTGTCGGCCTAACGGCGCAAGAACGCAGCTCTGCTGTAAACAGGCACAACGCAATCACATCCGAAAAAAAACTCCGGATGAACGAAGAAGAAGAAGAAGAAGAAGAAGAAGAAGAAGAAGAAGAAGAAGAAGAAGAAGAAGAAGAAGAAGAAGAAGAAGAAGAAGAAGAAGAAGAAGAAGAAGCAGAAGAAGAATAGGCTGACTAGGTGTCTCGGTTATTTGACTGGTTGTCTCGGGTGCCGGTAAAGTGCTGACTTCGGGTTTTTGTTCTTTGATATCCACTAGGCCTAAAGGCTTGTGTCTGTACTGATCTAGTCGATTCAGATATCGCTGCAAGGTTTGTTGGTATACTCGGGCTTTTTCACGAGGTGGCAGATCTTCACTCTCCAGGACTTGGCGCATTTGTTGGTCCAAGTCACGTAGGCTATCGTTTAGTGTGTCGGGTGGTGCATAGGGCCTTTCTAGCAGCCGAGGATCGATCAGGAGCATTTTCTTGGCCATTACAAACCCACGATGCCCTTCAACACATTTAAAATTGGGCCGAGTAAGGCACCTATGAAACCACCTTGTTGCAGGATCTGTTTCCTTTTCTTGAGCGACAGTGTCTTACCCGTGAGCGCTCTCAGACTGTTTTTGTGTCGCTGTAGTCGGCGCTTCTGACTCGGTGTCAGGGGAACATTCCCTTTTAAGACATTGTGACAGCATTCACATATTGATTGGACGAGCTCCGGTGAAGCCGTTTTAATTACAGCTTTTACGTCGACTGGCTTTGCCTCACCCAGAAACCGCAGCATGGCCCCGTGACGTTTCACTCGGTTGGACATATTACTTGGGGACGTAGACAACTTGGTGCTGGTCAGGAAATATACGACTGCGTAAACGGAGCTGATCCGGTGTTTCCTGTCGAAGGTCGAATAACAAATACCCGTGTGGCGTCGATGTCGCGTCTTTAAAACTATCTTGGACATATGACACGCGGCCTGGGTACATTTGTTTGGCCAGGTTGGCAATTTGCGATCCGCCTCGAGGATTTTTAAACACTACTAGGTAATGCGAATTCAGACTGATAGTTCTTTGTTCTTTGTTCTTACCAAAAAGTTTCTGGACTATATACATGACACTGAGATTACGATGATGACTACCCTTGGTAAACAGTTTGTTCACTCTATCATCTGTCTCGGACATTAGGTCATCTATTACCACTAACCGCCGTCTATCCCCAGTCCATTTTTCCACGTCGGGCAGTCCCTCGTAAATTGAATACCCTTCATAGTCTCGTACATGGGTTGCCACTCCCCATAGCACCATATAACCTCCTCTGGAATCGGGTCGACCATGTCTGGGAGATGGGCCAGAAACTGTTGTACAAAGACGGATTTACCACATCCTGTTTGTCCCGCAATCATCGAGGTAAAAGGATGTTTCCATCTAGGATCCATGATTACGAATGACCACCTACCTACTTATGCAACGTATTTTATGGGGCTCGAACCCGCGACCGCGCGCCCGCACCCGCACCCGCCCCGTGCCCGCCGTCCGCGTCCGCCCCTGTGCTCGCTCGCCCCGGTTTATATCAGTAATATCCCACCTAGTTTATTACGACGACGATAAGCCCCTGGATTAGTTGTTAGGAGAATCAGTATTGATTTTTTGTCCCAGATTGTGCATGTACATCTCTGTGTGTTTTTGTAAGTTTTGACATTTTAAGGACTCAGTCGGTTGTCCGTTGTTAGCACCAGTAGATACACCGCTACTCGTTACACCGATGATCGGACTCGTGGCTCACTCGGGTGCTGACCGGTCAGGTGACCTACTACGAGTCGGACGGCACCACCTTCTTTGCGCTTACTATTTACACCGACTCCTTCCGCTCCACCCTGGCCACATACACACATGCACACATGATGAGACCCATCACCCATTAGACCAGACTTTTTTCTTTTTTAAAAATTTTACCCGCCAAAAATACCGAGCTTAACAAGCCAAAGACACAACTAGGGAGGTGTTAGAAGTAGTCAATATCACACCACAGAAGGATCTGACATGACCCGCTCCTTCAGACGCCTTCGAGCTCCTTCAGGACCCGCTCCTTCAGGCTCCTTTGCGCTCCTTCAGGAGCGCTCCTTTAGCTCCTTCTCCTTGGGAGGGGGGATAAGCAACATATATAACTACTTGGAGGTTCGAAATGTTCTTAAACATATGAAAGCTGGCAAGGCGCCCGGTTCAGATAACATCATAACAGAAATGATTAAAGCTTTAGAATAATATGGAATAGATCAAGTCACCAGACTGCTGAACACATTATATGATACCGGAGAAATACCTTCTGAATTATGTAATTCTATATTTATTGCAATCCCAAAGAAATCAGGAGTCTTGGAATGTGATCAACATAAAACAATTAGTATAATGAGTCACATCCCAAAGATTTTGCAACGAATTATTATGCAAAGAGTGAGGAAGAAAATACAACCTGAAATAGGGGAAGAACAATGTGCGTTTGTAGAAGGAAAGGGTACAGTAAATGCCGTGTATATGCTGCGATCAGTAATTGAACGTTCTATAGATGTAAACAAAGATATAGATCTTTGCTTTATTGACTAAACAAAGGCTTTCGATAGAGTAAGACATATCAACATGGTAGATATGCTTGCAGATCTACAAATTGATGGGAAAGACATTAGACTTATATATATATATATATATATATATATATATATATATATATATATATATATATATATATATATATATATATATATATATATATATATATATATATATATATATATATATATATAAAAGTCTAATGTCTTTCCCATATAAAACATAAAAAACATATATTGGAAACAACAAGATGCCATAAAGATTGATAATGAAGTGGGACAATATCAGCCTATTAAGAGAGGTGTTCGCCAGGGATGTGTAATGTCTCCAGATCTTTTTTCCTTATACAGTGAAAATATTTTCAGAAATGTAGAAGATATGAATGGAATCAGCATTGGAGGACGAAACATCAATAAGATTAGATATGCAGATGATACAGTATTGATTGCAGACAATGAGCCGGATCTGCAACAATTAGTAGATGCGGTTGTTGCACGCAGTGAACAACTGGAGTTAGATTTAAATTGTAAAAAGACACAGATTATGGTCGTCACTAGGAAGAAAGAAATACCACAATGTAATATACAAGTAAATGGGAATATTCTTTAACAAGTGAATCGGTACAATTATCTCGGAACAGTCATAACATCTGATGGGAGATGCCTTGGAGAGATTAGAACAAGAATCGCCACGGCGAAAGTGGCCTTTAGCAAGATGAAAGACATACCGGTGAATAAAAAGAAGTCAATTGAAACGAGAAAAAGAGTGTTGAGGGGATACATAGAGCCTGTTCTTTTGTATGGCTGTGAAATTTGGACAATAATAAATCAAGCTAAAAAACATCTAATGGCCGCAGACATGTGGTTTCTGATGAGAATGCAAAAAATACCATGGGCAGAAAGAAAAACCAATGACCAAGTACTACAGGAGACAAATGAAAATCGTAAATTGGTTAGAGAAATTGGACGTAGACTGTCAAAATTGTTTGGACATGTTGTGAGAAGAAATGAATTGGAGAACTTGGTGACAACTGGCAAGATTGAAGGGAGCAGTCCATGGGGAAGGCCGAGAAGTAAATACCTGGATGGCCTGGGAACATAGTATGGTCGAGACAGGAGCTGATCCATGACTCTGATGATCGAATGAAATAGCGAGTCATAACCGCCCACGCTTGCCGGCATGGCACATGTTTGATTGATTTAATGTTACTAATATCCTTAATGAACCGTACGAAAATAGTTTTGAGATTCCCTATTACTTTGTCTTGTGAAATAATGAACTCGAGGTTGTAATTCTCTTCGTATGCTATTTCGGTCCTCAAGGGTCTTTCCCATCATCTGCCCTCATAAACTCTTTTACCCTTTCTTACTGGGATCAATTAGGACGTTTACCCCAGCACAGTCGGGTAATAATTAATAATGCAAATGTAAAACAAACACAAACGAGAAACACATATATCATTCCCATAGAGTAATGCAGAGCCATCCTTTGGATATTCCTCCAACATCCACAAAACCTCCAACACAAGAACATATGGCTCTTTCCCAATCTGACTCATAGGAGCAGAGGGGTTTACAACGCTGTTCGACAATACCCACGTCTGCAAGCTCAAGTGCACAAGCTTCAGGAACAAATTTGCATTCTGGCAATCATTAAGACAGCTTTTAGCAATTCCTGAACATAAAATATTCGCCAAGTCATCCACAACAATTGTGTAATGCTGACGTGAAGTTTACGTCCTGCCAGACAGATGGATATGGTGCTCTATCTTTCTTCTCATATGAGATTATAACTCATAACAAAACATGTCAGTCACTTCACTCTTAAAGCATATTCGTAAACAAAACAAAAAACAAGATTACATGACTATTCATATATTCTGTATATCTACGAAAGTTGTGAACAAGAAGATTCACTCGTATATGCACGACAATTCAAGATACAGTTTAGCCAAACATTTCCCCAGCATGAAAAGCGTGTCGATGATAGGCGTTGATAGTAACATTTCTATAGTCTAAGGGAAAAGGGTCAAGAGATGTGTGAACTGTTTTGCATCGTACAGAAAATTACAGATTATATGCATTAATAGTAAGATATCATGCGTCACTCAAAAGCATATGAAATTTTAAGCATAGTAGAATTCCCAGTCGGACAGACGTGACAGTTTTTTTTTTCTTTTCGGAAAGCAAAGAATCCGGCTATCTCTTCAATTATGCATTTTTCTCACAGTTTCACCATTCACCTATCCTCCGAAGTCGGAGAGTGTCTGCCTGTACGGCGAGGAACCACCAGTCTGCACACCAATAAGCCAGACACGGGACAACGGATACTCACGCAAACCTCAGGTCCTGTATGACATCACACTGATGTTGGACAACAGGATGCCTTCATCCGATATACAGGACTTCGCGTGGAGCTCAAGCCAACGAACATAAGCAAGCAAGCAAGCACCATTCACCTATATAAACAATGGTACATGCACTCCTTACATCACAAGGCACGGGTATTAACATTCATAATGAATTTATAAGCTTACTTTTTGCTAACAGATAGCAAAATTGCAAACCAAAAAAAAAAAAACTCTCCTAACCAGGAAAGGACCTGCTTCTTGAATTTCCACATTTTTCAAGTGATTAGCTATCTCATTCCGTTGGCCCCGACAAGTCTAGCTGAACCATGCACCACCTCGCGTTAATCCACCAATCATCAATCTCGCTCAAGACACAGGCTTGTTTCAAATAGGCTGTCATTATAAGGCAATGAACGACAGCTACATTGGTGACAGAAATTCCGGGAAACTGTGATGAGTGAGGTAAAAATTTGTCACTAGTGGAGGAGAAAAAAACACGTCCAAATTATTTGAACCCATGACCAACGGACCGACAGACAAGCTTGTAAGCCACTACTACAGCAGTGCCTGTTTTAAAATCCTAAACCTTGTAATTTTCATGTTGTATGATTGTTTTCTGGTAACTATTTCTTTCAGAAGTATGTACCCGACGAGATGCAGCGAAATAGGCCAGGGAATAAATGGGGCAATCTACTGTTCGTGTCTTTGTTATTCAAACTATTTCTTTCCTCATGCTTTCTAAGAATGACATTCCATTCCGGTTTTCTGCAGTCTGTTGTCCTTCAATGAAGTATAGACTCACAGCCGTCTGACACCTGTTTATTCCATCTTTTGTGGTCACATCGATGTTTTTCCCTTATTGCCCATCTCCGAACATTTGTTCCGCAGTTTTGTTCACTGGAATTTGCTTGGTTCTCACTATGATCTCCATATTGTGATTCTTTCATTCCATTTGTGTTTTCATTTTGCGCACACATCTGTTTATGAATGTCTGTAACGTATATGCAGTTGTTTGTATTGTTCTTTATTTTCATGAGCGTACATGCGTACTGAGTTTAAGTGAATGTTGGCTATTATATGTATTGCATTGGTTTTAATTTCTTTTGACTTGTGCAAATTCTCAACTGCTGTTAGTCTATTTTTTTTTTTTTAGCTCTCTCGCGTTGAACTCAATCGTTTCTAATAGTGCGGGACTGGATTTTGCGTGTGGATTAGCTTTCACTATCAACAATGTCCCTTGCCATCAGGCGAACCTACCTAAGCGTCAGTGGCGTCCTACATATATTGACCACATGGTGTGTCGATTGGCGTATACAACTATTAGGGGGGCACCACACACCCAAGCCTCCTCAAGGTGGAACAACGTGTCTTTCCCTTACTTTTACTTCGTCTTTTGCACCGAATCATTTTGATGCTCTTGGTCTTTGATTTGATAACGCCATCATGTGTAGGTCTAGATGCACGGAGGAACAGGTCACGTGTATTTCCCTCACTTTCGCGGACGACGAGCCCAGGTGTCCGTGTCGAGTCGTGCTTATGACAATTCCCTATTAACTACATCAGCGCCCCCGCTACTATTAGTCCTAATTCCAAATGGCGGCCTCCTCTGTATAAATTCAGGGCACGCTAATGACATCAGACTTTAATGTTGTCCTCTCCTACTTTGATCTTCAGCAAGCAGACATCCCCAGAGACGTGTTTACAATCAATTTGCCCGTCCCAACGCCCAATGTGAAGAGATAGGATAAAAGATATTTTTTCTGTGTTTTTATTTTAGTTGCGCTTGCGGAAGTCTGTGTTTGTCAATTACAAGAAGAATGTTTATGGAAAGGAGAAAACATGCTTACAGCTCTAATGATACTGAGAACAAACTTTACCTCACTACAATCTAATAAATACGCGAATTCATAAGTTTTATTTGGTGCGTTTAGTAGAAGTAGAAAAAGGAAGAGGGGAATGAAAAAGAAAAAACAAACACTAGACACAATAAAATTAGAAACTTGTAACTACCACATCGGGATTCGAACCTCTCACCTCCAAATGACGACAGGGCCTCGCTTTAGGGATGCGTGTACTTTGAAGCATGGCCAACAAGACACTTGAGAAGTTGTTTTTAAGTTGTCTTATTTTCCAACCTCTCCCCCTCCCCTCCCCTCCAGAGTGCCCCAATAATACCCCTGTGTAATCAATAAGTGGTCAGTCTCCTTCAACAATTCGCGACGCCATGATTTTTTTGTCTTTTCCACACTGATTGTGGATTCGTTAGCTTTGCCTTTCCCATTGTACCTCTTTTCAGTGCCACAATTGATTGCACAGTACGGCAGTCCAAGGTTTCTTTGTCATCAGGGCTCTTATTATTATTATTATTATTATTATTATTATTATTATTATTATTATTATTATTATTATTATTATTATTCCCTTCCTTCATTTACCTAAGTGAAGTGGGGGTGAGGGCATGTAAGGATCGTTTGAACGTTCTTTCCATTATGCTTTGTAAGTTGACCTTCATTTCTGTAAGGTTGTCCTTGTTATTATCACTCCATCTTTTACACGGTCTTCCCCTTGCTCTGTATCCATCCTATTTCTTTAATGTGGCTCTTTGTGATAGGTGATACCAATGCATTCTTGTGAGGTAGCCAAACTATGTAATATGTTGTTCTTTAATTAACATGCCTAGTTTGAGGCCTGGACTTCTAGTTTCCTCATTCCTAATTCTATTTCTCACAGCTACTCTCGCAGCTCTTCTAAGCTCATCTCTATTACAGCTGTATTATGATTTTGAGCTCGTTAGTTGCAGTAAGCGTTCATGTTTGACATTCTAGCATAATAGTTAGTAGTTTTAATATAGTAGCCTACATTATTATTCATGTATGGCAATATGGCATAATTTGGGTGCCACACTGGCAATGTGTTCCAATCCTCCTCAAGGCTCTGTGGCAAAGATTTACGAATGTAATTCGTAATCCCGCATACCGCTTTCGAAATACAGCTGCCCGGCGATTTGGAAGCAGTCCGCCTTGCGTTGGTTTCCCTACAATTGTATGAGTGCCGGTCGTTCAGAAAGCAATGTGAAACTTTTTTTTTCCCCATATCCTGTAAAGGACATCGTTGTCAACAACATAATTTTTTACTGCTGTTGTTGGTGTCTTAGCAAGTTTACGTTCAGTAGTTTGCCATTGCTTTCTGAACAATCGACTCCCATACCAATTCGTTAAAATCTAGCGCAACGCGGTTTGCTGTCAAATCACGCGCAGCTGTGTTTGGAACGCGGGCAAGCAGAATTACGAACTGAGTCCGTAACGCCATCACCACGGAGATACGTAAACTTGCCCAGGAATTACAAACAGCCTTTAAAAAATGCTGGAGTTGACTGCTACGTTCTGTAAAGGGTATGCAACTAACTAGACGGGAACTTTTGTTAAAATTGACGTGGATTCACAGTCTACCTAGCTTAAATTGGTACCAGGAAATGCCTTGGGAAGTCAAGACGACCACACTGACCACACCAGCCATCGAGTGTTTATTGGTCTAAAAAAATATGGTCTAGCACAATTTGCCCAAATTTGCCTTAAAGCGTGTAAGTGGGTCTTTACTGGTTTCTTTTATTCACAATACCCCTGAATGGTTCGATGTGCAATGAGGATGATCTGTCGACTAACTATTTAACTAATTAACTAACTAACTAACTAACTAACCAACCAACCAACCAACCAACCAATCAATCAACTAACTAACTAACTAACTATTCACAATACCACTGAATGGTTCGATGTGCAATGAGGATGATCTGTCGACTAACTATGTAACTAACTAACTAACTAACTAACTAACTAACTAACTAACTAACTAACTAACTAACTGACTGACTAACTAACTAACTAACTAACTAACTAACTAACTAATTAACTAACTAACTAACTATTCACAACACCCCACTATTTCTGCTATCTTTGACGCTTCGTTATACCTGGAAGCCTTGGTGGTGTGGTTTTATAGAAGAAAGCTGAAAATTAGTTGGCCAGCCAAAAAACAAAGAGCAATCAGAGCATTTTAAGCGAAGCTGAGTCGCAAAGATAACTTATCACAAACACCAGATAGAGGCAGTCATCGCTTTTGGCCACGTTATGAGAAGACACAAGCTAGAACACGTTGTGACAACCGGAAAGACTTGCGGAAAGAGAGGATAAAGAAATACAGCGTGACAGATTATTGACAGTCTTGTGTCATGGCACAAAAGGGAGTCAACATCGGAATTGATCCGTGACGTCGGAGATCGTAATTTCTGGAGAGGCTTGATCGTCCACGCCAGCCGGCAAGGCACTGGATGATGATGATGTATTGCATTGTGGATTTGCTTCGTGTGCTTGGCCTCTCTTGACCCATTTTTTTTATAAAAGTGATCACACATTCTGTATCTGCCGACTATCACTGTATTGATATGGGTGTTGACACTGATACAGCTGCATTCACTTCCTTCCATAGTACCATACATACATCTCCCCGCTGGGCTTTGGCTTGAAGTCTTGACCATGACATTCCTAAATCCTGTCAAGATGTCGACGTGGTGGACGTGATAATAGCGCTCGCTATTAAACTTCCAGTACGCTGATGGCGAGGTAGGCGGTTCAGTCCCTACACCAGCATTAAGTTGGACTGAAACGTTGGCTTCTCAGTCAGAAAGCAATGCAAAACTACTGAACGTACGCCTAGG
The DNA here is from genome assembly GCA_014155875.1 of Cepaea nemoralis. Taxonomy (NCBI): domain Eukaryota; kingdom Metazoa; phylum Mollusca; class Gastropoda; order Stylommatophora; family Helicidae; genus Cepaea; species Cepaea nemoralis. Next base: position 197,230 of record JACEFZ010015598.1, read on the forward strand.
AAATAAACACTGGGTTGATAGCAACGTTCGCAAAGTAATCCGACATTTAAACAACAACCCTGTAGAGTAAACATGACCAACCTAAACTTAATCCCAGCCAGCATATATGATGTGCATACCATGGTCTCATTACAACTTAACATGACCAACCTAAGCTTAATCCCAGCCAGCATATATGATGTGCATACCATGGTCTCATTACAACTTAACATGACCAACCTAAGCTTAATCCCAGCCAGCATATATGATGTGCATACCATGGTCTCATTACAACTAAACATGACCAACCTAAGCTTAATCCCAGCCAGCATATATGATGTGCATACCATGGTCTCATTACAACTTAACATGACCAACCTAAGCTTAATCCCAGCCAGCATATATGATGTGCATACCATGGTCTCATTACAACTAAACATGACCAACCTAAGCTTAATCCCAGCCAGCATATATGATGTGCATACCATGGTCTCATTACAACTAAACATGACCAACCTAAGCTTAATCCCAGCCAGCATATATGATGTGCATACTATGGTCTCATTACAACTTAACATGACCAACCTAAGCTTAATACCAGCCAGCATATATGATGTGCATACCATGGTCTCATTACAACTTAACATGACCAACCTAAGCTTAATCCCAGCCAGCATATATGATGTGCATACCATGGTCTCATTACAACTAAACATGACCAACCTAAGCTTAATCCCAGCCAGCATATATGATGTGCATACCATGGTCTCATTACAACTTAACATGACCAACCTAAGCTTAATCCCAGCCAGCATATATGATGTGCATACCATGGTCTCATTACAACTTAACATGACCAACCTAAGCTTAATCCCAGCCAGCATATATGATGTGCATACCATGGTCTCATTACAACTTAACATGACCACCTAAGCTTAATCCCAGCCAGCATATATGATGTGCATACATGGTCTCATTACAACTTAACATGACCAACCTAAGCTTAATCCCAGCCAGCATATATGATGTGCATACCATGGTCTCATTACAACTTAACATGACCAACCTAAGCTTAATCCCAGCCAGCATATATGATGTGCATACCATGGTCTCATTACAACTTAACATGACCAACCTAAGCTTAATCCCAGCCAGCATATATGATGTGCATACCATGGTCTCATTACAACTTAACATGACCAACCTAAGCTTAATCCCAGCCAGCATATATGATGTGCATACCATGGTCTCATTACAACTTACATGACCAACCTAAGCTTAATCCCAGCCAGCATATATGATGTGCATACCATGGTCTCATTACAACTTAACATGACCAACCTAAGCTTAATCCCAGCCAGCATATATGATGTGCATACCATGGTCTCATTACAACTTAACATGACCAACCTAAGCTTAATCCCAGCCAGCATATATGATGTGCATACCATGGTCTCATTACAACTTAACATGACCAACCTAAGCTTAATCCCAGCCAGCATATATGATGTGCATACCATGGTCTCATTACAACTTAACATGACCAACCTAAGCTTAATCCCAGCCAGCATATATGATGTGCATACCATGGTCTCATTACAACTTAACATGACCAACCTAAACTTAATCTCAGCCAGCATATATGATGTGCATACCATGGTCTCATTACAACTTAACATGACAACCTAAGCTTAATCCCATCCAGCATATATGATGTGCATACCATGGTCTCATTACAACTTAACATGACCAACCTAAGCTTAATCCCAGCCAGCATATATGATGTGCATACCATGGTCTCATTACAACTTAACATGACCAACCTAAGCTTACTCCCAGCCAGCATATATGATGTGCATACCATGGTCTCATTACAACTTAACATGACCAACCTAAGCTTAATCCCAGCCAGCATATATTGATGTGCATACCATGGTCTCATTACAACTTAACATGACCAAACTAAGCTTAATCCCCAGCCAGCATATATGATGTGCATACCATGGTCTCATTACAACTTAACATGACCAACCTAAGCTTAATCCCAGCCAGCATATATGATGTGCATACCATGGTCTCATTACAACTTAACATGACCAACCTAAGCTTAATCCCAGCCAGCATATATGATGTGCATACCATGGTCTCATTACAACTAAACATGACCAACCTAAGCTTAATCCCAGCCAGCATATATGATGTGCATACCATGGTCTCATTACAACTTAACATGACCAACCTAAGCTTAATCCCAGCCAGCATATATGATGTGCATACCATGGTCTCATTACAACTAAACATGACCAACCTAAGCTTAATCCCAGCCAGCATATATGATGTGCATACCATGGTCTCATTACAACTAAACATGACCAACCTAAGCTTAATCCCAGCCAGCATATATGATGTGCATACTATGGTCTCATTACAACTTAACATGACCAACCTAAGCTTAATACCAGCCAGCATATATGATGTGCATACCATGGTCTCATTACAACTTAACATGACCAACCTAAGCTTAATCCAGCAGCATATATGATGTGCATACCATGGTCTCATTACAACTAAACATGACCAACCTAAGCTTAATCCCAGCCAGCATATATGATGTGCATACCATGGTCTCATTACAACTTAACATGACCAACCTAAGCTTAATCCCAGCCAGCATATATGATGTGCATACCATGGTCTCATTACAACTTAACATGACCAACCTAAGCTTAATCCCAGCCAGCATATATGATGTGCATACCATGGTCTCATTACAACTTAACATGACCAACCTAAGCTTAATCCCAGCCAGCATATATGATGTGCATACCATGGTCTCATTACAACTTAACATGACCACTTAAGCTTAATCCCAGCCAGCATATATGATGTGCATACCATGGTCTCATTACAACTTAACATGACCAACCTAAGCTTAATCCCAGCCAGCATATATGATGTGCATACCATGGTCTCATTACAACTTAACATGACCAACCTAAGCTTATCCCAGCCAGCATATAGATGTGCATACCATGGTCTCATTACAACTTAACAGACCAACCTAAGCTTAATCCCAGCCAGCATATATGATGTGCATACCATGGTCTCATTACAACTTAACATGACCAACCTAAGCTTAATCCCAGCCAGCATATATGATGTGCATACCATGGTCTCATTACAACTTAACATGACCAACCTAAGCTTAATCCCAGCCAGCATATATGATGTGCATACCATGGTCTCATTACAACTTAACATGACCAACCTAAGCTTAATCCCAGCCAGCATATATGATGTGCATACCATGGTCTCATTACAACTTAACATGACCAACCTAAGCTTAATCCCAGCCAGCATATATGATGTGCATACCATGGTCTCATTACAACTTAACATGACCAACCTAGCTTAATCCCAGCCAGCATATATGATGTGCATACCATGGTCTCATTACAACTTAACATGACCAACCTAAACTTAATCCCAGCCAGCATATATGATGTGCATACCATGGTCTCATTACAACTTAACATGACCAACCTAAGCTTAATCCCATCCAGCATATATGATGTGCATACCATGGTCTCATTACAACTTAACATGACCAACCTAAGCTTAATCCAGCCAGCATATATGATGTGCATACCATGGTCTCATTACAACTTAACATGACCAACCTAAGCTTACTCCCAGCCAGCATATATGATGTGCATACCATGGTCTCATTACAACTTAACATGACCAACCTAAGCTTAATCCCAGCCAGCATATATGATGTGCATACCATGGTCTCATTACAACTTAACATGACCAAACTAAGCTTAATTCCAGCCAGCATATATGATGTGCATACCATGGTCTCATTACAACTTAACATGACCAACCTAAACTTAATCCCAGCCAGCATATATGATGTGCATACCATGGTCTCATTACAACTTAACATGACCAACCTAAGCTTAATCCCAGCCAGCATATATGATGTGCATACCATGGTCTCATTACAACTTAACATGACCAACCTAAGCTTAATCCCAGCCAGCATATATGATGTGCATACCATGGTCTCACTACAACTTAACATGACCAAACTAAGCTTAATCCCAGCCAGCATATATGATGTGCATACCATGGTCTCATTACAACTTAACATGACCAACCTAAGCTTAATCCCAGCCAGCATATATGATGTGCATACCATGGTCTCATTACAACTTAACATGACCAACCTAAGCTTAATCCCAGCCAGCATATATGATGTGCATACCATGGTCTCACTACAACTTAACATGACCAACCTAAGCTTAATCCCAGCCAGCATATATGATGTGCATACCATGGTCTCATTACAACTTAACATGACCAACCTAAGCTTAATCCCAGCCAGCATATATGATGTGCATACCATGGTCTCATTACAACTTAACATGACAAACCTAAGCTTAATCCCAGCCAGCATATATGATGTGCATACCATGGTCTCATTGCAACTTAGCATGACCAACCTAAGCTTAATCCCAGCCAGCATATATGATGTGCATACCATGGTCTCATTACAACTTAACATGACCAACCTAAGCTTAATCCCAGCCAGCATATATGATGTGCATACCATGGTCTCATTACAACTTAACATGACCAACCTAAGCTTAATCCCAGCCAGCATATATGATGTGCATACCATGGTCTCATTACAACTTAACATGACCAACCTAAGCTTAATCCCAGCCAGCATATATGATGTGCATACCATGGTCTCATTACAACTTAACATGACAACCTAAGCTTAATCCCAGCCAGCATATATGATGTGCATACCATGGTCTCATTACAACTAACATGACCAACCTAAGCTTAATCCCAGCCAGCATATATGATGTGCATACCATGGTCTCATTACAACTTAACATGACCAACCTAAGCTTAATCCCAGCCAGCATATATGATGTGCATACCATGGTCTCATTACAACTTAACATGACCAACCTAAGCTTAATCCCAGCCAGCATATATGATGTGCATACCATGGTCTCATACAACTTAACATGACCAACCTAAGCTTAATCCCAGCCAGCATATATGATGTGCATACCATGGTCTCATTACAACTTAACATGACCAACCTAAGCTTAATCCCAGCCAGCATATATGATGTGCATACCATGGTCTCATTACAACTTAACATGACCAACCTAAGCTTAATCCCAGCCAGCATATATGATGTGCATACCATGGTCTCATTACAACTTAACATGACCAACCTAAGCTTAATCCCAGCCAGCATATATGATGTGCATACCATGGTCTCACTACAACTTAACATGACCACCTAAGCTTAATCCCAGCCAGCATATATGATGTGCATACCATGGTCTCATTACAACTTAACATGACCAACCTAAGCTTAATCCCAGCCAGCATATATGATGTGCATACCATAGTCTCATTACAACTAAACATGACCAACCTAAGCTTAATCCCAGCCAGCATATATGATGTGCATACCATGGTCTCATTACAACTTAACATGACCAACCTAAGCTTAATCCCAGCCAGCATATATGATGTGCATACCATGGTCTCATTACAACTAAACATGACCAACCTAAGCTTAATCCCAGCCAGCATATATGATGTGCATACCATGGTCTCATTACAACTAAACATGACCAACCTAAGCTTAATCCCAGCCAGCATATGATGTGCATACCATGGTCTCATTACAACTTAACATGACCAACCTAAGCTTAATACCAGCCAGCATATATGATGTGCATACATGGTCTCATTACAACTTAACATGACAAACCTAAGCTTAATCCCAGCCAGCATATATGATGTGCATGCCATGGTCTCATTACAACTTAACATGACCAACCTAAGCTTAATCCCAGCCAGCATATATGATGTGCATACCATGGTCTCATTACAACTTAACATGACCAACCTAAGCTTAATTCCAGCCAGCATATATTATGTGCATACCATGGTCTCATTACAACTTAACATGACCAACCTAAGCTTAATCTAAGCCAGCATATATGATGTGCATACCATGGTCTCATTACAACTTAACATGACCAACCTAAGCTTAATCCCAGCCAGCATATATGATGTGCATACCATGGTCTCATTACAACTTAACATGACCAACCTAAACTTAATCCCAGCCAGCATATATGATGTGCATACCATGATCTCATTACAACTTAACATGACCAACCTAAGCTTAATCCCAGCCAGCATATATGATGTGCATACCATGGTCTCATTACAACTTAACATGACCAACTAAGCTTAATCCCAGCCAGCATATATGATGTGCATACCATGGTCTCACTACAACTTAACATGACCAACCTAAGCTTAATCCCAGCCAGCATATATGATGTGCATACCATGGTCTCATTACAACTTAACATGACCAACCTAAGCTTAATCCCAGCCAGCATATATGATGTGCATACCATGGTCTCATTACAACTTAACATGACCAACCTAAGCTTAATCCCAGCCAGCATATATGATGTGCATACCATGGTCTCACTACAACTTAACATGACCAACCTAAGCTTAATCCCAACCAGCATATATGATGTGCATACCATGGTCTCATTACAACTAAACATGACCAACCTAAGCTTAATCCCAGCCAGCATATATGATGTGCATACCATGGTCTCATTGCAACTTAACATGACCAACCTAAGCTTAATCCCAGCCAGCATATATGATGTGCATACCATGGTCTCATTGCAACTTAGCATGACCAACCTAAGCTTAATCCCAGCCAGCATATATGATGTGCATACCATGGTCTCATTACAACTTAACATGACCAACCTAAGCTTAATCCCAGCCAGCATATATGATGTGCATACCATGGTCTCATTACAACTTAACATGACCAACCTAAGCTTAATCCCAGCCAGCATATATGATGTGCATACCATGGTCTCATTACAACTTAACATGACCAACCTAAGCTTAATCCCAGCCAGCATATATGATGTGCATACCATGGTCTCATTACAACTAAACATGACCAACCTAAGCTTAATCCCAGCCAGCATATATGATGTGCATACCATGGTCTCATTACAACTTAACATGACCAACCTAAGCTTAATCCCAGCCAGCATATATGATGTGCATACCATGGTCTCATTACAACTAAACATGACCAACCTAAGCTTAATCCCAGCCAGCATATATGATGTGCATACCATGGTCTCATTACAACTTAACATGACCAACCTAAGCTTAATCCCAGCCAGCATATATGATGTGCATACCATGGTCTCATTACAACTTAACATGACCAACCTAAGCTTAATACCAGCCAGCATATATGATGTGCATACCATGGTCTCATTACAACTTAACATGACCAACCTAAGCTTAATCCCAGCCAGCATATATGATGTGCATACCATGGTCTCATTACAACTTAACATGACCAACCTAAGCTTAATCCCAGCCAGCATATATGATGTGCATACCATGGTCTCATTACAACTTAACATGACCAACCTAAGCTTAATCCCAGCCAGCATATATGATGTGCATACCATGGTCTCATTACAACTTAACATGACCAACCTAAGCTTAATCCCAGCCAGCATATATGATGTGCATACCATGGTCTCATTACAACTTAACATGACCAACCTAAGCTTAATCCCAGCCAGCATATATGATGTGCATACCATGGTCTCATTACAACTTAACATGACCAACCTAAGCTTAATCCCAGCCAGCATATATGATGTGCATACCATGGTCTCATTACAACTTAACATGACCAACCTAAGCTTAATCCCAGCCAGCATATATGATGTGCATACCATGGTCTCATTACAACTTACATGACCAACCTAAGCTTAATCCCAGCCAGCATATATGATGTGCATACCATGGTCTCATTACAACTTAACATGACCAACCTAAGCTTAATCCCAGCCAGCATATATGATGTGCATACCATGGTCTCATTACAACTTAACATGACCAACCTAAGCTTAATCCCAGCCAGCATATATGATGTGCATACCATGGTCTCATTACAACTTAACATGACCAACCTAAGCTTAATCCCAGCCAGCATATATGATGTGCATACCATGGTCTCATTACAACTTAACATGACCACCTAAGCTTAATCCATCCAGCATATATGATGTGCATACCATGGTCTCATTACAACTTAACATGACCAACCTAAGCTTAATCCCAGCCAGCATATATGATGTGCATACCATGGTCTCATTACAACTTAACATGACCAACCTAAGCTTAATCCCAGCCAGCATATATGATGTGCATACCATGGTCTCATTACAACTTAACATGACCAACCTAAACTTATCCCAGCCAGCATATATGATGTGCATACCATGGTCTCATTACAACTTAACATGACCAACCTAAGCTTAATCCCAGCCAGCATATATGATGTGCATACCATGGTCTCATTACAACTTAACATGACCAACCTAAGCTTAATCCCAGCCAGCATATATGATGTGCATACCATGGTCTCACTACAACTTAACATGACCAACCTAAGCTTAATCCCAGCCAGCATATATGATGTGCATACATGGTCTCATTACAACTTAACATGACCAACCTAAGCTTAATCCCAGCCAGCATATATGATGTGCATACCATGGTCTCATTACAACTTAACATGACCAACTAAGCTTAATCCCAGCCAGCATATATGATGTGCATACCATGGTCTCACTACAACTTAACATGACCAACCTAAGCTTAATCCCAGCCAGCATATATGATGTGCATACCATGGTCTCATTACAACTTAACATGACCAACCTAAGCTTAATCCCAGCCAGCATATATGATGTGCATACCATGGTCTCATTACAACTTAACATGACAAACCTAAGCTTAATCCCAGCCAGCATATATGATGTGCATACCATGGTCTCATTGCAACTTAGCATGACCAACCTAAGCTTAATCCAGCCAGCATATATGATGTGCATACCATGGTCTCATTACAACTTAACATGACCAACTAAGCTTAATCCCAGCCAGCATATATGATGTGCATACCATGGTCTCATTACAACTTAACATGACCAACCTAAGCTTAATCCCAGCCAGCATATATGATGTGCATACCATGGTCTCATTACAACTTAACATGACCACCTAAGCTAATCCCAGCCAGCATATATGATGTGCATACCATGGTCTCATTACAACTTACATGACCAACCTAAGCTTAATCCCAGCCAGCATATATGATGTGCATACCATGGTCTCATTACAACTTAACATGACCAACCTAAGCTTAATCCCAGCCAGCATATATGATGTGCCATACCATGGTCTCATTACAACTTAACATGACCAACCTAAGCTTAATCCCAGCCAGCATATATGATGTGCATACCATGGTCTCATTACACTTAACATGACCAACCTAAGCTTAATCCCAGCCAGCATATATGATGTGCATACCATGGTCTCATTACAACTTAACATGACCAACCTAAGCTTAATCCCAGCCAGCATATATGATGTGCATACCATGGTCTCATTACAACTTAACATGACCAACCTAAGCTTAATCCAGCCAGCATATATGATGTGCATACCATGGTCTCATTACAATTAACATGACCAACCTAAGCTTAATCCCAGCCAGCATATATGATGTGCATACCATGGTCTCATTACAACTTAACATGACCAACCTAAGCTTAATCCCAGCCAGCATATGATGTGCATACCATGGTCTCACTACAACTTAACATGACCAACCTAAGCTTAATCCCAGCCAGCATATATGATGTGCATACCATGGTCTCATTACAACTTAACATGACCAACTAAGCTTAATCCAGCCAGCATATATGATGTGCATACCATGTCTCATTACAACTAAACATGACCACCTAAGCTTAATCCAGCCAGCATATATGATGTGCATACCATGGTCTCATTACAACTTAACATGACCAACCTAAGCTTAATCCCAGCCAGCATATATGATGTGCATACCATGGTCTCATTACAACTAAACATGACCAACCTAAGCTTAATCCCAGCCAGCATATATGATGTGCATACCATGGTCTCATTACAACTAAACATGACCAACCTAAGCTTAATCCCAGCCAGCATATATGATGTGCATACCATGGTCTCATACAACTTACATGACCAACCTAAGCTTATACAGCCAGCATATATGATGTGCATACCATGGTCTCATGACAACTTAACATGACCAACCTAAGCTTAATCCCAGCCAGCATATATGATGTGCATGCCATGGTCTCATTACAACTTAACATGACCAACCTAAGCTTAATCCCAGCCAGCAATATGATGTTGCATACCATGGTCTCATTACAACTTACATGACCAACCTAAGCTTAATTCCAGCCAGCATATATTATGTGCATACCATGGTCTCATTACAACTTAACATGACTCAACCTAAGCTTAATCTAAGCCAGCATATATGATGTGCATACCATGGTTCATTACAACTTAACATGACCAACCTAAGCTTAATCCCAGCCAGCATATATGATGTGCATACATGGTCTCATTACAACTTAACATGACCAACCTAAACTTAATCCCAGCCGCATATATGATGTGCATACCATGATCTCATTACAACTTAACATGACCAACCTAAGCTTAATCCCAGCCAGCATATATGATGTGCATACATGGTCTCATTACAACTAACATGACCAACCTAAGCGTAATCCCAGCCAGCATATATGATGTGCATACCATGGTCTCACTACAACTTAACATGACCAACCTAAGCTTAATCCCAGCCAGCATATATGATGTGCATACCATGGTCTCATTACAACTTAACATGACCAACCTAAGCTTAATCCAGCCAGCATATATGATGTGCATACCATGGTCTCATTACAACTTAACATGACCAACCTAAGCTTAATCCCAGCCATATATGATGTGCATACCATGGTCTCACTACAACTAACATGACCAACCTAAGCTTAATCCCAGCCAGCATATATGATGTGCATACCATGGTCTCATTACACTAAACATGACCAACCTAAGCTTAATCCCAGCCAGCATATATGATGTGCATACCATGGTCTCATTGCAACTTAACATGACCACCTAAGCTTAATCCCAGCCAGCATATATGATGTGCATACCATGGTCTCATTGCAACTTAGCATGACCAACCTAAGCTTAATCCCAGCCAGCATATATTATGTGCATACCATGGTCTCATTACAACTTAACATGACCAACCTAAGCTTAATCCCAGCCAGCATATATGATGTGCATACCATGGTCTCATTACAACTTAACATGACCAACCTAAGCTTAATCCCAGCCAGCATATATGATGTGCATACCATGGTCTCATTACAACTTAACATGACCAACCTAAGCTTAATCCCAGCCAGCATATATGATGTGCATACCATGGTCTCATTACAACTTCACATGACCAACCTAAGCTTAATCCCAGCAGCATATATGATGTGCATACCATGGTCTCATTACCACTTAACATGACCAACCTAAGCTTAATCCCAGCCAGCATATATGATGTGCATAACCATGGTCTCATTACAACTTAACATGACCAACCTAAGCTTAATCCCAGCCAGCATATATGATTGCATACCATGGTCTCATTACAACTTAACATGACCAACCTAAGCTTAATCCCAGCCAGCATATATGATGTGCATACCATGGTCTCATTACAACTTAACATGACCAACCTAAGCTTATCCCAGCCAGCATATATGATGTGCATACCATGGTCTCATTACAACTTAACATGACCAACCTAAGCTTAATCCAGCCAGCATATATGCTGTGCATACCATGGTCTCATTACAACTTAACATGACCAACCTAAGCTTAATCCATCCAGCATATATGATGTGCATACCATGGTCTCATTACAACTTACCTGACCAACCTAAGCTTAATCCCAGCCAGCATATATGATGTGCATACCATGGTCTCATTACAACTTAACATGACCAACCTAAGCTTAATCCCAGCCAGCATATATGATGTGCATACCATGGTCTCATTACAACGTAACATGACCACCTAAACTTAATCCCAGCCAGCATATATGATGTGCATACCATGGTCTCATTACAACTTAACATGACCAACCTAAGCTAATCCCAGCCAGCATATATGATGTGCATACCATGTCTCATTACACTTAACATGACCAACCTAGCTTAATCCCAGCCAGCATATATGATGTGCATACCATGGTCTCATTACAACTTAACATGACCAACCTAAGCTTAATCCCATCCAGCATATATGATGTGCATACCATGGCCCTCATTACAACTTAACATGACCACCTAAGCTTAATCCCAGCCAGCATATATGATGTGCATACCATGGTCTCATTACACTTAACATGACCAACCTAAGCTTAATCCCAGCCAGCATATATGATGTGCATACCATGGTCTCATTACAACTTAACATGACCAACCTAAGCTTAATCCCAGCCAGCATATATGATGTGCAATACCATGGGTCTCATTACAACTTACATGACCAACCTAAGCTTAATTCCATCCAGCATATATGATGTGCATACCATGGTCTCATTACAACTTAACATGACCAACCTAAGCTTAATTCAGCCAGCATATATGATGTGCATACCATGTCTCATTACAACTTAACATGACCAACCTAAGCTTAATCCCAGCCAGCATATATGATGTGCATACATGGTCTCATTACAACTTAACATGACCAACCTAAACTAATCCCAGCCAGCATATATGATGTGCATACCATGGTCTCATTACAACTTAACATGACCAACCTAACTAAGCTTAATCCCAGCCAGCATATATGATGTGCATACCATGGTCTCATTACAACTTAACATGACCACCCTAAGCTTAATCCAGCCAGCATATATGAGTGCCTACCATGGTCTCACTACAACTTAACATGACCAACCTAAGCTTAATCCCAGCCAGCATATATGATGTGCATACCATGGTCTCATTACAACTTAACATGACCAACCTAAGCTTAATCCCAGCCAGCATATATGATGTGCATACCATGGTCTCATTACAACTTAACATGACCAACCTAAGCTTAATCCCAGCCAGCATATATGATGTGCATACCCATGGTCTCACTACAACTTAACATGACCAACCTAAGCTTAATCCCAAGCCAGCATATATGATGTGCATACCATGGTCTCATTACAACTTAACATGACCAACCTAAGCTTAATCCCAGCCAGTATATATGATGTGCATACCATGGTCTCATTACAACTTAGCATGCTTCTCCGCAGACGTCAAGCTCCAATACCGGCCTGGCACTCTACTGGGTTTTTTTTACCTTTGGATAGAGGAAGGAGAGCTCTGCGGCAGAACACTTGCCTCTCTTCCACTCTAACGATTCCCGTTGAGACGACACGCTCCAGCTTTTCATTATCATTCATTGGTACCTTGCCGTCTGAGACAGACGAATAGTTTGTAAGGATTGGAGTTATTGCCTCTCTATAGCATAAAGTCCTGGCTAAATATCGAGATCATGTGTTTCCCATCGCACGCATTATCCCTCTCTCGGCCTGCCTAGTTCACTCCAGAGGCAAGGTAACACCTCTACATCTGGAACAAGACAGCTGCAGAAGCTGCCTGGATCAGCAAAGCAATGCTCTAATTGTGTCCGCTCTGTCCTAGACCAGCCGCCAACAAAGGCTTAGGGCCTGGTCTGCCCTGTAATGACACTTTGTCTTTAGGTTGCATTTCCTCGCACCAGGGTAAGGCTTGTACCCTCCCAATTGCGCTCTTCCGCCCGAAAGCCGTTGGCACAATGTGGGGTGTCGGGTTTGGTAAGCGCCGCCCAACGTTCGCGCTAACAGAAAGCAGGTAGTACCGTTCTACTGTGTATACGGTAGCTCAGTCATATCTGACTAAGACCTGACACAAAAGCTTTTCATTATATGCCCAAAGAGTATGAAATAGCCCCTTCTGATGCGAGTAACCAGTTCTCTCTGTGAGTTAACATTTTTGTACTCATTGCTCTTCGTTGTATTTTCTTGGTCGTAAGGGTTGAAGCATTTGGAGATGGTACTGGGCTGTTAGAAAAGTTTCTACAGCAAACTAACTCCGAGAGGCGCACTGGTTTCACAGACAACATATAGAAGTTTTGGGGCGACACCATGGAACAACTACACCAATGATCACTCGAGGGACACTGGTAGTAGGGAAAGCTTGCCCACAAGCAAATATCAGTCCAGCGTGGACTACGCTTGAGTTCAGCAATCCAGTAGTAGTTTCTCGCAATGGTTATTTCCCTTCTTCGACATCTGCTGCGGAAAGTTTCTGAAACTAAAGAGTAAAGAGTTAAAACTTGCACCCAGTAATATTTCGGGTCTAATAGATAATGTGCGCATAAAACTATACAATAAAACATGAAACAACATGGCAAAGAGAATATACGGTAACTGGAGAGAGTTGCTATCTTTGCTAAAGTATACACGCATTCACTCCGAACCAGATGCTGGCTTTCAAGTCTAACCTAGCTTCCGTTCTCTTTGTCCGACGAGCTGTAGGGATGAAACAAAACCAGCGCTGTTATTTGGATGCCGTCAGTTTGCAGCAATCTTCTCATCAACAGGATAACACGTTAAGTGGGAGTGCAGCTTGAAAGAACGCCACGGCAACTCAGGGGGAGAAGATAAGGCGTGTACATTCCAGATATCTTACCTCAAATGTGCATTATACAGGGAGTGTCCACTTGTCATTTAGCAGAACTGTTGCACTAGAGTGAATATCTATCTATCTATCTATCTATCTATCTATCTATCTATCTATCTATCAATCTACCTATCTATCTATCTATCTATCTATCTATCTGTCTATCTGTCTGTCTGTCTGTCTGTCTGTCTGTCTGTCTGTCTGTCTGTCCGTCTGTCTGTCTGTCTGTCTATCTGTCTGTCTGTCTGTCTGTCTGTGTCCGTCTGACTTTCCATCTGTCGGTCCGTCTGTCGGTCCATCTGTCGGTCCGTCCGTCCGTCTGTCCATCCGTCTGTCCCTCTGTCTATCCCTCTATCCAACCATCTATCTATCTATCTATCTATCTATCTATCTATCTATCTATCTATCTATCTATCTATCTATTCTCTATCTATCTGTCTGTTCTGTCTGTCTGTCTGTCTGTCTGTCCATCTCTCTGTCTAAGTCTTTCTGCAAGCCAATCTCTCTGTTTGCATGTCAATCTTTGTAGCTCTCTAATAGGAACAAATAACGAAGTTTATTACTTATGCATTTGCTCTTTGTTCTGTCTATGTGTTCTATGTTTATTCAACTGGAATGTCTTAGGTTCAGCATGCACAAGAATGAATGAAAATGTATCTGCCCCATTACACTGTTGTTCACTCCAGTTATTTAACATACATTGATATACAGTGTGTATTTTTATGAAAATATTGCCGGTCTAAGTTTTATATTTACCTATTATGTTGCATGAACTTTACAAAGGGTGAATACGAAACTTGGACCCGCAATATTTTCAAACACTGCACAGTCATTAAAAGTACACCCTATAGATGACACTAGTGCTGGAATGTCTAGCTAGCTGGTGGATTCTCCGATTTCCAATCAAGTCATTAACATAACACGTGTTAAACGGCACTCATAGAAGTAAGGGATAGAATTACAGATCAAAGAACCCACAACACAACAGAAAGATAGAAAGTAATAGACAGGCATTTCATGAATGGTGACTCCTTTGATTGGAATGTTGAGGCACGCGTGTTACTTTAGGGGAGGGGGGGGGGGGGTTTGTGCTTGCATCGTGATGTGGAGGCGACGGGTTCAAACTGCGGTGGTGCCTACAGATTGTAATGTTTCTGTTGTCAAGTTTGTCATCTGGTGGCTGTTTACACCCTTCTCTTCTATGATTCTGATCTATATATGTTCATTTATTTCTCTGACTGGTCTAGCGTTAACATGTGTTCTTCTTTGTCTTATAGTCCTGGCCGGGTGGCTTTGGTGATCATGTCTGCCCACAGCGCTCTGTCTTGTGCGCTGCCAATCATTTCTGATAATGATGTTCGTCCATGCCATGATATCGAAATGTCCAGCTTGGTCTCTCATGGTCTTCCCCTGCCTCTCTTCCCCTTCAACTTTCCCGTTATGACGACACATTCCAGCTTTTTACGACATGCCCAAAGAATATAAAATAGCCTCTTCTGATGCAAGTAACCAGTTCTCTTTATGATTTAACATTTTTTACTCATTGGTCTTCATTGTAGTTTCTTAGTCGTAGGGATTGTAGCATTTAGAGCAGCACATTCAATCCCAAGGGTTGACTCACGGTCCTTCTAAACAGCTCTGGTTAGTCCCGGTGATAAATACCAGTACTAGACCTTCACATATTCTAGGCCACAGTATAAAGAGGTAGGGTGGCCAGTTATCTTACTCGCTTGCTGTTTTTTTTTCCTCGACAATTCCCAGAAAGCTCTGACAATTATCTGCTACCCATGTTTTGAGTCGTTAACCATATATGTTGGGAAATGAATCCAGCCACTACGGAGGATCCTCTGACTTGATATACAAAGGAACCCTAAATGAACACTAAATATAAACAGAAGCTCAACGAAAGAAACAATGCACGCATAAAGTTTGTTATGTAGTTTCACAAAAGAGTGTGTTTCTTAGGGCATCAAGAGAATGAGGACAGCACATACAATTTTCATTGTCGTATTTACTATCTACCATATGGTTAGTGTAGTCTCTAGGGGCTGTGATGGAAGGACCCAATGTCCAGATTTAAAATTTCGCACAGAATATTACTGTAAAGTGTTGACGCGACAACTTATGTTTGGAATCAACCTGCATCATACCAATTGCTACAACTCAAATGGATTCGTCGCCATTCATAACTTTCAGGGACCGTATGTTAGAGTTAAAAACAGGAAAGCATAACTTAATCACGAGGAAATATTGCAACATCTGATATTTGAAGATAACGGAAAGAAGAAGGGGTATAAGGACAACTAAGAGACCTGTATACATACATAAGACACATGACCAGGATATAGGAGGTAATCATAGAACATGCCGCCCGGAACTTCGGAGCGCTAGTCGAAAAGGTAGAAAGAGAAGCCAAGTTTTCATGGAGAGAAGCCATGTTGAAGTTGCCAAGTTCTACAAGCTAGGGCGACACAATGAAAGACTAAAATTCTTCCATACACAGAGAATAATGGACCAAAGACAAAATATCACCTTGTACTTTCCTGGAGCTGGATCGAATTTATATATATATATATTCCTTGAGAGAGAGAGAGAGAGAGACAGAGAGAGACAGAGAGAGAGAAGGAGAGAGAGATAGTGCCTCCTCCCT
This sequence comes from Cepaea nemoralis, assembly GCA_014155875.1. Taxonomy (NCBI): domain Eukaryota; kingdom Metazoa; phylum Mollusca; class Gastropoda; order Stylommatophora; family Helicidae; genus Cepaea; species Cepaea nemoralis. The sequence continues at coordinate 214,630 of JACEFZ010015598.1, forward strand.
TAATCCTGCTGAAACAAGGTCTACGCTGATAATTTCAGACCAGAGCTAGATACCCGCTTACGTCGTCCGATAATTCAGTGAAAGACAGTTCACCTAATCCTCCATGCATTCATGCCTACAACATGTGATGGTCTTAGTCTTTAATGTGGTGCAAAACTGCAAATGGTGCAGCTGAACTAGGATTCAATAAAAGGATGTGTGTGTGAGAGAGTGTGTAAGAGAGTTTGTGAGTGTGTGTGTGTGTGTGTGTGTGTGTGTGTGTTGTGGTGTGTGGTGTGAGAGAGAGAGAGAGAAAGGGGGGGGGGGGTGGGGCGAGACCAAAAAAGTTTCGCCTTCTTAGGGCGAATGTACCAGTATATTGTATATCTCGGCCTACAACTTCCACCTGCTACCGCCCCCGCTATTGTCTTGCAAGCAGCTGAAAAATGCTATGATTCAACACCAACGATGGATGTAAGCACGGGTTAAGTCTAGTGATAACTTATATGTATATATATATCGCTGCCAGACGAAACTGATAAAATAATTCTGCAATAAAGAGGGGTTGTTGTTCTGGAAGTTTACATAACGGCCCTGGAAGTGTAGAGGAAAACCAAATAAAAACAATACACTTGACAAATTGGATGTGATATTTACGCGAACACTGATAGCATTATGTCAAAGAAGAATGCGTCTCTGAGTAATCCCCATTTAACACACTTAAACTGTTAATACCGTGGGCATTCTTTTCTTTTCTGCTCATCAGAGATAAAGTTGCAACAATAACAGATAATTTTTTCCGAAAGGCAAAGGATAAAGACAAGCAGATAGAGAGAAATTTTCCAAGTACAAATAACAGCAGTTACATATTTAAAAAAAAAAAAACGAAAGAAGAAGTAAGATCATTTCTTTGCTTTATTTTGTTAAATAAAATGACATAAATGTATACCACAGGAAAGCGTGATGTCAGCAAGCGCAAGAATTGGGCTGTTTAATGTTTCACCGCTTGCTCCGTGGCGAGGGTGTTACGGACGCAGTTTGTAATACCGCATACCGCGTTCGAAACATGGCTGTGTTGGTTTTATGAATTGGTATGGGTGCCAGTTGTTCAGAAAGCAATGGCAAACTACTGAACGTAAACGCAGGAATCACGAACAGCCAAAAATACTGGCATTGACAGCTACGTCCGTAAAGTATATGCAACAACTTTTAATGTTTCAAAGCATTCAGTTTATTCTTCTTCAGCGTCTCACTTTCCAGGGAAGTGCGCCATACCCAGTTATACTCCTCAGAATTCAGTGCATCCGACTTCAGCGCGCATTTATCTAAGGTATACTACCTCCAAAAAGATTGCATCCAAGGTAATAGGCAATATCTACCCATGGGTAAGCTTTCTTGCCTAATAATCTGGCCAGGTCTACTGCTTCACATCCTACTTTTTTGCGATTTCCAACTGCCGTAGGATTTTTGACCTGCACAATTTACACACGGACCTCCCGTTTTTCACCCTAATCCGATAAAGCTAGGAATCTGATGTCACTACTCAAGAGTACCCAAGGGAACGTGTGATATCATTGCACACCAATGATTCATATGCAAATTCCAAGTCCTGTGCAAGGAACGAATCCGGTACCTTCTGAGCCAGAGGCGGACATCGTAACCTCTCAGTTACCGGTCCACCTAAAGCATTCCGTTAATTTCCTAACAATATAAAATAACGCAAAATAATGCAGCTTTACAGAACACAATTACGGAAAGCACATGACATTGCGGTGACTAGCCTTCATCAGCAAACAAGTATATACACAAAACACAACATATAATAATGGGGAAGACCCTCCAGTGACTACATTAAGGCATAAGAACGGGATGAGAAGAATGAAAAGATAAGAGCATTAAAACAATGAAAAGACATTAAAGAATAATTTATGCTACTTATCTCAGAATCTAAGGCTGTGATACTGACATGAATTTCACTTTGATACTCTGTGTTTTTCTTATGTATTTGTTAGCTGATGAAGGCTAGTGGCCGCATAACTTTGTATTATTTTATATTGTTTACATTTCCACAGCTTTACCGCAGTCCCACTAATTTTAAGTTAGTTTCCTAGAATTATAGCACTTTTGTGAATTCCCTTAATTCGGCTGTTATAAAGTGGCAGACTATATAACATTCACCAATGCCCATAGATATTTTTGCACACTTTCTCTCGTCCCCTTAACAGACGCCATGATGTGTATTGGCAAATGGTACTAAGTCCCATATTTTTTAGACCAATCGGCATTTAATGAATGATGTGTCAATATTACACAAGTGGCCTTTACTTCCTGGTAAAAATTTCCGGTACCAATTTTAGGCTGCTTCGATCCGGGAACTCAAGTTAATTAATAAAATAATTTCTGCTTCTTTGGAGATTCAAATTCATGACCATCATGCCGGAAGGCAATCGTGCTTGGCAGTGCTCTACCGCGGCTATTAAAACCGCTGCATTTACCTAAAATGTAAGTCTCTGTCAGATGGTCTCTGTTATAATTCTCACAACTGGCCAAGGCGTCAGCATGCACGATGTCATGAGGGAACTGTGGGACTCTGGTGAAGTGATCCCCCTACGTAATTGATAGGAACAGTGCGTTGCGTGTTGTTTAACACACAAAATGGTAGCATGTTAAAGTTGGCAGGAGCAATCGCCATTAATTTACAGAAACCAATTGGATGCACACAGAAAGACATGATAGTCAAGTAAAAATTACTGTGGTAGACTATTCAAATTACTGTGATGTATATTTCAGCTTGAAGGATTATCTAATTACGGGGGGAAGTTGATAAGTAAGTCACAAAAGGCTGTAGAAAAATAACTAAACACGATAACAACTTGAAACCAGTTTATTTTTATACATGCATTGTCCCTTTATTTCTCAACATAATTTCCACCAACATTGATACACTTATCCCATCGTTTTATCAGTCCTCCCAAACCGGCTGCATAGAACTGCGTGCTCTGTTTTCTAAACCATGTTTTTACTTCACATTCAACTTCGGCGTCATTGGCGAAATGTCTCCCGCCAAGGTGAGTTTTCAGTAGGACCAAAAAAGGTGGAAATCGCTATGAACTAAGTCCACTAAGTCCGTGTTCGAAAACATGACCACCGAGCCGACACACAAGTGTTCTAGCCACTGCGCGGACGCGGTTTCCTGTGTCTACAACAGTGGTTCTCAACCTTTTTTGGCCCATGCACCCCGTCACCATATTTTCAACCCCCTCCCCTTTTCGTATTTCCTCCTTATAAATCCCCCGGCCCTACACAGTATACGTAGAATTGGAAGCTAAATGTAATAACACATACTAGAACAAGTCTAGACGTCTACATAAAACGTGATAGTTGCGTGTCTTATTACGTTATAGAATTTACTTCAGAAGGGCGAGAAGTACAGACCTGTAAGGTATGGATGGAAAAATAATATCAAGTAATCGGTTCCTATATTAACGCGATCTTGAAATAATCTTAATCCCCTCCCCCCTGGAAACCTTAAAATTTCCGCGGGGGGGGGGGGGGGGTTGAATTCCCCACCGGTTGAGAACCACTGGTCTACAACATGTGATATAGCCGCTCGGTCACACGTCTAAGTACTAACAACTACATGACTTAGAAAACTGGTGTGTTCAACGTATTATGGCGGTAGACTGTAATTCATTGATGGTTTCGTTACTGTTACTTTTAAACTATGAATTAGTTCACTGGCTACGTGGCTCTGAGGACACAGCTTATACCATACTCAAGATATATATATATATATATATTATATATATATATATATATATATATATATATATATATATATATATATATATATACATATATATATATATATATGTGTGTGTGTGTGTGTGTGTGTGTGTGTGTGTGTGTGTGTATATACATCCATCCAGACAGACACACACACACACACACACACACACACACACACACACATACATACAGAGACGCCTCTGGATATAGTTCAGCCGCGAATATTTTGAATGAGCGGCGTAGACCAACACAGTGGGTGGTCAGTGAGTGAGGCTGGTTAGATGGTGGGGCAGCTATTTCTATACACATGCCTCATGACTACGTGATATGGCCATCGGTGAGTAAGAGGTGCCACACATCATAATATCTCTCCTTACTGCCTTGAACTGTATATAATTTTTTTTTTTTTTAAAGTGTTGGACCCAGGCTATTGAAGTCATACCATACACTAGCAGATCTAAGAACATCACATGCCAGAAAACCAAAAGGGTTGTAAAACAATGGATCCCCACACACTGCAGCATATATTAGAATGAAGAGCCTGACATATCTGCAAAGGAAGGTGGAAAACTACCTCGGTATGATATAAATATAATCACTGATGAGGCCAAGAGATTTATACGAAATAATAACCAAATGGGAATCAGAGCATCCAGGCCACCGGAAACATGATACATATTACCAATTCCGCAGAAGAGAACAAGTAACAATTTCGACTAAAAGGACACAACAGACTGACATACCCTATGTTTAGTATGTTATAGATTTGAGATACAATTATCTGATGATACAAATTAATATACAAATTTAGATAATAACTTAGATACAAATGGAGATTTGAGATGTTGGTGAATCTAACTGTGGAAATGGTAAAACATCAGCTAACGATTTGTTGCAGGAGTGTCCAACATATACATACAGAATAGAGAAAACTATGCTGGCCTACACCCACTCTATGTGAAGACAATCTCTGTGGACTATGACAACAATCTCCTGCATATTCATATTGACGTCTAAAGGCGTATGAATAAGTAGAAGAAACCATACACAAACCGGCAGCAGGCAAGGGGAAACCACCGTTGTTTTTAGTCCCTTGTAAAATAACACCATTCTTCATAACAATGTGTTCCCGTAGTTAATTTGAATAACGAAGATACAAACAATAGATTGCACGATTTATTGCATGGTCATTCTTAACAAATTTAAGTGAGTTAAGGACGTCTATAGGAGTTTCAATGGAATCGCCTCCTCAGCTTAGGAGCATCATGTGCTACATGTAATACCCGATCGTCCTCATGCTTCTGTCATCATCATCATCATCATCATCATCATCATCATCATCATCATCATCATCATCATCATCATCAAGTGTCTTGCCCACTGGCGTAGGCGAGCATGTTGCTCCACATCTTGCGATTTCAAGAATTCGTGACCTGACACCATTCCGTGACATACAAGGATTGTTAAGAATCTTCCCTCACTGTCTTTCTCTATCTCTTTTTCCAAAATTCTTTCCAGTTGTCACATGTTCCAGTGTTTCTCTTCTTGTAATGTGGCGATAAAAATGTCGTCTGCCTCTTTCAGATGTTTGTGATATGTTGTCTTTATGTATTAACTTCTTTAAAACATTACGATTACTTATCTTATTAGTCCGAGGAATTTGTCATGCAATAGTTAGTTAGTTAGTTAGTTAGTTAGTTAGTTAGTTAGTCGCGGTTCCAACTTCACAGCAAAGGGTCGCCCCATAATGCTCCGTTCCTCTGCCAGTGAATATTACACAACATGCTCCTCGCTGCCCCATGTGAAAAGTGGAACAGACAGGAGTCTCGACAAATTAACAGCCCTCAACGAGTATACTATGCATAATGCCGCTGCCAGAATGCCAACATAAAATTCCGCCACGAAAAATACACTTCATCGTCGATGGAAGCGGTAGTCACTAGAAAACCAGCAGCCACACATTACTGGATACGGCAAACCCAAGTTAGTTCAGCAATCGGCGGGTGCCATTTTTCTGAACATGCAGCTCATTACCGCTTAAAAGCACTCCGCGTGAAATCCACTGCTCACAGTGTCGCTCCGCGCACTTAACCCTAGTAGATAGGCGACAGAACCATGCACTACCAGTCCAATATAAGGAAAATGCGTAAGCAGACCGTAGCCACAAGCCGTAACAGCTCAACCTCCTATCCTCCATGTTAGACCGGAAGTATGGAAATTCAGTCTTCAAAAATAGTTTACATATTGGTACTCAGCCAGAACACACGTACAGACTGGAAAGATTAAGATCAAGAATAGGTGGATAGAATGAATATCAATATATTAGGTATTAGTGAAATACGATGATCAGGCGAGGAGCACAAATTTAGATAATACACACAATTATTTATCCAGGACGGAAGAAATGCTCAAGACGATTTGGCACAATTTTGCACAAGTTTAGTGCAAAAACAGTTGAAAAGATTTTGGACAATATCAGATATGGTGTTATTAGTAAAGTCTCATGACAAACCTCGGAATATCTTATAATACAGGCAAACACTCCACAGCAGATAGAACAGAAGACGATATTGGTGTAATTTATCAAGAGAAAAAACACTTGCTTGGGACCAGGTGCAAAACTTTTGAATGAGTTGTGTTGAGCTAAGAACCGACATCACTGCACTCAGAACATTCCCACAGGCGCACCGTCCTCTCGTTCAACAGCCAGCAAATAGTCATACTGCTAATGGTTTCAACTGTCATCTGCTTGAAAGTTCTCCTGGTCTTCCCTCTCAGTTTTGAGATTCGTCCAGAACCCCTGCCTATCCCCCGCCATGTCATTCTCTCCGCATACGAATTTCAGTCTGTTCCCCCGCTTTTCTCCACATGGTCCCATAATAACATTGATACTCGGGGACTTCAGTCCAAAAGTAGGTAATGATAAAATGCGTGACGTTACTGGTGGTTATGGCAAGGTGAAAGGAATGAGCGAGGTGACAGATTAAGAGCATGAACATAATCTGATATGATAATAGGTATCATCTGGTTTAAACACAATTCTCTTCAATTAGAGGCTGAAAATCCTTGAGATAGTGTCGCAATCAAACTGGCTATATATTCAGTTCAAAGAGATGCAGAAGCAGTTTAGTGAGAGCTAAATCTAGACGACGAAGTACACTGTCATTGTGATCATTTTCCAGTTATTGGAGCGATGAGATTAAAACTTGTTACTGTAGAGAAGACCGCAAAGAACATCAAGGTAGATCTTGTATTACTTCAGATATACAAAGAAACTAGGCATATGTGCAATGTTACTGTAGGGAGATAAAGGGAAGAAGAATAATTAATAAATTAATATTAATATTTTGTTTTAATTAAGAAAAAACAGTAACCTTCCGTAAATTGTTAAGACCATCTCACTTTTGTAGGTCTGCATCCACGGTGGGATAGGTGGCCAATCTCACAACCCTCCTCCCCCTCCTTACTGAACGGCTAGAACTGGCATCAAACCTGTGTTTCACGCCTTTGTCAGCGTATAGTCCTAACCTATACACCAAGGCGCTCATTAACACGAGTAAAACAGGCTTCAGATAATCAGGTGTTCTTGACACTATATTCTTAGTCGTTAAGTGAATTCTACCTTAAGTGATTTCTACCTTAAGTGAATTCAAACACTAATACAAACGCTTTCTATACGCCATCTACAACATCTTTGTTTAACCATTACAAATAACCCTATAGAGACGGTTATGATAAGATCTTGGTTGTGATAAGATCTCAAAAGGGACTCAACGCACTTAAAACTATGGCTGCAATGGACACAGAGCAGAGAATGCTTTTCAGACTATACCAGCACTTGATCCTCTCATCGATTGATTATGGACTAGGATTGCTCACTGTCTCAAAGAGTCAGCTGGTGAGATTGGAGCGCATACAGAACGAGGCGATGCGGGTCATTCTGGGATGCACCAGAGACACCCCAGTGGTGTGTATGCGGTACATCCTTGGTTTGCCGACTGTTGCTGGTAGGCTCAAGGTGATGTAGGCGAAGGCATACTTCAGGGTAGCTGCCAACACAGATCACCAGTTACATGAGGCGCTGGACGCAGTTAAAGGCCAGCGACTGGTAAGAGGGAAATCATGGATGGCTCAGGCGGAGGATACGATCAGACAGATGTGCCCCTTGGAGAACATTAGGCAAGGAGAGGAGTGGGTCAGAGTGCCAGCCGTGCAGTCAGACTTGTGCAGAGTTATAATCACATTGAGCCGGGAGTGCAGGGAGTGGCCAGCAGGGGCCACGGAAGTGGAAATCCAGCAACTAATTTAGGATAATGCTCGCCCGGGTGATGAGATTATCTACACAGATGGTTCGATGTTGAGAGGTAGTAGAAGTGCCTGGGGTTTCTTGGCAAAGGCTAATGGTCGACGTTTGGTGTAGGAGAGCCTGGCATATGATACCGCAACATCTAGCTTAAGAATGGAGGTGGAGGCAGTCAGTGCAGCTTTCCGCTGGATGGAGAATACGATACACACACACATCGTGATTGTAACTGACTCAGAAAGCATGCTGAGTAGGGTGAGGACTGGCAAGCTTCGTGCCGAGTGGCTTGCTTCGCTTCGGAAGTCACGGGTGGCAAGCATCGTCTGGATATTTTCTCCGGGGCATGCTGGTGTGTTGGGGAATGAACAGGCAGACAGATTGGCTGGCTCTGCAAAACTTGGTGGAGTATTGATGCATGATAAGGCAGACGTGGTTGCGGCCTTGTGGGAGCACGTGTACACCTCGGAGGAGCAAATGGATCACCATGGTCTGGCAAGAATGAGACAGCGTGGAGTGACGAGGGGATCTGGCCGATGCTCGACGCTTAGAGGAAAGGCGAGACGCACATATAATCAGATTGCTACTGGTACTATTGGGTTGGAACTCTTCGCTGGCTTCTGAGGATGGGGACGGAGCGCTTATGGGAATGCCCCGAATGCTGTGATGTCGGTTCCTAAATTAATCAATCAATCAATCAATAATAGCGACGGATAGACCAGCAATTCATGGAATCAAATTCACAATCCTAGAATCGTGTTTTGTTGACTGAAGTATACCTCACAAATTCCCCATTGTGTTCTTAAATATTTCCATTATTTCATATTGTGTTTCTACTTGCATCTTGTTCTTTGTTTTTATACATTAATTTCTTTTTTCTTGCGTGCCTGTTTTCGTGTGTGCGTGAATGGATGTATGCATGTATGTACGTATGGAGGCGAGCGCAGCGAAGTTGATAGCGAACTGCGCTGGTAATGTCATGAGCACGGTCAGACGTGCGTTCAACGACTGGGCTCGTCGCTTGTCAAAGTGAGGGAAAGATTGGCCACCTAATCCTAGCTCTCAGGCCTTCAAAATGTGATGGCGTTTTCACATCATAGACACCCATATAAGGAGACTTTAAAAGATATATGTAAGAAGCCGTGGTGGCGCAGTGGCTAGAGGCTTGCCTGCTAGTACTCGATACTGATGATATATGGATCAGCCTATATTATGTTGTGGAGCAAGGCAATAGTCGACGTGGGGAATATTGATTAAATATTAGTATTTACAACGCTAAAACTGACTATTAGGCAGTGAATGAATCTCTCTCTCTCTCTCTCTCTCTCTCTCTCTCTCTCTCTCTCTCATCTCTCTCTCTCTCTCTCACACACACACACACACACACACACACACACACAAGTAGATAGTCAGCTTTACTAGAACACGATTACCAGTAACAAAATGGGCGTTGCGACTAAATCCTTCGTCAGCACAGAATAAACAAACACAAACCGACACAAATACATGAAAAACACTACATGCAAATATAAATATACAAGTTACTTATCTGTATCCTTGTTAACTGGAGGCGTCTTTCAAACAATCTCTAACCCTGACTGTTAGCACGGCAATGGGGATGCCAACAATGAACATCACAGAAATCGGAGAGATTCTAGGACCAATAACAAGGGCTTGAGTAACAAATGAAGACCGAAATAAGACAGAAATGGAGGTTTGGCGTGGCCGACGGGTTTAACACGGTCGCGCTTAAATTATCCCTGGTGATTCGCGGCGTTGTGGGTTCATGTCTCATACCGGTCAGTTGGACTAAACTGTTGACTTCTTGCCCTTGACCTGGAGACTTGAATTATAAGTACCCCAGAAGTCGGAGTGGGTTCGCCTGCTGGTGAGGGACACTGGAAATAGGGAAAGCTAGCCTTCGTGCGCCGGTCTCCCTAGCGAAGGTGTTAACAACTTTCTCCGTAATCCCGTATATCCACGTGAGGAACACAGCTGCGCGAGATTCCGCAGCGGATCGCGCTGGTTACTTACGGGGGTATGTGGGCCGGTCGCTAAGAAAACAATGGCAAACTACAGAGTTAATCTTGCCAAGAACATCAAGAACAGTTGAAAAATGCTGGCGTTGACTGCAACGTCCTGTAAGGGATATGCAATTTAAAAAAATCCTTCACGCAAAAAAGTTCCAACTGCTGATGCTGCTGCTGCTGCTGGTAATTGCACGCATATAGACTTCGCTCGAGTACACAGCAAGCGAATGACCCTCCCCTCCCCCCTCTTTTCCCCTCAATAATAATAAAGACATACATTTAAATAAATTATAGCAATGACCATGCATACATATAAAGGCGTTGGAAAAAAAAAAGGAAAGATAGTAGCACCTAAAGCAATAAAGAAACGTAAAATAAGAATAGCCAGTATGTCTATATGATGATAAATCATGAAAACTAAACAAGCAGAAAATCGCATAAAGACCCTAATGATGTTGGCATACAGACGAATCAGTTCTATTTCAATGAAATAGAAGCAAACAAAATTAGAGGCCCTACAGAAGGTAGGATTGAAAAGACAGCTGAGGGAAGGGAGGGGAACTACATTAAATATATAAACCACGTTAGCTGATTCAATGCCGAAGGATGATATATCGCCAAATGTTATCTTAATGTCAATGTCATCTTTACTCAGAGCTACACATATTTAATTTTATTCGTTCTGCCCTATTTTGTTGTTGTTTATATAGCAGTTTAATTCCCTTGAATTCTAACGTATCTGTATCCACGCTATCTACACAGAACAACTTCTGGTGTTTAGATTTGTAGTAGCTAGAAAGATCGCCGTTACATCTGCTCTAAATCTCACGTTCAGTTTCTTAGAGCCAGAACTATTGACAATGAATCTGTTTACATTGCCATGTTCTAGGGGGGGGGGGGGGGGGGGGGGGGGGGGGTAATCATATACACTTTTTAGCTTCTTAGACATGGGACCCGAGTTAGCCACTAGCAAGTTTGCCTGTTTGAATCCTCTAAGAGGTGATATTTTATTTCATTAACCTGGCAGTTCCAGGTCGACCCAGCCTTAAAATTGGTACCACGAAATTTCCTGGGACGTGAAGGCAGCTTTTGTGATAGTAACGTCATCATCCATCTAGTGCAGTGGTCTTCAACCGGTGGAATCCCTCCCCCCACCCAGGGGGAAATTTTAGAGTTTCCAGTGGGGTGGGGAATTAAGATTATTTCAAGATCGCGTTAATACAAGAACCGATTACTTGATATTGTTTTTCTCTTCATACTTTATGGTTCTGTACGTCTCACTCGTCTGAAATACCTATGGACATGTCCGGAGTGCAATGAAGATACCCCAACTGATAACTGATACTGATCATTTTATAACGTAAGTAGACCCGCAAATCACGTTTAATGTAGGACGTCTAGACTTGTTTTAGTATGTGTTATTAAATTTAGCTTCCATTATTACGTATACTGTGTGGGGACCGGGGGGGGGGGGGGGATTTTTATGGTGGAAATACGAAAGAGGGGGGATGACGTTCTGAAAATATGGTGAAGGGGGCACGGGCCTAAAAAGGTTGAGAACCACTGATCTAGTGACTATTGCTTTACAAAAACGGGACTAACGCCATAAACCTAACACGACTCATGGCGTGGAAAAGATTCCTTTACTTTAACTGTTAAATATATACTCTCTCTCTCTCTCTCTCTCTCTCTCTCTCTCTCTCTCTCTCTCTCTCTCTCTCTCTCTCTCTCTCTCTCTCTCTCTATATATATATATATATATATATATATATATATATATATATATATATATATTAATCTTAGTTAGTTAGTCCTTCCTCTTGAGCCCAAGGCGGCGCATAGGGCAGAAGTCATGGCTCTCCATGTCTGGCGGTTCGCTGCTACCTGTTGTAGATCCTGGATGTTCACTTGGCCGTTGAGTGAGCCTTCTCTGATGATGGTTCTACGCAGGGTCTCTCTTGGTCTTCCCCGTTTTCTTTTCCCTACTGGTGACCATAAGAGGGCTTGGTTGGGGAGTCTTGTCTTGTCCATTCTGAGTACATGACCGATGTAGCTCCAACGGCCTTTTCTTATAAAATTGGATACAATATCTTGCTTAGTCTCTTGTCTTATTTGCGTATTGGTTCTGAAATCTGTCCAGTGGAGGTTTATAATTCTTCTAAGACATTTGTTCTCAAAATTGTCAAATTTTTTATCTAAAGCTACCGTTGATTTCCAACTCTCACACCCATACGTTAGCATTGTAATCACACAAGAGTTGAAGATTCTAAGTTTCTTATGTTTGCTGAGTGTCTTACAGACAGACAGACAGACAGACAAACAGACAGACAGACAGACATATATATATATATATATATATATATATATATATATATATATATATATATAGAGAGAGAGAGAGAGAGAGAGAGAGAGAGAGAGAGAGAGACCAATAAAAAGATGTCAATTGATACGAGAATAAGAGTGTTGAGGTGCTACATAGAGCCTGTACTTTTGTATGGATGTGAAGCCTAGAGAATGAGCAGTCAAGATGAACAACATCTGATGGCTGTGGAAATGTGGTTTCTGAGGAGAATGCAAAGAATACAATGGGCAGACAGAAAATCCAACGACCAAGTCCTACAAGAAACAAATGAAAATCGTAAATTGATTAGAGATATTAGACGTAGACAGTCAACATTTTTTGGACATGTTATGAGAAGAAATAAATTAGAGAACTTGGTGACAACTGGCAAGATCGAAGGGAAGAGAACAAGGGGTGGACAGAGAAGTAAATACCTGAATGGCTTGACCACGTGGCATGGTCGAAACAAGAACACTGAGCTGATCTACGATTCTGGCGAGTGAAATGGTGAATCATGACCGCTCACGCTTACCTGGCAAGGCACAACATGATGTATGGATGGATGGATAGATTGAGAGGGGGCTGGAGGGAGCGGCAGACTGAAGGTATTTCGATTTTAATATCTAATACTTCAGACTCTTAAGTCAGTATTTGTCGTGGGATAACCTGTGTCGCTGTTTGCATTAGTCACATCTAAACTAACATTACCATGCAAAAGAAAGGAACTAGTTGTTGTCTGCCAGCACCAGAATCAACAGAAATGTGTCTTGGCATTTCAGGTCTGTGCGGCAGGATATTGCCCGGTTCCAGAAGTAGTTCGCGAGACATCCAGCCAATCAATAAGGTCTTGCCATATCTTCTGCGCGCGCAATATGTTCAATCAATAAATATATTCCAGCCGCCAGCTCTCAAAGTGAGTCATTTTTGTTGGTAAGTAGACGGTTAGATTGCAATTTATGTCCATGTCCTGTATTATCTTGTCCATAATACTTGACCAGTTTATGCATCTTGTTATTTGAAGCAGTAATGTGTGATATATTATATAACTGTTGCGGTTCAACAGCCGGCTGTCTGGATTATCGAAAGATAGAAATGGCCAAATGGTGAGTGATGGTGCCGTATCGGCGTATCGTGCCATACGAGGAATCAAAGGTTAAGAAGGAGATGCTGAAGTCTGCAGCCAAATTTTTGACGTTATTTGTTGCTGTTGGTGTTAAATTCGTAACCTACTGTCCATATTACCATTTGATTTTATATGAGCAAAAGGAACTAAGTAATATTAACGGTATTTCGCAACCTTTAACCAGAAATTCACCTGCCAATGGAGTCACAACCATACTGATGGAGATTTTCTCCGTGTGACAAAATTAAATGCACGCTTGCATATATAATAATAATATTTCTCTATCAGTAAAACATTCTTTATATATTTCACAAAGACCTTCAAATAGAAATGTTAAAACAACAGAATGAGAATAATATTAATAAGGGCTATTTAACGCTCATTGATACGAGAAAGGGTGCAATTGCCGGCACGGTCATGGTCCCCTGCAGTCGTCTGGCATACATAATTACTAGTCTGCTGATTACTTTGCTCATCGGGTGTCCGCTGTCGGGCACAAGGCTTCCAGTCATCTTGTGACCTGTTCGTTTTCTGAATCTTTCGTTTCACAATGGCACCGAAGTTTACTTATAACTTGTTATTTTTCTACGTGTTCTAAATGTTTTGATGAGAAATCATGTATAATTAATTAACAGTTGTCTGAATGACGCATGCCTTAGTCTTACTTTAAGCCAGCATATGGGAGAACCAATGAGGTCGCCATAAAAGGAAAAGTTAGGTTCATATATATATATATTCTTCAATAAGTGAATCGGTACAGTTATCTCGGAACAGTCATAACATCTGATGGGAGATGCCTTGAAGAGATTAGAACAAGAATCGCCATGGTGAAAGTAGCCTTTAGCAAGATGGAAAAACATTCTGACCAATAAAAAGATGTCAATTTAAACGAGAAAAAGAGTGTTGTGGGGATACATAGAGCCTGTTCTTTTGTATGGATGTGAAACTTGGGCAATGTGCAGTCAATCTGAAAAACATCTGATGGCTGCAGAAATGTGGTTCTGAGGAGAATGCAAAGAATACCATGGACAGACGGAAAAACCACTGACCAAGTACTGCAGGAGACAAATGACAATTGTAAATTGATTAGAGAAATTAGACGTAGACAGTCAAAATTTTTTGGGCATGTTATGAGAAAAAAGGGATTGGAGAACTTGGTGACAACTGGCAAGATCGAAGGGAACATACCAAGGGGAAGACCGAGAAGTAAATACCTGGATGGCTTGGCCACATGGCATGAATGAGACAGGAACTGAGCTGATCCACGACTCTGGTGATCGAGTGAAATGGCGAGTCATGACCGCCCACGCTTTCCGGCATGGCACATTATATATATATATAGGCACTTATAGGAGGCAAGAATACAACACTGAATATAAGAGAAAAGATCATCATCGTGTCTCAACAGTCTTGGAGATCATAATCCTGAACTCTTGTTATTTAGCACTATTTGTCAGCTAATGTGCTGATATCCGTCTATGCCTTGATGCAACTCAGGTTTATTTTCGTCTATCTATTTTCCCCATTAATCTTGCTAGATGTTACAATATCTTCAAATATTTCTTTTCTCAGGATGTGATAAAAGTATTTTCACCTTATTTCTTTGATGCCTGTGACAAGTTTCTTTTTTATTTCTTTGAAAACCTCTTTCAAAGCATTTAAAGCACTCATATTGGCTGTTCATGTTCTGTATGGCCATATTTCTGAGGCTGCAACAGTAAAATAGAGTAGTGTGACTTAAGAGGTATGTTATTTGCCTCTAACTCAAATAGGATAGATATGAATTACCGCTGTAGGAGCTGTGGAATTATACAAAATGAGCCTAAGAATCTTTTGCCCAGCCGTGGGTCTTGAGTAGTTGCTCAGCTGCCTAGCCTTCTTGGATAAAGGGGAAAAAATAGCAGCCTGTGTGCATGATGTGAACATTAAATATCCCACAGCAATTCCTCCTTGTGTAATCTGTCATATAAAATGTATAAAATTGAAGCATTTTATATTGGTGCCGCATCGTATCATAGGAATCAAAGGTTAAGAAGAAGGAGATGTTGAAGTCTGCCACCATGTCAGGGTTTTTTAAAAAAATGAAAACATCCATGTGCAGATTGAGCAACAAAAGTCAGAGTACTAAGAGTATGCATATTTCCCGGGAGTGAAACATGGGCATTTGATACATCAGCTGAAAGTCATATATGTTCCTTTGAATATAAGTGTTACAGATGAGTACTACAAATTCATTAGATAGAAAACAAATCTATCCAATAGGCAAACATGCTTAATGCAGTACGTGGTTCCCAAACTAAATACCCAGCTGCCTGCTTCACACCGAAGGTTATGGGTTCGATTCTAGTCTCTGTCATTCAGCTAACGAAGTGCAATTTTCTTGGAGACTCCAGGAAGTTGTTGCTGGAACTACGGAGTTTGTGCTTTGTGCAACACTCTTGGCAGGTCGCCCTGTGTAAAGAGACAGAGCCAAATGGGATAAGATCTGGTGCAATGAAGTCAACCCTGTTGTTTGTAAATCCATTTTATAAACAACTACTCTGTCCTTTTCCATGTTCCAGACTGAATCCTTGTCCACCAGTGGTAGCTGCATGTGTTTATTGATTTGTGCTGACTCATGCAGCAGTCAATCATTTCTAGACAGAATTGTGTTTTAATTGCTCACCTTCATTGTTTCCTTTGGGGATGCCTTGGAGGTCAGCCAATCAGCTCTTGTATTTCCTCATGCACTGAAGTGGCTTGGCACAATAGAACCACTTCAGCTGTTGTAGGTGTGATGACTCATGGGCAGATATTGTTGACCAGTGTGTAACATACTTGTTCTCCATGTTCCCTGGGGCACACTTTTGGATATTAACATTTCATGCCCCAGAAATGTCTTCATTGATAGCAATTTCTTCAACAAATAAAACAGTCACTACCAGCAGTGCTTGCGTCATATTGCAGAAACAGTTGTTGTATCACTGGACTTGTAACAAAAGTATTATGCAATATAAATAGTCATTCATGTGTTTTTTGTGTTTGTAATTGGTAAATTGTTTCAAATATCCTTGATTGCATTTGAATCTTTTCACCACCTGCAGCACCTTTTTAAAAAAAAGATCAGTATGTTTTTTTTTGTTTCTTTTTAAAGTTGCATATCCCTTACAGGACATTGCAGTCAACACCAGCAGTTTACTGCCATTGTTGATATTTTGGCAAGTGTTTACATTAAGTAGTTTGCCATTTCTTTCTGAATGACCGGCTCCCATACCATGTTAAAACCAGCGTGACACAGTCTGCTGCCAAATCAGTCGCCGCTGTGTTTCGAACTCGGGTAAGCGGCATTACGAATCACGTTCGCAACGCCATCGCCGCAGAGACCGGCTTCAGTATGTTGCTAACTTGATTTAATGTATATTTCTTCATCTTCATGTTAAAACAGGAAGCACAATATGCACATATTGTAGAATACTAACATTTAAAATCTGAATTAAAGTGATCAAAGAAAAAATTTGCCTGCTTTCAATTTAGCAAATATGTAGCTAATCACTGCATGAGGAAGTGGTCTTTGAATGTTAAAGTGGCTTACTATTGATTAGACCAAACAGTTAAAGAAATGTTTAAAACAAAAATTTTGGTGAAATACATGGACATAGAAAATTGCTCAGAGCTGTACAGAAGAGAGGTCAGTGTGACCGAGAGGTTTAACATGCTTACGCTTAAACATTCTCTGCTGATGTGGCATAGTGGGTTCATTTCACACACAGATCAGTAGGACTAAAATGTTTACTTCTTTTCAGAAAGCAGTGGCAAACTACCAAACATAAATTGCCTAGTAAATCACAAACGGCCAATAAAGGCAGGGATTGATTGCAATGTCTTATAAAAGGACATACTATATTTTACTTTAATACTGAAGAAGAGACTTGTGGCCTGACTTATGGCATGAAGGTTCACCAAAGAAAGTCTTGGTAGACAACATCCTTGGCAAGCAGCAAAAAGGTTGATCAGATCAAAACACTGGTGCTCATGCATACAGAGACCTTACACTCAAGCATAAAGCAAGTGGCAATGAATAGACACCATAGTCAGTTCTTGATTAGACAGCTTAAAATCCAGCCTAAAGGATGAATAAACAGGATGGTGATCAATTTTGAGGCTGCTCCACCCAGCTGTAAAAATGTTGGCATCAAGTTTATACATTATTCAACAGTATCAGTCATGCAAGTGTGTTATATTGTGGCTAGAATAGAGCCATAAAAGAAAGAAGATAATTAAGTTATCTTTTAGTCTAGACTTAATTATCTCTGTGTTGATACAATGTCACTTCAAATGAGCTGTCTGGATTGTTGATGCCTTGCATAATTAACTTGTGTCTGCTGCCATGATGCTGTTCGGCGACTGGAATAAATATTTTATGAGCAGCTCTTTTTTTAAAGGAGATGATGCAAGTATAAAAGGGGAGGAAATCAGCTATATTAAAATACATTAGGATTGAATGTAAGATAATATTATTGATAGATAAAGAAACAGGTACAAGAAATCAGCTATATTGAAATACATTAGTAGTGAATAGAAGATAATATTATCAATAGATGAAGAGAAAGGTAAAAGAAAATAAGTATAGAAACATGCCTTGAGGATTTTGCCAAGGCAAACATATTAAAGAAATAGTTTTGTCACTGCCTGATTTGAATTAATGACATAATTGAACTAGTACTTGGAGACTGGTATTGTGACACGATATATAAGGCCTACCAGCATTTTCATCCTTGAATATAGGTTACAAATAATTGCGACTGGGCCCTAAATTACACTACAAACAAGGTCAAGAATAAGAACATTGACAGTAACTTGAGTTGGACATCAGAAGCAGTGTGTATATGCCCTGCTCTGCTACATGTCTCCTCACTGTCACTGGACTATTTAACGTCTAGACAGTATAACTGGGAGTTGTGATAGCGAAGGGGTTAACATGCTTGCCTGGCGGTCATATGTTTGAATCCCAATCGAGGCAGATGTTTTAAATTAACTATGGCTGTCAGGTTGACCCAGTTTAGAATGGGCACCAAGAAATGACCTGGGAAGTCAGTTTGGCTGGCATGATATTCACCACATCACCCACCGAGTGCTGAGGGGTCTTTCCAAATATAGGGCTAGCACCGTATGCCTCCTAAGGGAGCCATGGCAGCATAGTAGCCAGGCCTGCTGGCCCAGTGGTCATGGGTTTGATTTCACATCAAAGTGGATGTTTTAAATTGACCTAGGCTGCCAGGTTAAGCCAGCCTAAAAATGGATGCCTGGAAATGTGGGGTGTAGAGGCGACAGCCATGATAATGACCACATCAGCCTGGGAGTGCCAGTTGGTCTAGTATAGACAGCCATGATAATAACCACATCAGCTCAGGAGTGCCAGTTGGTCTAGTATAGACAGGCATGATAATAACCACATCAGCCTGGGAGTGCCAGTTGGTCTAGTATAGACAGGACCACAACAGCCTGGGAGTTCCAGTTGGTCTAGTATAGACAGGCATGATAATGACCACATCAGCCCAGGAGTGCCAGTTGGTCTAGTATAGACAGCCATGATAATGACCACATCAGCCCAGGAGTGCCAGTTGGTCTAGTATAGACAGGCATGATAATGACCACATCAGCCCGGGAGTGCCAGTTGGTCTAGTGTAGACAGCCATGATAATGACCACATCAGCCTGGGAGTGCCAGTTGGTCTAGTATAGACAACCCTGATAATGACCTTATCAGCCCAGGAGTGCCAGTTGGTCTAGTATAGACAGCCATGATAATGACCACATCAGCCTGGGAGTGCCAGTTGGTCTAGTATAGACAGCCATGATAATGACCACATCAGCCCAGGATTGCCAGTTGGTCTAGTATAGACAGGCATGATAATGACCACATCAGCCTGAGAGTGCCAGTTGGTCTAGTATAGAGACAGCCATGATAATGACCACATCAGCCCAGGAGTGCCAGTTGGTCTAGTATAGACAGGCATGATAATGACCACATCAGCCTGGGAGTGCCAGTTGGTCTAGTATAGACAGCCATGATAATGACCACATCAGCCCGGGAGTGCCAGTTGGTCTTGTATAGACGGGCATGATAATGACCACATCAGTACGAGAGTGCCAGTTGGTCTAGTATAGACAGCCATGATAATGACCACATCAGCCCGGGAGTGCCAGTTGGTCTAGTATAGACAGCCATGATAATGACCACATCAGTCCGGGAGTGCCAGTTGTTGGTCTAGTATAGACAGGCATGATAATGACCATATCAGCCCGGGAGTGCCAGTTGTTGGTCTAGTATAGACAGCCATGATAATGACCACATCAGCCCGGGAGTGCCAGTTGGTCTAGTATAGGCAGGACCACATCAGCCTGGGAGTGCCAGTTGGTCTAGTATAGACATGCATGATAATGACCACATCAGCCTGGGAATGCCAGTTGTTGGTCTAGTATAGACAGCCATGATAATGACCACATCAGCCCAGGAGTGCCAGTTGGTCTAGTATAGACAGGACCACATCAGCCTGGGAGTGCCAGTTGGTCTAGTATAGACAGGCATGATAATGACCACATCAGCCCGGGAGTGCCAGTTGGTCTAGTGTAGACAGCCATGATAATGACCACATCAGCCTGGGAGTGCCAGTTGGTCTAGTATAGACAACCCTGATAATGACCTTATCAGCCCAGGAGTGCCAGTTGGTCTAGTATAGACAGCCATGATAATGACCACATCAGCCTGGGAGTGCCAGTTGGTCTAGTATAGACAGCCATGATAATGACCACATCAGCCCGGGAGTGCTAGTTGGTCTAGTATAGACAAGCATGATAATGACCACATCAGCCTGGGAGTGCCAGTTGGTCTAGTATAGACAGCCATGATAATTACCACATCAGCCTGGGAGTGCCAGTTGGTCTAGTATAGACAAGCATGGTAATGACCACATCAGCCTGGGAGTGCCAGTTGGTCTAGTATAGACAGGCATGATAATGACCACATCAGCCTGTGAGTGCCAGTTGGTCTAGTATAGACAGCCATGATAATGACCACATCAGCCTGGGAGTGCCAGTTGGTCTAGTATAGACAGCCATGATAATGACCACATCAGCCTGGGAGTACAGTTGGTCTAGTATAGACAAGCATGATAATGACCACATCAGCCTGGGAGTGCCAGTTGGTCTAGTATAGACAGGCATGATAATGACCACATCAGCCTGGGAGTGCCAGTTGGTCTAGTATAGACAGGCATGATAATGACATCAGCCCGGGAGTGCCAGTTGGTATAGTATAGTATTCAGATAGTTCTTGAATAGGGGTTGGTGATGCGTTGCTGTTTAAAATGTTATACTGTGGATTTGTATATTGTTGAGCTAATAAAAAAACTCTTATAATACTTAGTTTTGGACACTTCACTGTTGTTCAAAGGGTTTACCATTTTGTTTACATAGGTGGTGGCTCAGTCAAGATCTTTCACCTTCTCCTTTAATTTATATACAATTAATTGTTTGCATATCCTTTACAGGACATTGCTGTCAACATCGACAGCTGATTGTTGATTTCTTGGCAAGATTACGCTCATTAGTTTGCTATTGCTTTCTGAGCGGCCGGCTCACATATCCCGTAAGTTACCGACGCAATTCGAACCATTGCTGATTATCACCGTCGTCACATTACTTACGAGATTACGGAGAAAAGTCGCTAACCTCTAGGCCAGGAAGCAGGCAATTTATATAAAGGAGAACATAAATTCAAAACAGTGTATTCCCTTAGTGAATTTAAACACAGAAGTCTCCAACAATATGTTACATGATTTATTGCCTAGCATATTTTGCTGCATCTTGTAAGGTGCATACTGCAGTTATATATCGTATGAAGTGAATACTTTGGATACAAATACTCCACATTCGAACAATACCTGAAGCACTTCAACCAGATTATTATTCATTTATTCATAACATAAAGGTTGATAATGAAGTAGATCAATGTCAGCCTATTAAGAGAGGTGTGAGACAGGGATGTTTTATGTCTCCAGATCTGTTTTCCCTGTATAGTGAAAATATTTTCAGAAATGTAGAAAATGTGAAGCGAATCATCATTGGAGGATGTAACATCAATAACATTAGATATGCGGATAAGATAGTATTGATTGCAGACAATGAGCAGGATCTGCAACATTTAGTAGATGCGGTTGTTGCACACAGTGAACAACTTGGGTTAGAATTAAATTGTAAGAAGACACAGATTATTTTCGTGACTAGGAAGAAGGAAATACCTCAATGTAATATATAAGTAAATGGGAACATTCTTCAACAAGTGAATCGATACAATTATCTTGGAACAGTCATGACATCTTATGGGAGGTGCCTTGAAGAGATTAGAACAAGAATCATAATGGCGTTCTTTTGCAAGATGAAAAACATACTGACCAATAAAACAACGTCCGTTTGCAATGAGAAAAAGAGAGTTAAGGTGCCACATAGAACCTGTACTTTTGTATGGATGTGGAGCACAGACAATGAGCAGACAAGCTGAAAAACATCTGATGGCTGTGGAAATGTGGTTTCTGAGGAGAATGCAAAGAATACCATGGACATGCAGAAAAACCAATGATCAAGTCGTTCAAGAGAGAAATGAAAAACTTAAACTGATTGGATAAATTAGACGTAGACGGTCACAATATTTTGGACATGTTATGAGGAGAAATGAACTTGAAAATTTGCTGACAACTGGCAAGCTTAAATGGGAAGAGAGCAAGAAGGAGACTGAAGGATAAATATCCTGATGGTTTGGCAGTATGGCATGGTCAGGACAAGAACACAGACCTGAATGGAGACTGGTGACCGTGTGAGATGGTTAACCATGACCGCCCACACCTTTTAGCATGGCAGTTGATGATGATGAAGTCATAGCACAGGACACTACCTGAATAGTGAGGTGAATTCACATTGGTGATCACTTAGTTTTTAGGCTGTGCAATAAAGAATGAATTCTCTTGAAATGATACCAGTATGCAGTCATCATAACAGTTTCATATAGCCATATTATGGGATTATGAAACAATTTAATCCTGTTGAGAACTGCATTCTGTCAGCATATTTTATACTCAGTTATGACAATGGGATGTGGCTTTACAGAATTATATTGAAAATTCATTAATAGCCAAAATGAGTAAGAGGCTGAAACACAAAGACCGCTAATCACAAACATCAGAAAGTAGCAGTTGGCACATTTTGGCTACACTATGAGAAAAGAAAAACTGGTACATACTGTGACATACTGGACAGATTTTTATAGAGAGATAGATGAAGACAGCGGGAGGTTTCTTGACAGCCTTTCATCATTGCTTGGAAAGGTGCCATCATGTGAATAGTTACATGCTATTGAACACAAGATGTGAAAAAGCATAATCACCTAAGATAAATGAGGCACATGATGATGATGATGATGATAAACATTGTGTCTGAAAGTGCCTGTGAGCAAGCTAATGAAAGAAAAGAAAATAACATTCGGACTAAATATTGAGATACAGCAGGCATGAGGATCGACTACTCATGTATTGACTTGCTGTGTATAGTAGAGTTGGAACAGCAATTTTGAGCAGTATGGACAAAGAAAGTAAGAATGTAGTTGACACATGAAAAACTTTACCAGATAGCAAATAAGTTGTGGGGGGAAAATGGTCAGTGCACTAATGTAGTGAGAATGGTTTAAGTTCAGTTTGTGGTAATGGACAGTTTTTGTTCCTAGACAACCATGGATGTGGGAGTTATTTCTCATATATTTGGTACCAGAAATATGTCTGGGAAAATGAAGAAATCATAAAAGCTATCAAAGTACTGAAAGATGGGAAATCTGCTGGTCCAGTTGGTATCCCAGCAGAAGCTATTAAATCCAATAGACCTGACCTTTCAACTGAACTGCTACACAAATTATTTGATAGAGTCTGGGTGACTGAAGTAATATAATACCAGGCAGGTCACCAATTAAGTCCCATGCAGTTAATTAAAATATGTTTGCTTACACACTTGTGTTTAACAGAATGCAATGCTTTCTGTTGCCATTTATTTCAACCTTCTCCTGTACTGTCGTAGTTATTAACTCCTTATGGCCTAGACATTTATTGCTAAACCCTCTGTTATTCTCTTCATCATTCTGTGGCCTGTCCTCTGCACAACTTTGCTCCCATAAAATTTATCCTCTACTATAAGCCAGATGTCCTACCTCTTTTGCTGTCATGTGTAAATTATCTATCACATCTTGGATCCATCTACATTATGGTCTTTCTCTTCTCTGCATTCCCAGTATGCTTCCCTTCAAAATGAACTTTTCTAGACTTTTTAACATGTTCAAAATATTTCAATGTTCTCATTGTCCATAAAAGGATAATCTCAGCACAGTACGTAAACTCTGTAGCACCGACGAAAGAGGATTCAAACCTGTGAATAACAACACATTGTATGTTGAACTATTAGCTTAACCCATTCACCATTCTATTCCAAGGGTCTTTTGGCGTTTGCTCAGTACTTCACATACATAAAACATGTCTCAAGAAAAATGACAGTTTGATCATGTACAGGGTAACTGACTGAGTGGCTATTGACATATTTAGAATGGGGGAACATTCTTCTGGAGCAGTAAATATATACATCTTGAGGTGTATTGAGTATACTCTCTAGCTCAGGGGTGGCCAACCTTTTCGGCAGGCGGGCCAAATTTCAGAAATAATATTTTCTGCCTGGCCACGCACCTAATTTTTTTGTTTGTTAATTAAAGTAAACAAGCAAGCGTGCTACAGCCTCGACCACATCATCGCTTCCCACTCCGTGGGCCGTAACATGAAGTCTGGCTGGCCGCATGCGGCCCGCGGGCCTCGTGTTGGCCACCCCTTCTCTAGCTCTTGGTAGCTCTCTACTTCTATTTATCAGTCAGCACTTGATGTGGGAATGTCATTATTACATTGGCCACCTTTATCTCCCAGAACATTTCTTAGTACCTATTTTAAGCTTGGTTGACTTGAGAGTCCAGGTCCATTTGAGACAACAATCCCTGCCTCGAGGGGGATTCAAACACATGACCACCAGACTGGCAGGCCAGCATGCTAGCCACCGTGCTACCGTGGCTCCCACTGGAACAGTGGCCTGTGTTTATCGTAACTATTAACAACTGGATTAAAGCCTTACTGTGGCAGAATTCATTCATTTACGTTGTCCACCAGAACAAAATAGGTAACAATTGTCCTTCACATCTACTAGGCCAACAGCATTCTGAAGAGAGGTTACTAGTTCCTATTTCTCAACTTACCATGTCTATAAATTACATCTGTTCTGTAGTTTGTCACTTTCCAAACATGTTCTTGTGATATTTGTAAAATTATACGACTTATTGCTTAGTTTATTTAAATTCTTTTCACAACCGTACAAAGCAGGGCACTGTAAGCGGCTTATGTGTTTAATTAATTAAGCAACAAAAAAACTGTTGCAAAAATAGTAGAACTCTAATTGAATTGCTGTGTGTTTTCAATGTGTACTTTGAATGTTAATATTGTGTACATAACTCCTTTCCTAATTGGGGAAAACAGTTCAGCTTGAGAACAGATTCTAGCTCATAATCCTTCTAGAATACCTTTCATACAAGATGTGTATATGCTTCTGTGAGCTGCTAACCAATACATACAAATAATACTTGAAGCATGACTAGCTGTATTAAATCAAAAGCAGCTTGTAGTTTAGTTTTTTGTTTGTTGTTTTCACAGCAGTTCATTTTTAAATTGATCACCTGGTCTTGCCAGGTTTCAGCATAATTTTCACCATTGCTGGGTAGTGAATGGCATGAGTGAGTCACTCCAATTGATTGCTGACTCACAAGATCCAGAACCATGCTACTGCTGACACATGTTTTTAACATGACAAAGTTTCTTTCAAACAATAGATCATACTCAAATACCACCGTGACATTTATTTGTCTGCCCTGACACTGCTGGGTAAATGTAGCGTCACTTACTTTATTTGTTCATATCTATTGTTGTGATTAACATTTGTGGCATTGGGAGTTGTACAATATGCTGTATATTTCAAAAGCTTCATTGACATATTTAGCCAGTCTGCCATTTCCATACCCACGCTCTCACTGCCGGAGAAATTGGAGTCTGTGTGTGTCAGTTGTCGATAATGTAGCCTAACTCACCTAGGGGAATTCACGATAACCCGTTGCCTGTGATTTGACTCGGGAGCAACTGTAAGCAAAGTATTGATTATGTATTGGAATTTTCCTCTAGCGTCTAGGCTGTGTCTGGTGCCAGGCGTACGGGAGAGTAAAGCTTGCTGGCCGATTTTAAATTGATGTTAGTTATTTATGGCTTGAATTCTTCGTTTCTTTGACTTTTGGCACTCTGCAAAGCATAAGTCTTGACTTAATGGTATACCCACTTGTATTATTTCTTCTAGTTCTATTGCTTGTCTATTATGTGTCTGGGTGTTGTATTATTTTACCTTGGTAGTGGTATACATACTTGTATCATTACTTCCAGTTCTATTGCTTGCTCTTATGTCTGGCTGCTTTATCCTTTTCCCTTATGAATTTATAGGTAAGAATTACATTTTAAGTCCTTTTAACTAGCCTTCTCAATGTTCTGTATATGATTTTTCTCATGTAAACACAATTTTTCAGCTTTGAATTTTCAATTAGCTCACAGTGGCGATAATTGTCCTGTTTTATATCACCCTCTTGCTGCAAAGAACCATGTATGACTGCAGTTCTAATTCTTCAGTTACGTTGCGTTTACTAAACCCAGCGGGTGCATGCGCCAAGTTGATTGGCATCTATGCTGATAATGTCATGAGTGCAGTCAGATGAGGTTTCGACGAGGCCTGCATTTGTCATCTTGCTTAGTGAAGGAAAGACTGGTCACATATTCCTCCCTGTATCCTGGCCTAACATGTGCATGGTTCTGTCACATCACTGACGCATAGCAGGAAACTGCCTTGGGATAATTATTTTTCTAAACCCTTCATTGTAGATGTTTTGTGGTATCGTTAATCCATTAGAACACATCTTCAATATTTCAAACTATAATCACAAAATATGTTTAATTTGTCCTGGGAATTTGTCTCCTAGAGACACAGCTAACCTTTTTCAAGCATTGTATCTTTCTAGTGTGTTGTTTCATGTATTAGGAGGGGTAAGGTTTGACATTGAAAGCCAAGCATTGGTTAGACTATGTTACTTAACTGTTATGTTCTTCTTCTTCTTCTTCTTTCGTTCGCTTGAAATATGTCTATAACTGTAGTGCTGTCTCTTGTATGAATTGAACTGTCTTTTTCAGTTCACACAGCGGTCCATAGAGTTTATCTTCCACTGTCGTCTCTCTAGGCCAGAAGGTTTGCCTAGATATGTTATATTTTGGGCAGTCTTGGAGTATGTGCTCTGCTGTCTGCGACGCCAATCCACATGTACACATGGCTGTTTCACCAATCTTGAATTTTGTATACATGTGGTTGCGTAAAACTGTTATGTTAAAAGGATTGTCATCCCTGCACATTAGTTATTCCTTTGCATGCTCAGCGCTCCGATGCATCAGCCATCTCAAAGTGTCTGTACTCACTGTCCCCATGAGAAGTTGAATGTAATATCTCCTCTTTTGCCTTTGAAGATGACATCAACATGCTTGACCAGATTTCACTTGCAGGTTGTTTTAATCATACCAGCATCAGAGATTGGTCAGTTAATTAAATCTATGTATTATGCCTTCGTCTGAGTGTTCAGGTCATTGGTCAGGCTGTATCTGCAGTTGTGTTGCCAAGGTAAAGTCCATCATCTCCTCCAGGTCAACATGGGAACTATAATTGCTGCTTCAGCTCGACATTGTCTGGTAGTACCGATCTCTGTAAGCTGGGCAGTCCTTATGGATGTATTAAGGGTTCCGAGTTCCAGCTCCACATGAACATTATAGCATAACCCCAGCTGGACAAGTATCTGTATCTCTCCCACAAAAATATGCACTGTTTCTTTCTCCTGCCCCCTCCCCCAATTGTTATACGTTGTAACTCTGGGGTTGTGATAGGTGGGTTGTAACAGTTTGTAATACTAGATCAACAAAAATATGTAATATACATTTATTGATCCCAAAAGACAAATATACCTAGGAAAAATGATATGTTATCAACAGACATAAACTATTTCTATGCTACGTAAATGCTGTTTCAAAATAACACTGGGCAGGAGAATTTTGACTGTTATGAAGTTGTACTTGATTGATTTGGATCGTCTCATCTCTACTGCATGGGTTGGAAGTTTTTACAAGTGCTAGTCTCCTTTGAATCTTGCTTCCTGTTCTTGATGGCAGGATTTATATCCATGGACACACACTCTGTCTTGTAGATGAGGTTTTTGGATGCAGAAATCAGTATTATTCTCCCTAAAGAAATTCTTAAAGCTTTGAGCTTCTTGTTCCATTGCTTATTCTGCGTTCCAGTGAGCCAGTATGATGAAGACTTAACTGATCAGTGCTCTTCCCTGCTTTACTCCAACTGTTAGCTCCACAGAGGTACTAGTTACTTGGGTGGGTCTCTTGAAAGTTAGGGTTCTGGTATCCCTCCTCCCCGATCATAGCTTATATGAGCATGTCAGTATGTTAGACTGTCACATGACCATTTCCTGTAGTTCCCAGTGTTTGCACATTGCCACTATGACTTTCCATTTTCTAACAGCACCTTGCTCAAGTGGTCCTTAAAATTATTGCTGTCTTCGTAATTGTATATAATTTTAAGTTTCCTTTGCATCATGAGAGTTAAGAAGAGTGGAGATTGAAGCAAATATATATGTACATATAATGTTTATGTTTACTGATTTATTCCACATGCTTTAAAATACATTCTTCCCTAGTATGTTTTACGTATTGAATTTTTTAAATGGGAAAAATGTGTAGCTAGTATTAATGCTTTCATTCAGTTAATATTTCTGTAGAAATTTACAGTTCATAGCCAGCTTAATTCACTACTAAGTAAAAATGTTCTAGCTTTAGAAAGCAAACTGCTCTCCACCCAGTAATAACCACTTTACCATGCATATGCAAGGTTATGTAGTTCTCCACCCAGTAATAACCACTTTACCATGCATATGCAAGGTTATGTAGTTCTCCACCCAGTAATAACCTCTTTACCATGCATATGCAAGGTTATGTAGTTGCTTGACATCTCCATTTATGCAGGAAGAACTTCACAGCCCTGACCTGCTCCTTATGTAATCTGTTAACTTTGTTTCAGGATAAGCAAGCAGCTGCTATCCATGTTTGTATTCAGTCAATAAATGTGCAGAAATATTCCTCAAGTTCACACAGCTCCTCATTGATCAGATAATATTGCTTGTGAGGTTTTGGTCTTGGCTTATGGTGTTACTGACACTCTGTCATTTAAAATGTTGTTTTAACTTTGTTGATTCATTTCTTGTAATAATATAATGTACAATAATATATTTATTAGAGTTGTTGTGACTGTTCATTTTTCTGTTTCCACATTCAGCTTGCATGTTTTGAGTGGTCTGAATAGTGTTACGTTGCTGTTGTGTTTGTGAAACCAGTATACAAGTTAAAGATGGCATCTGGTAAGTTTTTTCTTTTTTCGATGAATGTTGACCTTGGTCATTTTTATGATAGAGAATGGTTTGTCATTAGTAGGAAAATAACAATTCAACATTTCAATGGGCATTTTAAAAATAAAGTTCATAATGTAAAACATACATGGATTTTCTAACTTTCAAAGTAATAATCAACTTTAATGTGGTTTGACCTTGAAACCTGGGTCACACAGTAGCCTATTTTGCAACATTTTTGGCGAATTTTGTTGACTTGTGCAGTTCACCTTCGGTGAAAGCACCTGGAATGTTAGAACTGTATATGAATCGTGAAAGCAGCATGTAGTGGTGGAGGAGATGAAACAATGTAGCTCTGGCATTTTGGTGTTATCTGAAATACGGTGTAACAGAACAGGCAGACAGATTCCAAGCTGAGGTGATATACTGATGTACTCAGGGCCATACAACCCCTCCAAACCCACAGCAAAGGAATAGCCCTAATGTTAACTAAAGAGGCAGAGTAAGCGCTAATAGAATTGGAAGCAATGAGTTTAAGAAAAATAACAGCATTACAAAAAAAGAAAGTAAACATTAATGTAATCCAGTGTTACATACCCACAAATTATAAGGATGAAGGACCTACTTTTTGGTGGAATAGATAAATTATCTTTAGTGGGAAATTGCTAGGCAAGAGATGCAGCAGTGGATGTATTTGGAAAGCTTAAAGCAGCTGGGTGGCAGCAAATAATAATATAATAAGACAGTAATGGAATGCTAGGGACTGGTTGACTTGGATCAACAGAAACATGTAATTTACATGTATTGATTCCACAAGACGGGGAAAATGATACACTGTCAGTTGACATAAACTATTTCCATCCCTTGCACATTTTGTTTTGGAATAACACTGTGTCAGAATTAGTACAGTGTTATGAAGAAATCATGGGGGGAAATGGACGAGCAAATGAAGAAAAATGATGAATTATTCACCAATATTTGTGCAGTGAATCAATATGTCATAGTTGGAAGTATTTTTCCACAAAACAATACATAAAGTAATGTAGGCGGACTACAATACCATCCATCATGTGCCATGCCAATAAGCGTGGGCGGTCATGTTTTGCCATCTGACTCGATCACCAGAGTCGTGGATCAGCTCCATGTTTCTCTCTCGACCATGTCATGTGGCCAAGTCATCCAGGTATTTACTTCTTGGTCTTCCCCATGGTCTTTTCCCTTTGATCTTGCCAGTTGTCACCAAGTTCTCCAATTCATTTCTTCTCATAACATGCCGAAAAAAATTTGACTGTCTAATGTCTAATCAGTTTACGACCTTCATTTGCTTCTTGAAAGACTTGTTCATTAGACTACAATACAGAAAACCAAATTGATTATACTTGTATTAACAATAAATTTAGACCATCTCTACATGATACAAGTTTTTAGAGGTACATATGTAGATTCAAATCACCATTTGTTGATAAGTAAAAATAAATTGAAACTGAAGAGATTCATATCTTACAGCAGCAGTGAAAGATGACCTCAGAGACCTTTATAGCACAAGGAAAATATAATCGACCAAGTGGACTATTCTAAAATAGTAAGGAGAAATATAAAAAAAAATTAATGAATAGATAGGATGAGTTCTTTGAGGAACTTCCGAATAAACCAGTCCCTTAAAAAAAAAACACTCCAGATATCCAAACTGCAGACAGTTATCAACTGAGAAAGCTTAAAAAATCACACACATATGGAGAAGACAATTAGAGATAGAGATTAAAAATGTAGGGAGGATATGGAAGAAACTAGAGGAGATAGCAAAAGATATGACTCTTTGTCATGAGTTAGTTAGGGGCCTATGTTCCAAAAGTGGATACACTGCACAAGAAGAATAAATATTTGAAAATAAAGACATTCGGGTAAGAAGGACAGAAACATTTATAGTAACAACTAGCAAGATTGAGTAAAGAATCGTAATTGCCTAGAATGGAAGAAGTAAAGAAACAAACACAGTATACTATTGTTATAAACATAGAAGGGGATCAGGGTATGAGTTGCGTGGCACAGCATTAGTTAAACAGTTTCCATAGGCCTTCATATTCAGAGATACCCCCTGTGTTATCATCCAGAAAATGTACAATCTATTTTGGGAGGCTCGAAGAAGTCACCGGACAGGTTTTATCGTGGCCTGAATGATGAGGCTGTTAGAGACAGGACAGCAGAGGGAGAAAATGATGGATGGGTGGCAAAGTGGCACTGGAACCAAAGCAGCAGCTAAACCTGACCTAGAACATGGTTAACGGATGGTTGTGGAGAGTTGGTGCCTGTGCCAGTCCAATATGACATTTAAACTGAAAGATGCTAGAAAAATCATGGGTCATCAAAAATTCCATATGTCTAAGCATTCAGTAAATATATTTTTCATCTGTGAAGAAAAGTTAGGTAATGAAGAAAACAGTAATAGAATGCTATTTTCCAGTGCTGTGTTCTTGAGTATATAACAGGGACTTACTCCTTCAGTCCATGAGGTTTTGCAGTGGTGCCATTGCTTTGGACTCAGAGAGTTAAACATAAAACAGTTTGTGTTAGGACCTCACTAACTTAATGGAAACTTGTTACATGCTACCAGACAAACCTTCATGACACATGCTTACGCTGAAGGAACATATAAAATGAATGGTATAGGACATTTTTACATACTGTTACATTTGTGGTTAATTCATACGGTCATTATTTTGATTCATTAACACTTGCAGTTGATCATGTGTTATCATGTAGTGTTCCGCTGTGAATTAACAGTTTCTTGCTGAATTGTAACAAGCCATATTTCTTTTGTATTTTGTTCTTTTTTAAAATAAAAATATGTCAAATTTTAATGTACTCTTAAATATTCTTTCAATTGTTGCTCTTGTTTGGATTCCTCAGTGTGCAACTGGTTCAGTTTTATGTGCATGCGGGAATCACAGAAAAAGAAAATTGTCCAGCATCGTATACATCCCAACCGCCAGGCATATGATGCTGTTGTTGTTTTGAAGGGCAAAGGTAACTACTGTCAATTGTTGTTTGGATGTCAAATCCTGGCTTCATTGTTGTCATTAAAACGTTTGTGTGTTATTGTTTACAGGAGTGTGGGTAACGTAGTGTTTTGTTGAATGTTGTATTCTAAATTGATTATTGGCACCAATATTTTGTATTGTGGCTTACTGAGTGATTTCATTAAAAAAAAAATTTGCCATTTTCAGCCATCTTATCTCATATATGTTTGTTTCATTATACAGTATTATTTGTTCAATGTTTATTATCCATTCTTAACATTTAACTGAGGAGTTATTTATGTTATACTCTAATTTAATTTTACTAAAGTACTTTACCTAATTTATGAGCATCTATTATTAATTGTGAAACATCTTTTAAAAAGTACTTAGGCAATCCTATCTGTATGTAGTCTTTTAGTGGCATTTAGTTGAAACATTAGCAGTCAGGTCTTAGTCAGATATGACTGAGCTACCATATGACAGTAGACGGTACTACCTGCTTACTGTCAGCGCCAAATGTTGGGCGGCGCTTACCAAACCTGACACCCCACGTTGTGCCAACGGCTTCGGGCGGAAGAGCGCAATTGGGAGGGTACTAGCCTTATCCTGGTGCGAGGAAATTCAACCCAAAGACAAAATAAGTCATGGCAGAGAAGACCAGGCCCTAAGCCTTGGTTGGCAGCTGGTCTAGGATCGAAGCTCCGACAGGCGGACAGTTAGAGCATTGCTTTGCTGATCCGGCAGCTTCTGCAGCTTGTCTTGTTCCAGATGTATAGGTGTTAACTTTCCTCTGGAGTGAACTAGGCAGGCCGAGAGAGGGATCATGCTGCATGGGCAACACATGGTTTCTTTATTTTAGCCCAGGATTTGTGCTATGGAGAGGCAATAACTCCATCCCTGGTCTTAACCGGTCTCGGAATCAAAGCGAGAGGCAACTGTTACGGGTTATAAGTCCTTGTCAGTTGGCGTAGACATGGGGCGCCACGCGTTGCCTCTGACGGTGGGAGACACCTATAGGTGTCACTGATCAGCTACCGCCCGCCTCAAGCTGGGCAGCCCCCGGCCAATTGGGTGCTGATCCGCCACAGCCTGCCTGCTTCAATGGGTGCTTGGGGCTAGGACAAAATCTGAATCGCAGGCTGTAAAACCAATGCACCAGGTACTAATAAAAAGAATAATAGAAACCTCAAGCTACGGCTTGCAACCTGGAACGTGAGAACCATGTGTCCAGGATTTTCCACTGACTTGACAAATATTGACGATGTGAGAAAAACGGCTGTGATTGATGCTGAACTCAATTGTCTTAACATTGATATTGCTGGCCTGCAGGAGACTCGCCTCCCTGAGGAAGGGTCACTCAGGGAAAACAATTACACCTTTTTTTGGAAGGGAAGAGGGCAGGCAGAAAAAAGGCAACACGGTGTGGGCTTTGCAGTGAAGAATTCGCTACTGGGATTGATTGATATCCCAGCTGGAGGTAATGAAAGATTATTATCACTGCGCTTGGCAACCTCTTGTGGATTTGCCACCATTCTCACTGCATATGCACCGACACTCACTTCCTCTGATGATGTGAAGGATATGTTCTATGAGCAGCTAGACTCTGTGATCAAGGCAGTTCCAAAATCCGACTACATTTATATGCTCGGTGATTTCAATGCTCGTGTGGGCAAGGACTCAAGTTCATGGCCAGTGTGCCTTGGAAAATACAACATCGGTCGCATGAATGATAATGGGCAAAGGCTGCTAGAGCATTGCACTAGAAATGACCTATGTATTACAAACTCCTTTTTTAAAACAAAAGAGATGCATAAGGTCACATGGAAACATCCAAGATCCGGCCATTGGCATCAGCTGGACTTCATTATCACACGGAGACAACATCTGAACCATACATCATTAACTCGAAGTTACCACAGTGCTGACTGTGATACAGATCATTCTTTGGTTGTTGCAAGGGTTAGACTGAGACCAAAGAGAATCTACACAGCTAAACACAAGTCTAGCCCCAGGATTAATATTATTAACACTCACGATCCTGGAAAGTGCTTTGAATTTCAACAGCAACTTGAGGACGCTTTCAATGATACATCAGAAAATTGTATAGTAAATGATAAATGGAGTAAACTTAAGGAAACTATTTATAAAACAGCGGTAGGGGTTTACGGCACTGTGGATCATAAGAGGCAGGACTGGTTTGCGGCAAACAGCCAGATACTGCAGCCCTTGATTGATAAAAAGAAGATAGCTCTCTTAAGAAACAAGGAAAGACCAACGCGTAACACTCTGAGTGAGCTGAAGCAAGCGAGGAAGGATGTACAAAAGGCTGCCAGGCAGTGTGCGAATGACTATTGGATCAAGTTATGTGAGTCCATTCAAATCGCAAGTGATAAGGGAAACATCAGAAGCATGTATGAAGGGATAAAGAAAGCCTGTGGTCCAAGGATCAAAAGAAGTGCACCGCTGAAAACCTTGACTGGAGAAATCATCACTGATAAGAAACAGCAGATGGATAGATGGGTCGAGCACTATTTAGAGCTTTACTCAAGTGAGACCAAGCTAGCGGATGATGCCCTCAACGCTACAGAGGCCCTGCCAACTCTTGACCACCTGGACACACTTCCCACTATAACAGAAGTTAAGTGTGCTATAAATGAGCTTGCATCTGGCAAGGCTCCAGGTAAGGATGGGATTCCAATAGAGGTGATCAGGAGTGGGCAAGACACCCTCGCTCTACAGATCCACCAGCTAATAGAGCTATGCTGGCGAGAAGGACAAGTCCCACAGGATTTCAAAGATTCAAACATCATAACGCTGTACAAGAACAAGGGAGATCGGAGCGACTGCAACAATTATAGGGGTATCTCACTTCTGTGTATTGTTGGGAAAGTATTTGCTAGAATTGTCCTGTGCAGACTTCAAGTCCTGGGAGATCAAGTCTACCCCGAATCACAGTGCGGCTTCCGTCAGAACCGGTCTACCATTGATATGATATTCTCATTGCGACAGATGCAAGAAAAATGCCGGGAACAAAATCAGCCACTGTTTATTGCCTTCATCGACCTCACAAAGGCATTCGATTTGGTCAGTCGTGAGGGTCTGTTCAAAGCACTAAAGAAGATTGGCTGTCCACCAACTCTTCTGTCCATTGTGGAATCGTTCCACACAGGCATGAAGGGTATAATCAAGTTTGATGGCTCAACTTCAGAAGAGTTTGAAATCAAGAGTGGAGTTAAGCAAGGTTGTGTACTAGCCCCCACCCTCTTTGGGATATACTTTTCACTTCTACTGAAATATGCCTTTCGTGATCAGGATGACGGTATATACATTCACTCACGCTCAGATGGTGGCCTCTATAATGCTCAGAGATTGAAGGCCAAGACCAAAATTAGCAGGGTACTAATCAGAGAGTTGCTTTTTGCGGATGATGCTGCGATTACGACCCACTCTGAGGAAGAACTACAACATCTACTATCTGCATTCTCCAATGCTTGTTCTGAATTTGGTTTAACAATTAACAAAAAGAAGACACAGATTATGTCACAAGGTGCACATGGTGTACCATCAATCTTTATTGACGACGCCGAACTGGAGATAGTA
The DNA here is from genome assembly GCA_014155875.1 of Cepaea nemoralis. Lineage (NCBI taxonomy): Eukaryota > Metazoa > Mollusca > Gastropoda > Stylommatophora > Helicidae > Cepaea > Cepaea nemoralis. The sequence continues at coordinate 250,403 of JACEFZ010015598.1, forward strand.
GACCATTTTACATATCTAGGATCAGAGGTAAATAGCAAATTATCCCTCGATCAGGAAATCAACATCAGGATTGGTAAGGCAGCAACAACAATGAACATGTTAGCAAAAAGAGTCTGGGAGAACAGGAAGCTTACTGCCAAAACAAAAGTCCTCGTCTACCAAGCCTGTGTCCTTAGTACTCTTCTTTATGGCAGTGAAACCTGGACAACTTACTCATTCCAAGAGAAACGTTTAAACAGCTTTCATATGCGGTGTCTGCGAAGAATACTTGGTATTAAGTGGCAAGACAAAATCACAAATACTGAAGTATTGAAAAGATCAGGTTGTGTGACGGTGTATTCCATGCTCAGTCTTCGTAGACTTAGATGGATAGGACACGTTAGGAGGATGGATGATGGTAGAATACCAAAGGACATCTTTTTTGGTGAATTACAGACGGGTAGGAGATCTCAGGGTCGGCCTCTACTACGATACAAAGATGTGTGTAAGCGGGACATGATTGATACAGGCATTGATAATGCACAATGGGAGCTCGTCGCCGCTGAACGTGTTGCATGGAGGGCAACTATCAGAAATGGAATAAAGACAAAGGAGAAAATGATTGCAGATAAAGCACACACAGAGCGTGAGAGACGTAAGAGGGTGCAAAATGGTGGAAATGACCATGTTTTCACATGCACCTACTGTGGGCAAACATTTGCAGCAAGAATTGGCCTTAACAGCCACACTCGCCACCGCCATGGATCGTAGTTATTGCCATATGACAGTTATTAAGCCTTTTTGAAGCACAATGTACCAAACTATCGTCTGTCAAGACGGAAAGGTGCCAATGTAGTTGAAACATTCCCTCTAATGAACTTGAAAAAACAAATTAGGAAAAAAAAGGAACCAGACAAAAAGCATGGCAGTAATAATATGTTAAAATAAAGTTTGTGAAATATGTTGGTGCCCATACATTTCTAAAACTATCTTATGCTGGTAACTCATGTTTACAATAGACTGCTTGGATATTTATGTGCTCACTTTATGTTCATGGGAGCTCTGGTAGCATGGTGGCTAGGTGCTTGCCTGCAGGCAAGGGTATGGGTTAAATCCGCAACTAGGTGATTGTTGTCAATTCTGGGCTCTCAGATTGACCAATTCTGAAATGGGTGCAAGAAAATGTCTTGGGAAGTAAAGGCAGCCGGCCTGATATTGAGCACATCACCAACAAAGTGCCAGTCGGTCTGTACAAGTATGGGTCTTGTACCATTTGCCCTGTGTGCCTTAAAGCATGTCAAAGGATCCTTTTTTTAACCCTTTTTGTGTGTTTTCATATTCAGTAAAACATTGATGTTTATTTCCATGTCTGTGTTTTTATCTTTTTGACCCTAGGGTGTAGAAGCAGCTTGTGAGGTTTTTATTTGGCATACATATAAATACGCTGTCTTCTTTTTCTTCTTGTGATCACATCTTTTCTCATCACATTAATAAAATCAGTCAGGGGTATTTTATTTCTGTTACTTCAGTTTTTCCTATCTTTTATTGCCGTTGTTCATGTCTCAAGTTGGTAGGAAAGTCTTGGTAGGAAAGACTTGAACAATGTTCTTTTCCATGTCCAGGATTATGTATGTTCTACAATATTGGCTGACATCTGTTCAGTAATTTGTTTTGCCATGTAGCATGTATGATACATTTCTGCTGCAATTAACCCACCAGATGATAATACACTTGCTAAGTATATGAAATATTTTATTTGCTTTAAATGTTGTTTATCTTTGATGATTTTAGTTTATATTTTTTCACCTTGCAATGGTCTTAACCTTTCTTGATGCTATTTTTCATGTGTACATATGTAGTGCCGGCTTCGTGGCTTAGAGGTTATGACTTTTCTCCGTAATCTCGTATACTCTCGTCGGTGACGTGATCACGGTGAGAATCAGCAGTGGTTCGAATCGCATCAGTAACTTACGGGGTATGTGAGCCGGCCGCTCAGAAAGCAATGGCAAACTACTGAGCATAATCTTGCCAAGAAATCAACATACAGCTGAAAGATGCTGGTGTTGACAGTGATGTCCTGTAAAGGATATGCAAAAAAAACAAAACATATGTAGTGGTATTAAAGACGAGCTGAAGTGGTTGTGTTAACCTGTTGACTACCCTCAGATGTTGAGGAACCGAGCACTCAGAGACTTATTGGTTGTCTTAAATTACAGAGCAACAACACAGTCCACCTGACCTAGTCATGGTAGTGTAGTGACTAGTGTACTCACCAGCCAACACTAGTCCTGGGATTGATCTCCCAGTAACAGCACAGCTGAACATGCTCTGACCAGTACGGCTCTACAGCCAATCCAGTTGCACTAAATTGCTGCCAGAGTTTAGGAACATAAAAGTCACAGGCATAATACTGACAATACATTAACCAGTGTTTACCGTGCAGTCGTGGAAAATATGGACCCAAACCTATACCCTCAGGAGCTCCTGTAACGCAGTGGCTAGCACGCTTACCTGCCGGCTCTTTGGCCCTGTATTTAAATCCTCATTGGTGCAGATATTTAACAATTGATTTGGGTTCCCAGTCGACCCAAACTAGAAGGTGTACCAGAATATGTCTGGGAAGGGAAGGCGATCAATAGGATATCGACCATACCACCATCTAGTGCTGAGTGATCTATGCAAATATGGGGTTAGCACAGATACCTAATGTTCCTAAAGATGTGTCAAAGAGTCCATTGTTTCTTTTACTTGCTTGCTTGGTATCTTAGATAACTGTTGGAAGCCACAGTGGGTGGTTTGCATGTACACAATGTTAAAATATACAGAAAGGATGATAGGATCCTGCTGATTTGTTCTTATGTTTAGTTATTGATTAATACAGCAGTCTAGCAGGGCATCAGCTAGCTCCACTTGGATTATCTGTAAGCAGCTGTTGTACTGACACCCCAACTCTGATTATCTGTAAGCAGCTGTTGTACTGACACCCCAACTCTGATTATCTGTAAGCAGCTGTTGTACTGACACCCCCAACTCTGATAATCTGTAAGCAGCTGTTGTACTGACACCCCAACTCTGATTATCTGTAAGCAGCTGTTGTACTGACACCCCAACTCTGATTATCTGTAAGCAGCTGTTGTACTGACACCCCAACTCTGATTATCTGTAAGCAGCTGTTGTACTGACACCCCAACTCTGATTATCTGTAAGCAGCTGTTGTACTGACACCCCAACTCTGATTATCTGTAAGCAGCTGTTGTACTGACACCCCAACTCTGATTATCTGTAAGCAGCTGTTGTACTGACACCCCAACTCTGATTATCTGTAAGCAGCTGTTGTACTGACACCCCAACTCTGATTATCTGTAAGCAACTGTTGTACTGACACCCCAACTCTGATTATCTGTAAGCAGCTGTTTTACTGACACCCCAACACTGATTATCTGTAAGCAGCTGTTGTACTGACACCCCAACTCTGATTATCTGTAAGCAGCTGTTGTACTGACACCCCAACTCTGATTATCTGTAAGCAGCTGTTGTACTGACACCCCAACTCTGATTATCTGTAAGCAGCTGTTGTACTGACACCCCCAACTCTGATCATTTACCTCATGTGACACACACAACACAACAACCACCCCCACCCTCTTATCTCTTTCTCTCTCTCTTCTTTCCCCCCCCCCCCCCCCCCCCCACCACCACCCCTATTCTTTGCCAAGGAATGAGTATCCTTGCTCTCCTAAGTTTCTGCTTTATTGAGTCAGTGTACTGTCAGTACAATTGTGGGCTGACATGATTTGTTTCCTCTACTACTTTGCCAAGTCAGTTGACATCTTCATTTTGATAGTTGGCCACAATGGATCTCTAGAATTTTCTGTCTTGCCATCATGTTACACTGACATTCCTGTTTCTATCTTTTAATATCTTACCATTGTCATCCTCTAGTACATTTATCTTCCACCTTTCCCTCATACATGGTTTACAGCAGGGCATTATATGTTCTTGTGCCTAAAATATTGTATTTCTTCACCTGTAATCACATTTACTAATCCTAATCCTCGTTTAATTCCTAGTTAGTTGAGCATTTATTCCTTTGTTACTTTCTCTTTTATGCATTGATATGTTCTTTCAATTGCTTATTCAAAGTGGTGCACATTCTTACTGGATTAAACAATATTGTAGAATAATTTATTCATATTATTTAGCTAATGATCTGTGTATAATTTTAGTTGTAGTTAGACAAATGTTAAGCATGTTTTCTTTTTATGTCTCATACATTTGAATTATGTACAGATTATTTTAGCCCGTGTGGGCCCCAAAGGGAAAGTAAAGAATAGCAGTACTGTAGACCAGTGCATGTTGTAAAATGTGACTAAAGGGGATGGTTTGAGACTGGCAATCTTACACCACAAAAAATATTAGCCAACATTCAACCAACCATGACTGGCCTACAAAGGGCCTAAACACCACCAGGCGTCTTAAAGGCAGAAGAAGAAGACAGGTCAATTGTCACCTGTGTGATGGTATGTGCTGGCAGCAATTTATGATGGTTAGTGATTTACATACAAGTATGTATTAATATATAAATACAAAGGGCATATTATTAATTTGCATTTTGTAATTGTCAGAAAACCAGAAAGCAAAACAGCGTAGCATCAGCTTTGATGTGATTCTGAAACCAGCTACTGCAGAGACCATGAGGCCACCTAATACAGTTTCTCTTCACTTGGCGAGGTCAAGAAAAGAGAACTATCACAGGAACAGATTGAGAACAAACTTGAAGAAAGCAGAACAGCGTAGAAGTGTAAGTTTGACATATTGTGTTTGTGTAATTTTATCTTGTTTATTGTATGTGTTCCTGTGCATTCAGGCCTACACAATGTGATGGTTCTGTTACATACATCATAGGCCCACAGCAAGTTCCTGCTTCAGGGTATTTTTGTGTTATATATTCATCATTAGATGACATACTTTACTGTGGCCATGCAACTTTGTTTACTTTTGAAACTTGTTTTTTTTTCTTCTCTATCTACTGCCTTATCATTATTCTTCATCTACACTTAATTATTCTTATCCCCTTTTTTATTCTTCTCTTAATTCTTCTTCTTCTTTCTTCATCTTCATGAACTCCTCAATGCTAGGCTGTAAAGATCATAGCAGTAGTCAGTCTGTTTTCATTTCTATTTACTTTTAATGATGTGATGTCCATTCATCTCTCAATACTTCACTTCTTTTAATCCTCCCTCAGCTGTCCCTTCACTTTCTTCATGGATGCCCTCTTGATCTTGTATTTTGGATTTATTTAGTATTTTCAAAGTCACAGTGGTCAATTTGCAATGAGTTTGGTAAAGCACTGATAGGAATAAGGAAACTGGTCTCTCAACATATAACCCGCAGCCCCAAAACTGTGTCTCCGCCTGTCTAATAATTACCTTAGCCTAACGTTTTATTAAACATGCTGCTATTTGACTAGAACCAGCCTATTTCTGACAATATTTTGTCCTCCTGTGTTGCTTTTGCTAATTTGTATCACTGTTGGCTATAATCAATTGTGTTTATACCATTGACAGTTGATTGAGCAAGAGAAGATGGAACAACTTGCAAAGGAAAGGCAAAAAGTTATTGAGGTGGTCAACAAGGCTCAGAATGTCAGTGAAGAGTTCAGTAAGAAGACCTTGGAGAAACTCCAGCGATCTATGGAGATCAGACGGGAGAACCGAGAAAATCAGATCAAGGCCTTACAGGAGAGGCTGAGAGAGCATGTATGTATACGTGTTTCGTACTGGTTGTTTACATGTGTACGTGAATGTCTTGTTTCTGTTGTCTGAGTAAGAAGGGTATAATTTTTATCTAGCATTTTGATGCTGGTAGTATATTTTTTCTTTAGCCTTTTCAGCCCGTAAGCCTAATTTTGTCTTTTCTCTATACAACGTAATGGCCACTTTTATTACTATGTGCTGCCATATCTTATACTAATATTTGTAGTTTTAGATATCGATCAGCAAAGGTTGAATGCGTTTTGTATGTGTTTAATTTTAAATTTGTGAATTTCACAATTAAAGCAATAAAGAACACGCTCATTAATAACTGTAGATTACAGTAGATCTGTCACATATTACCAAAGGTGTTTGGGGGTGTTTATCAAGAATCTGATAGCGACAGGTTGATTGCTGTTATATGTGTAGACCTGTTTCCAATTGATGGAAATCGTAACAGGCCATTGCTCCTCACAAACGATAGTAAGTAAATAGAAAACAAGGAAGTGGTGGAAGTGTGCATGATTAATGGGTTGTTATATAGTTCAGTGCTGCCTACCAGCCTGGTAGTTATGTGTTTGAATTCCATTCACAGCTGATTATTAAAATTTGGTCTCCCAGGTAACCTAGCCTAAAATGGGTTCCAGGAAATATCCTTACAAGTAAAGGCAGCCGGCATGATATAAACAACTATGCCCATTATGTGCCCATTTATCTAAACAAATATGGGGCTAGCCCATATACTCAATAGATCTCAGGGCATTTAAAAAGAGTGCAAAGTTTGGGAGCTTTGGCATGAGGTGTATGGAGACCTGAAGGGATCAGATTCTAAGGGAGCTTTGACATGGGGTGTATGGAGACCTGAAGGGATCAGATTCTAAGGGAGCTTTGGCATGGGGTGTATGGAGACCTGAAAGGATGAGATTTCAAAGGGAGCTGTATGAAGACCTGAAGGGAACAGAGTCAAAGGGACAAGCCTGTTTAATTTAGATTTCTGTTCATTGTTGTGTAGACAACACTGGAGACAACAGATGTTTCTATGTAGAATGCTAATAATTCTGGGAGACAACACTGGAGACAACAGATGTTTCTATGTAGAATGCTAAGAATTCTATGGACAACTAATGAAAACGAATCTCTACGTTCTGCAAGAGGACCTAAGTAACAAAGATTAACCGCACCAACGACAAGACTACTTGTAATGTTTAGGTCATATTATGAGACAAGAGAGGGTCTGGAGAAGGTTGTGGCAACCAGGAAGATTGAGGGCATTAGAGACAGAGGTGAAAAATGCTGGATAGTTTGAAAAAGTGGCAGGAAGATTCGTAGTCATGATTATCAAGAATACTGAAGTCAAGATGTTTTGGGTAAAATAGTGATGGAGGATAGAAGAATAGATTCAGATTTCAATCAGTAACTGGAATACATGGCTTGTGGGTTGGTCCATCATTGCCACTGACAGTGAAAACACTTGAATATTTGGTGCATTATTACCCTGAAAGTTAAAGTTCTTGCATTGTTGACATATCATTGTTCTTGGAAATGAAAATACCTGATATCTTTGTGTCCTGAGTGGGTACGTCCAGATTAACATGTGCAGGTGAGCTATCAGCTTTCATATTTCTGTCCACGGGTTGTAGCAACGGTAGCACTTCGGGTCTGTGCTTGTTGTTAATCTGTGTCGTAATACTTCAACTGTTTGGGTCTCTTTTATTACATTGACTACATATGTAACAGTGGGCTGTGAGACTTCACATGCATTACTATTATATGAGTGGGGCTTTAAATGAAAACCTTAATTTTTTATTTTTTTTTTTGGGTGAATATATTCTGAAAAGGTAAAGAACAAATGTAATCACCACTGCATTCAATGCAAGTCCTTCAGCACAGATAAAGTGCTTGGATTCCTGTAGAAAACAATTCTCTTGGTCACGTGTGTAACAACTCGTGAACCACCTGCTGTACCACTTCATTGGACCGAAAAGTCTTTCCTCCCAATGACTCTTTGAGTTGTCCACATGGGTGGAAATCACTTTGGGCTAGGTCTGGCAAGTACAGGGGATGTGGTACACATTGAAAGTGGAGGTCTTCGATGGTTTCAACCGTTGCACAGGCAGTATGGGATCGAGCATTGTCATTTTGCAAAAGGACACCTTTACTCAGAAGTCCGCATCGTTTGGATATGATTGCAGGTCAAAGATGATTCCTGAGAAGATCTGTATACATATCGCTGGTGAGTTTTCCCTCTTGGCATGTAGTGCTCTAAAAAAATAATGCCTCATTCAACCCAAAAGAGATTCAGCATAACTTTCATGTGCAGATGGCTGCGTACAAAACTTCTTTGGGTTCGGTAAGAAGGGATGGCTCCATTCCTTACTCGCTCTCTTCGCTTTCAGGTCGTGGTAGTGAACCTAGGTTTCATTTCCAGTAACAATTCTTGATAGGAAACTATCAGCTCCTGCTTCAAAGCACTGCAAAAGTTGTTGACAAGCATCAGTGTGTCGTCATTTCAATTCTGGAGTAAGCTGCCATGGCACCCACCTTGCAGACACTTTGTGGTACTGTAGCACATCATGGATGATGTGGTGAGCTGAACCTTGACTGATGTCAAGATGTGCGGCAATGTCACTCCCAGTCAATTGGTGGTTTTCCTGTACAAGGCCTTCAATCGGCTGCAATAGACTCTAGGGTAACTACTCAGATAATAAAGAGACAAACAGTTTTATTTGGTCATGTGATAAGAAGAGAACATTGTGACAACTGGAAAGGTCCAGGGGAAGAGTGGCAGAGGCAAACCAAGAGAAATGATGCTGGATGAACTAAGAAAGTTGCTTGGAAGAATATCAACAGAGCTGTTCCAGAACATCAAAGACAGTTATCTGTGGAGAGACACGAATGCCTACGCTTAGCTGGCAGTGCACATCATGATGATGACATATTTCCCTCTAACTGATTATGTGGTTTTTTTTTTTATTTGGGTTCCCCTCATTCATTTATGCTTAAGCATCTTGTTTAATAATTTTCAACAACAAACACTTGACTTCCTCCAGTCACAAAAAGTGCAAGAAGTCCAGAGAGCTGGCGAGGATATGGTCCGATCGTTTGAGGCCAAGTCTGAGATGAAGTTGTCCCAGAAGATGGAGGTGTATGAAGAAAATCGTCAGAGCCAGTTGAAGAGTATGCTGTCTAAATTACAAGAGCATGTGAGTGATTTCTTAGCTCCCCTTGTATCAGTCAAATAGTTCATGTGACCTTTATTTCATCTGTGGCTTAGAGGTAGTGAATGCCATTTCACAATTCCAACATACTGGGTTTGAAGTCAGCTGTGGGTGATGTGGAGACAGGCCGTGTAGAAATGATTTTTACAATGGTGTGTGTTGCCCGTTCAGAGACATTTGGCAAACGGCTGAACGTAAAGTGCATAGAAAGTCAGTCAAAAAAATGCTATGGTAATTGACATTTTTTTTAAGGACCTGCAACTAACTTTAACCTTTATTTATCAGTAAAATATCTGATCTCATCATCATCAAGTGTCATGCCAGCTGGTGTAGGCATTCATGTCTCCGCAGATCTGTCTCTGGTGTTCTGCATCAACTCTGTTGATGATATTCCTCCATCCAGCATCATTTCTCTTGGTCTGCCTCTGCCTCTCTTCCCCTCGATCTTTCCAGTTGTCACAATGTTCTCCAATGCCTCTCTTCTCATCACATGACCAAAGAAAGATGTTTGTCTCTTTCTTATTGTTGTATATAATGTTCTAGTTTCTTAGCCTCTTTCATGAAGTTGTTGTTAGCTACTGTGGCAGTCCAAGGAATTCTCAACATTCGTCTCAAGAACCACATCTCTGTTGCTTCCAAGCTCTTCCTAATTTTTTCATTTACATTCCAGGATTCACTGTCATACAACAAAACAGGTTTTATGTAGCATTTCATCACTCTCTTTCTTACATTCAGTGACAGTGACTTATTGCATAAGATACTTTTCATTTTCTGAAATGCAGCTTTTGCTTTCCCTATTCTGCTCTTAATCTCTGTATTGCATCTTCAATTTGATGTTATAATTGCCCCTAGGTATTCAAAATTATCCACTTGGTTAAGTCTTATCTAAGTCAACAAAATGTCTTATTTTTACCTTTATTGCATCAGTAAATTTTTTTTAAAACCTTTATTGCCTGCTCTGTGTTGAAGGGGTTACAAATGCAATTACTAATCCCACATACTGAGTTCAAAACACAGCTGCAGGAGATTTGGAAGCAGACCGCCTGGCGTTGGTTTCCTATACAAAGGTGTGAGTGCTGGTCGTTCAGTAAGCAAAGGCAAACTGTTGAACGTTATCTTGCCAAGAAATCACAAACAGCGAAAAAAAGAATGCTGGAGTTTACTGCAATCTCCTCTAAAGGATATGCAAATAACTAACTTTATTTTTATCATTAAAATGTTTGAACTCAACTCCCTTACCAGTAAAATATATTATTTTACCTTCTTTGTAAAATTTAAATGTTTTATCTCCATTTATTTTTACCAGTAAAATGTAATATTTTACCTTTAATGTATCATTAATATGTTTTAACTTCCTTACCAGTAAATTGTACTTAGTTACCATCATTATATGATTAAAATGTTTTAACTCAGCTTCCTTACAAATAAAATGTATTGTTTTTACATTAGTGCATATCGTTGAAATGTCCCAGGGCATCTAGGTGTGTAATTGGTCAAAACCTGAGTGTATATTTATGTATCAGACAAGTGTCTCAGCTCACCTTGTGACATTCATCCACATGACAGGCCTACCACATTGATGAAGTCTGCCAGGCCAGTGAAAACAGAGGGTCCTCAACAGATGAGCTGCAGGAGCAGCTGGTTCAGAAGATGGAAAATGCCCTGAGGAACAGGGAGGAACAACTGAGAGCTCTGCAGGAGAGACTGGCCGAGCATGTGAGTACACTTTAGAATATGAATAGTGTTATAAATGTTCTGAAAGTTGGTGTATGTTAGTTTAAATGTTGAATAATTGCTGTGAATAGTCTTTTGTGTGGTGAAACCAAATCTTTTCTCAAGTTAGTAATGAAAGTAAAAACACGAATGGATAATTAGTCAATTGTGCCATATTTGATATGTAGCATATGACATTCATGATGGATATTGCAAGGGGGTCGGACTGTCCAGGAGGTATAGCTTCATGTCCCTAGCTCTTAAAGTGCTGGTTTGATATCCGTTAGAGTACATCTTTCTTAAGCATGATAAAGTTACACTCTGGATAAAGGATCAGATTCCCAGCTTTCTTTGATAGAGTAACATATGATTTACTTTTCAAGCACATTGTGAATATTTATGATATTTTGACTGCTGGGAATTGTAAAAAAAAAAAATTGCTGCTGTGTTGACACCATTTGAAAATGAGGTTCATACCCACGACACAATATTAATGTTATTAACAGTATGTTTGAAGTTGAAGACAGCAACTTTGATCCTAAAAATTATGTGCTTTTAAAACAAACTATGGAAATTAAATGGAGACAAATGAATGAAGACTACTGACCAGAGCTTGATAGCACAACAAGCTAGATAAACACCAGATACCAGGATCTTCAGATTCAGAGCACACCTGTCACCACATGAGTTTTGGAGACTGCCACTTGCAGCTGTGGAGCACTAACGCAACCTCCAGAGCACATCCAACAAGACTGCATAGCATTTGGCAGACAGACAATGTAAATCTGGCCCACAGGAACAACCCTGTATGATAAATTGTGGGGGGGGGGGGGGGGTCCCAGTGAAGACCTTAGGTGCGTTGCTGTGTTCACTTACTATGCCAAAATAAATACATTAGCAAATATTAATCTTTAAAGAAGACATAAAATGTGTCAACCAGAAAGATGCATATACCTCAGCTTAGCTGTTAAGGAGCAACCCATAACGCTCTGTTCCTGTGCTAGTGAATATCACACAAAATGCTCCCCACTGTCCCGTGTGAAAAGTGGAATAGACAAACTAACAGCATGCACAGGCAAGTACATGCATAAGGCCAGTGCCAGAATGCCAATATAAGTCCACCACAAAAATTACAGTTCATCTTTAATGGAAGAGGCAGTCGCTAGAAAAGCAGCAGCTTCACACACATTACTGCATAATGCAAAACTAGCAAGTTCAGCAACTAGCCAGCCGCCATTTTCTGAGCATGCAGTTCACAATAAAACAACCGTGGACAGATGTAAAATCACTCCACACAAAATCCAAAGCTCACAGTGTTCCTCCAAGCACTTAACTCTGTGGCTGGGCGTTGGAACCATGTACCACCAGTCCAACATGAGGAAAATGCGTAAGCAAGCCATAGCCAGAAGAAGAAACACTTTAGAGGCCTTAACAGCTCTACCACCTATCCACCATATTGGCACATGATTGACATCTGTTCCAGGGAAACTATAAAGATCACAATATTATTAGCTGTGATCAGACTGACATCTGTTTCATGACAAAGAAGAGGATTTTATAATGGCACAATACTACTAACTAATGAAGCTGCTAGCCCTAACTGCAATTCTGAAGTCTTTAGTTTGTGTGAGGTAGTTCTATGGCAGATACTGCCAGTGAAATGTCAGGTGACAGACTTGCTTGCACAGCATTAGTCATGTGTCACCTCCTTGTGTTGTACAAGTTGTAGAGTACCTGTTTGCATTTCATGAGACCTGGGGTATATGGTGCTAGCCCCAGATTTGTAAAGACCCGTCAGCACTTGATCATACACTTGCACAGTATTATTATTTTTCATCTCCTCATGGTCAGTGTCTCACTGGCCACCTTTTCTTCCCAGAATATTTCATTTTACCAATTTAATTGGTAAAATTATCGCCCGGCTATGTGGCGAAGGGGTTACGAATAGAATTTGTAATCCTGCAGACCACGTTCAAAACACAGATGCGGGAGATTTGGAAGCAGACCGCCTTGCCTTGGTTTCCTTACAATAGTATGAGTACTGGTCATTCAGAAAGCAATTTCAAACTACTGAATGTAATCTTGCCCAGGAATCACAAACAGCCCAATAATGCTAGGGTTGACTGAGACATCCTGTTAAGGATATGCAACTAACTTTAACCCATTTAATGCACGTGTCAGTCTGGGAGTCCTGGCCAATGTTAACTTGCTGTCTTGACGGGACACAAACACAAGACCGCAGGGCTGGAGTGATAGCCACTGTGTTACCACGGCTCCCTCTCTTTGTGAAGTTTGCAGCAAAAGAAGGATATAGACAATCGCACATTGTCGTGATGGAGAAGCAGGCATGCTGGATTCTTGTGCGGCCAAACTCTACAAAAACGCTGATTTGAGTTTCTTCAATGTTTTAATGTAAGCTTGCGAATTGATTGTCTCTCCTCATCCACAAGAATCAAACCTTCAATATCCCAAAAGACAGTGACCATGACCTTCCCAGCTGAAGGAGTTGTCTTGAATTTCTATCTATTCGTGGTGATTGTGGATGATGCCATTCCATTGATTGTCTTTTAGTCTCAAGGTTCAAAAGTAATGTGCCCATGTTTCATTATCTGTAACAATCTTAGCCTAAAAGTTCTCTCCAAAAGCATTGGAACGCTCCAACAATTCAGAAGAAATTGCTTTCCTTGAATTGGTGGTAATTTGTGAAACTTCAAGGAATCCAGCTTACGCAAACATTAGCCTTAGAAAATCCAAGGGCATTTATAATTGCATTTGCACTACCATTGCTGACTGACAGCTGTAAGGCCAGTTGTTGAATAGTGATTCATTTATCAGTAAGAATAATGCCCTCAGTGCATGTCAACAATTCTGCGTTGGTGGCTGTGGCAAGATGTCCACAGCAAAGCTGATCAAGCAGCTCTGTATCTCCACTTCCTGATTCTTTGATTCTCTGAACCTAGCGACTGACTATACTCCTGTCAACTGCAAAACTTCCATACACATCACTTAGATGCTTGCGAATGTTTACAACACATTCCTTTTCTGTAATGAGAAATTATATCACAATTTGCTGCTTATAACGCAAGTTGCTATCGTGCTCCATTTCAACGGTTTAGGGTAGCCATATTATTTTGTCAGTTGAGTTGCAGTTTGGTGCACACAATTAGCATTAGCCATATTTGAAGTGTGCAAAATTCCATGCTTCTATCTTCAGTGTTAGCTGAGAAAAACGATGTGGTGCAATTACTTTCTGAACACCCCTTGTATATACTATTTGAATTGTCACTAAATTGTAGTTTTTACAACAGGAAAATCGCATCAAGAAGGTTCAGAGGAGGAAGCAGATCAGTGAATCAGGGGATGCCACCGATGTTACTGTGTAAACACAGAATGTCAAGTCGACCATGCACGGAGACAAGATAACAAGACAATAATGTTTTCAGTTAGAACATGCAGCGGGAAAGAACAAGTTTTGGAAGGATTGCTGATTTGTTTTGTAAATTTAATATTAAAAAGACAAGGGAGCTTCTTTTTTTTTTTTTTTTTTTGGTGTATACTTAGTAATAATATTCTATTTGCTTGTAATACATATACATGTTACACAGCTGGAGGTTATGACATGTTCATATTGTATGTATTTTGTTTCCAGTTGTTTTATAACTACAACTATTGAAGTTTTAGAGGTAATTCTGTAGACATCGGTTTAGTATGTGCCACATATCAGACCTTGCCAATTCCTTCCATAAGTTGATTTCTTTTTTTTTCTTTTTTTTTTAATTCTCATTAGGTGTTGGTTAAGAATGATATAAGAGAAATAGTAGACTTATAAAACACTGATAACAAATTGATGTTTATTTGTAGAGGAATGCTTTTTTTGGTTTGCGTATCCTTTTACAGGACATCGCTGTCAACATCAGTTTCTTTCAGCTGATTGTTGATTTCATGGCAAGATTGCGCTTGATAGTTTGCCATTGCTTTCTGAGCGACCGGCTCACATACCCTGTAAGTTACAGACGCAGCTAGAACTGCCTCAGATTCTCTCGCACGTAACGTTACTCACGAGAGTATACAGGATTACAGAGAAAGTCGCTAAACCCTAGGCCAGGGAGACCGGCAGAGAAATGCTACAAAGTTAAAAGTTTGTAGTGTGATTCCAATACAGTAAACTCTCAATTTAGTGAGCTAAAAGTAGAGAAGAGATGCCTCTGAAAATCCATTGAATAAAACATTAACAAAGAGGCCATGTATTTTACCATTTTTGTCTTAACATGAAACTTTAAACACTAGTGTGCAATATTTTAAATTATGAGAATTACAAATGGATTGCACATTTCAGAAACACTGTATGTAAGCTGGTCGTATGATAGCTTCATGCTGACAGACTAATACAATAGCATATGTGCTAGTCCTATACAAAAGTTCCATTACAGATTTTACACATCTTTGTAAACACAATTGTTTCTAACTGATATACTTTATTTTGCTGTTTAAAAAGCAATGGCAAACTACTGAACTAAACCATAACTAACTTTTTAAACTGTAATTCAACCTTTAAATTAATGGTTTACTGTCCATTTATTGATGATTCAAACTTTTAAAAATTAAATGTTTCAAAGTTTGTTACAAAGTAGAGGAGGAGAGAAAACTTGGAAAAATGAAAAGTACGTCTAATTATTATAATTTCTTGTTAAAAATATGCATTATTTATACTTGAAATATAATGCAGGTAACAAAACAAACAAGTAAATTAAATTTTAAAATTTAAATTCATATTTCTTTTTTATATGTACATAGCTTTAAAGATTTTGAAATCTGCTTCTTAATTTTCAGCAATGTTTTAGGCCACATGATTGGTACTCTATGGTTTAGGAACTATTGACCTAAGATATTAGGAAATTAATATATTCATTTAATATTTTATTATGAATGAGAATGTATCAAGATGATTTTTCTAATGCCAGCTTGATATGAGCACCCCGTGTGTCATATTTTTTTTTGGTAGTCTTTGTTTGCTTTTAATGATGTATTGGTAGCGATTTGGCTAGTCATTAACATGTATATATAAACCCACACATGACTTGAGGCCATGGACATGGGTTTTTTTTATTTTAAATAAAGCAGCCTATTTAAAAAAATTCATTTTCATAAGACCATGGCAATATATCCAACTAGATGCTCAGAAAGTGGCTTTCTAAACAAATCTAAGGCAATTACTTTATTTGTGTAAAATTGCAGTTGTGGCCTCAGTTATTTTTTAGGCTAATTTTACATCATTTCAGGCGTACTAAAGGCTAATGAAAGTTTAAATGTAAAAGAATCACATTCAGTTAGAATTTACAAGGCGACATATTGCTATGCTAGATACATTTTAGTCGTAATGCTTGATTTCATTGATGCAGTGTACACAAATTAGGCAGTGTATATTATTTGTGTCCCTGTGTCTCATAATTTCATAAAGGACTACTTCATTGAATATTATAGTTGCCTACTAAAAAGGTAAGTTTACAATTTAACTCTTAAAAGGTGAAGGCCAGTATTTGGGGATCAGATGTTTATTTCTTTGCATCCTAGTAATTGTTTTTAAACAGTCACTTTGTAACCATGTATGTTTGGAAATAACTTATCCTTGCGCTTTAACTATGTATGACAACTCAAAGAGAGAATCCTGCAACAAAAATGAGAACAATCTCACCTCTTTAGGAATTAACAACAACATTTTCCTTGTTGTTTTTTGCAACCTGATTTACATGAGACTTTAACTATTGCTTTTATCAAATGTTTTCTGCCACTATCCCATGCCTTGGCTGCTTTATTCTGTTGATTGGATCATTTGATATACTGTGATCAAACAGTAAGATAATGGTGGGGAATGAACATGCCATTGTTGTCTGTAGAGGTTGATCTTGTGATTTCTATGTGAAGGTTATAGCATTTTATCTTTAATGATAATCATAGAATTTATTGAAGTAGGTGGCAGTCAGTTTTGTAAATTAAATATATTTTGGCTGGTATTTATCAAATGTTCCTGATGGGACAGATGCTAGTGAGATATAGTCTTGAAGCTGGGATATGAGAATTCACTATTATCTGACACATTAACAAAATCAGTTCTGGTTGATATAGCCTCCATACCATTGCTGTGTGTGGTTTGAGGGTTCTGGGCTGTGAAATAAAAGCTGCTTGCCCAAGCACAGCTTGGACACATGTCACAGGCAGACGCTCTAACTTCTCGGGTACACACCCCTCATTATATTTTGTGTGAGACGTTGAAATCACGGAGCACCAGCGGATGATCACTTGTGATTACATTTTTGATTTCTTATTGTCCTGGTCTTCATTTATAACTTGTGTAACATCAATACAGTTGCAAAACAAAGTGGAAATAACTAATCAATTACCTTGTGTGAAAACTTTAAGCTAAAACAATTCTGCATTAAATATATATGTGTCTTCATGTCTGTTCAGAATAATTAACAAATTCAGACTTAATCCTGAAGTCTGCTGTGCTGATTCTGGGCATCACTGTTAAAACATTGTACAGTAATAGCAGACAACATTGGCAGAATGTACTGGATACATTGCAAAAGAAGAATCACCATAAGATTGAGGTAGCAAGCCTTGTCAAGGCACAAACAATTTAGAGATGAAAGATGTTAGGAGTAACTATAGTTACTCTATAGTTAACTGAAAGCAACTTCGTAGTTAAGGCTGCTTTGAAGAAACATGGAAGTTGCAGTTAGAATTATCACTTCTTATTGAGGTAATAGTCCATTTTAAAGCACAAAGAAAGTTTCAGGTAAAAGTATGTTTGTACATGTGTCTCAGGATGAAATCGAAGGAAACTAAGCAAATATGAAGGTAAATCAGTGTCATGATGTTGATGTCAGTTGCCTGTACATCTGTAAGCACATTCCATTTCTGTGTACTCTAAGATGTCTTTTTTACCAGCTTAGAATTTAAACTAAAGGAAATGTTGGTGCCAAAAGAAACAAATAAATTTGCTTGAAATATCGGCAGACAGAAAAGATCATTGATGTTGTTTGTGTTATTTCACCATTGTGATAATTTCCTTGCTTGTCTTGGGAAAATGAACTTCTTAATTAATAACCATCTAGAATCTAGAGTGTAAGCATCAACTTTGGCAAATGACTTTTCATGTATTGTTCATGTCTGACTTGTATTAAAGTGCTGCGGTGCTTGTATACACGGCCTATTGCCTTTCTGTCTGCCCATTGGCTTCAGTGTGTGATGCTTGGATGTTGTGTAAGAGAGTTACAATCTATGCTGCAGAAGTATATGTTGCCTTCATTGCTTTATGGAATGTTTAATGGTGTATGTAAACTTGTATGCCCTTGTGTCAGTTTTCAAAGGAGAGGTGCATTAACATGGCATCATACATGATATTGAAGATGTCAAACATATTCAAGGTAAAAGTATGGTAATCTTGAAGGAAGATTCTAACAATTTACCACAAACTGGTACATTAAGGACACTATTATTTTGGATTGAAATATTAATGATAACAATTATGTACAATAGTTGGTTGTGCTTTTTATATCAAATGTATTTACGTGTCAGACATTCAGCTTGTAATTCCTTATTGTGTTTGTGTTTTGGGGGTCCATCACATGACTAAGACACTGTTTTGAGTATTTCACTGTTACCACTGCACTGGAGTTGTAGGAGGATATATTATTTTTTATTGTAATGATCTTTAAACTTTTTTGTATTGCTTGTAAATGTTTGTTACTTTAAGTTTAGTGTACCATTTTAAAGTATCAATACAAACTAACCATATCGTTCTTATATATGTCGATTTCAGACCGTTCAGATTACATTTTGTTTTTAATGCCATCTCATACATTTTGAAAATAGTATACATGTAATTTTACATACATTTCTGTAAATGTGAAATGACATCAGTAAAACTGCAGGTTAAGCTATAAAATTAATTGGTAAATCAACAAAAATGAGAAGTGGAATTTGTCAGCATGGCAAGAACACAATCACAAGTAGCAGAATGGATATTGTGGCTACATCCTTCATCAGCAAGCACATAACAAATAGACACTGATATAACTAACTACATACAAAAGTTACTTAGCTAATATGTTTGAGTCATCATAGTGGGTCCTCAAAATGAAATACTCTGAGGGCATACAAATCGGACAGAGAGTTCCACTTCTTTTTTTGTTGTTGATTTACTCATTCTTGTAAATCATTTGTTTTTAGGAATTCTTCTTACTATTACAAAATAATAATGAAGAACCCTACAAAAGATCCTTGGAATGTGATTATACATGGGTGAAAATACAACTTAAAGCTTTTCAAACCTAGTCAGGTCACTGAGACATTAAGCATAAAACATGGTGACAGAAAATCACATGTGGACCAAGATGACATCGCAACTGGAAGCAACAATGTGTTGTCTATGTACTTTCAGGAAACTGCAAATGGGAAAGTAGATTTGTATCAAAATATAATTGCCACAAAAGCACAAAAGTCTTCAAAGATCGTGCATTGATAAGATGTGGCATAACTATCACAAGATTACTACCATGTTCTCATCAAAACTTGACTATACAAGAGTACATCTGCAAATGTTATGTATTTTTCAGAAATTTGTGTTTGATTACTCTACTCATATACAGTTATACTATGTAGAAGACCATTTTATTTGTTTTGTATTGATTGTTTACTCTAGTCTCCATATCCATATTTTATACTGTGTTTCTTTTCTTTTCTACAAATTTGCTAAAATATTTTCTATTTTGTGTTGTTTCATTATTGTTTCCATTGCTGTGTATATTATTTCATCAAAAGCATGATACATGGTTGTTGGGGGTGAGCATTTATAGAACTTTGAGCAGCAATTTACAGATAATTCTGTGCTACCTCTGACAGCACAAACAGCACCTAATTCATCAGCAGCAACTCAGATCACATTGTTGATGGGCAAAGCTGTATGTCTTGCTGCACAGACTCAGAAATATGATATTGGTTTTCATTGTATTGCTTGTATTGGAACCAATGCATGACATAAATTCACCAGTAGGGGAAAGAGAGAATGAAGTTTGACAATGGAAAATAAGTTAGGCATAGACAGCCTTCGAGGACTGCTATGGAAGTAATATATTGCAAGGAAATAAATTCCAGTAAGTCACTTATTTCAAAGGTGTCAATATACTGCAAGAATGACAGGAGTGAAGATGGATAGAGCAATATGAATATCACAATTGTCTGAAAGTGAAAGACATGAGTATATAATTCTACACAATGTGAAATAGCTAAAATATAACTACATAAACAACCAGTCAGTTATATAACTGTATACACTAATATCTCAATGATAACTCAAAGGGGTTGAACAGGATATTACTGGCATTAATACAGTATAGTACATGGGTCCAAATAAACAAAATATGACTAGGAAGCTTGATGAAAGGAAAAACACACAGATACAGGTGAATATTTCGACCAGAGTTTGTGTCACCTAAGAAAAACCACACACACACACTACTAGAATACTGTGCTGGAATCTAAAGATAATCTAATGTTTTTGTTTGATAAAGACTGACTTGAAACGCTTGTTTCTGTATGTGTTTTTCCTTTTGTGGAGCTTTGTAGCTATATTTTGTGGGGTTTTTGTGTGTGGACTCGGCAGCAGTCAAGCCCCTTTTTCGATACAGTACAAGACTTGATATGCTGAAATGACAGGAGAGAAAACAGCAGTGTTTATGTGTAGAACATGTCAATTCACACTTTCAAGTTGATCCAAGTCATTAATGTACTGACATAGTTTAGTGAGGTGATCGGAGCATTCATTCTGGAAGCTTCTAAATTGTATTTGAGGAAAATAAAAGTTAACTGTGAGGCTGATGCTGCAATTGGGCATGAAGTGATCAGTCTTCACATATACCAGGGCAATGTGATCAGGTGACAACCTCACCTCCTTGTTAATCCTTCCCAAAGAAATCTCTAGTACTGATTGTGAGGGGCTGAATCAACTTGAGAGCCAATTGCAGCTAGGAGAACATTATGCCATCAAAATAAGAGCGAACACACAAATATCAACTTTTTACAATCAGTTTCTGTGATCAGGAAGTTAATAACCAGGATATAGACTGTTCATATCTAGACCAGAAATCAGGACATGCTGGTCAACTCTCATCTCCTTCTCAAAATAGCCAGTTGTTGACCATTTCCATGTGTTGTAATGATCAGCTATCTGACTGCTCTCTCAGTGTATGATCTGCAATAATGCATGCATGCAAAGTGCGTTAGCTAGTCCCTGCTGTCTGCGGCTGTGTTTATATTTGGTTAATTGCTCGGGAGTATATGTAGGCCTACTTGTTGTATATTTGTCAGTATCTGAATCCCATCTGCTATATTGTAGAACTGAGTGAAAGTCCATTCATTCCAGAAATTACATCAAAGGTAACTGATATTTGTTGGAGTTATTGGTAGCAAGGGCACGATTGCTTTTAAAACCACAAAGAACACATTGATATCATACAATTATATAAGAATATATGTGATTTTATATGTTTGTATATTTTTAGCATCACTCAATTCTAATTGACCACAGGTATGTGTGGATAATACCAAATTTTAAAAAAGTGTCTGTTACTCTATTGTTAACAGTTTACATAATTCCCTAGTTTCTCTTTCTATGCTGTCTTCTGTTTAAGATTATTGTAATCCTTACCCTGAGCTACTGATTTACAATTATTTACTCAGTGGGACTACTGTTACTTTACACAGAAAAGGAAATTTACAAGAACGAAATAATGATAAATGTGTGAGGATTTCACATTTTACTTTTACATTGTTTTCCTGCCTACTAATAGAAACATGTATTCCTAGTTAGGTGTGAACATGAAATGACTGTTTATTGTTGCCTGAGGTTTCCTTTCCTGCATGAACATTTGTATTATCTCACTGTTCAGCTGTGTTTACAACATTGAACTTTCATGCCATTGCTTTGTGCAATTTATCACCCAGCGGCAAGCGCTGAATAGTTGCTTCAGCATTTTAGTGCTTTCTGTTGCACTAGGTGCCACCATTTGTTTCTGGACAACATATATTGAGCAGTGGTCTTCGGTGATATTATAGCAGTATCACAGTTACTAGTATGTTTATAATGCCATGTTGTGTTAGCTTTATGCCACCTTGGTTATTCTGTGTAATAATAATAATAATAATATGCTCAGGTCTGCATTTCTGGTCTCACATAGTGTATTTCTTCATAGTGCAATGTTGTGAAGTTGTTGTGCTTCATGCTTTCTACTTGAAACTCTTGTATGTATTGCTACACCAATGCTTACCTGCAGTATAATCATTATCCCCATTGATCATACATGTGTGTGTCCAGTTTACATGACATATGGCCAGCAACATATAACTAATTTGGCCACAGCATTGTCTTCAGTTAGCATTGCTTCAAGCCTGACAGTGCAGTGATATTATATTTGCTTTGTAAATACTTTGTTCCATACATATTTATTGTGTGTGGCCGATTGAAACCAGTAAGTGTTAATTTATTTACCATCACCACAAGCTATGCATCTTCTTGTTGGTTGTCATTGCTTCTTGTCATTGTCTGTCATATAACCGTATTATTCACCGTCACTTTTTGCATCCACTAGCCAGCATCTGCTGGTTGTTTAAAAAAAAAGTAAGTGTTGCCATTTTGAATGTCTGCTAAATATATTCAGAGCAGAAGTTAGTTATGTTAATTGTGTATTTACACATGTAATTTAAAAAAAAATTAATTACTGTATTTTAGTAGCATTACTGTGTTCTTGTTAGCACATGTTAGTAACTTAAATTTTTGATATTCGAGTTTCAAATATTCATGCCAGCTGTATCTGTGTTAATTGTGACTTTATTCTAAGCTGATCCCATTTTCTCCATTGTTGCTTTCAGTAGAATCAAGTGTGATAAATATGTAAACATGAAGATGTCCCAATTGTTCTACCAAACACCACCATCACTGTTAACATCATAGATTTAGTTGCATGAAACCATTGTTAGCCAATATTTCTTGCTTGTAGTTGACCATACTGGGGAGAAATTCTCCTTCAGGCATATTGGAGAAGTAAGAAACTGCTACCTGCTAATATCTTATTTCTTTCGACACAATCTGACCGTCTGTTTGTGCTGTGGCAGGTCTAACCAGCTGAGACATCTTGTTGTTCTAAAGTGCATCTCTACTTTGTGTTATGGCTGGTCCTGTCTTCCCAGGATGCTGAGTTTATGCCTGGCACTTTAGCATGGTTCTTTGAACAACAGCTGTTGTGTCACTGTGCAAGTGTCAGCTACTGTAGAAAACAGCTTGTTGGAGACAACCTTCTGACATGTATGTAGGCAGACTAAGACATCCAGTTCTGCTTGCAATAGTGTGACCAAGCAGTTTGACAACCAATTATAGAGGCCATAGAAATGTGGATATACAGGTCTTAGTTCATGGAAGCAAAAAAGCAAACCAAAAAAATGCAAGGGCTTTAGAGAAGCTGGGGATGAAATGAGCTATTGGAAGAAGTAAAGATACACAATGTTTTCACCACACTGAAAAACATGACTCTCTTATGAAAACTACTAGAAATACAAGTCGGGAGACAGTGCAGCCAGAGGTAGACAGTGAGAAGACAGCAGCAAGAGATAAATGAACTGTCAGTGATTGCGTAGCAACTGGCCAAGGAACAGAACATCTTGGGAGTTTCATTGCTGCCGAACTATTGCGGAATCGACCCTTATTAGATCCTGCATGGAAGGTCAGAATGTGACAGCAACATGGTATGTAGCACTTTATTCTTGCAAGCAGTGCAGGACCACACGTGGCGCATGCATATTATTTATTATTGGTGGACCGTTGAGCAGTGATGCAGTCGTCTCAGGTGGCAGTCCCGATAGATTTCTTTTACTAACCAGGGCATGGTCATGCCTACAAAATGTGATATTCAATTATTTGTTTCTCTCTTAAATGTTACATTCCTCGAGAGTTATAAGCAGATGAGACACACAACAATACTGACAATAAACATGCTACCAACTATGACACCATATTGTGTAGTTTAACATATTTACTACTAGTATTTTATGTCGTGATGCAGTTTGTAAAATTCCCTGGTACTATTTATGTTACAACCACACAATTGGTTATGCCTGGTAGTGTGCCCCACCCCCTGATGTTCTTCACATCTGGTCTCATTCTATAAACATACTGTTGGCACATGCATAATAAATTCAAGCTTTTGTTTTCTTCAAATGTGTGCAACAGGGCAGAACATTTGTCATCTTCATATTGAAGTTGTCAGTTTCTGACATCAGTTACATCTTGGCAGAAGTCAACCACTAAAGATGGATTCCATCTTTACTGGTTGTTAATAATTATGAGTGGTAATGACTTTTACCTAAGATATATTTCCGAGAATAGAAAAAGCGGTTAGTAAGAGAACTGGTCACTGTTTCTTCTGATAACATATAATATATGAGAAACCAGCACTTCACAGCCTGCTAGAAGTCCCTACAGTCATGTCAGCCTTAACTGGTGCATGGTCCACTTTTGTGTTCTTGTGTAGGAGAAACATTCGATTTAACTCTGTCAGTCCCAAGTAATGTACAGTTAGTTCTTTCCTGTCATTCCCAACTATCATGTAATGTGTTCTCGCACTTTCTACATTTCATCAGAGCAACTGAAGAAATCCGGCCTACCCAATGGGCACTTTACTGTGTATATTTAACCTCTTTGAAAGTATGGTTGTTTCCCTGTTTGAGCATCTGCTGTAAATCCAGGGACTGACAGAGTTAAGCTGTTGACTTTGAGTGATAGATATAGCATTATCTATACTGTTTCTCATTGCCAATAAGCATTTGTATTCCATTGTATGTCCTGGTGGAAAAAAAATTGCTTCCACTGATTTCATTTAAACTTAAACACATAGTTCAGGAGTAACAAAGACGATGTGAGACTGGATCTGAACCAGTAAAATTCTTGTTTGATGCTATCATCTCAAAGAGCTGCGGTATCTTGCCAACATATGACATTGATATTTTTGTGTCTTTGTAAAATTATGTTCTTATAGTCATTATTTGACCAGAACAGTTTCTGAAAAGAGAATTTTGAAATATGTTTCCACTGACCATATTACACAATGTGCCGAAGACAGTATGTAGGAATGTGCCTGGACTTTTTCTGAAGCTGGTAAAGG
Organism: Cepaea nemoralis; assembly: GCA_014155875.1. Classification (NCBI taxonomy): domain Eukaryota; kingdom Metazoa; phylum Mollusca; class Gastropoda; order Stylommatophora; family Helicidae; genus Cepaea; species Cepaea nemoralis. The sequence goes on from JACEFZ010015598.1 coordinate 275,279, forward strand.
GAACAGATGATCATCCTTTCAAGTTATTGATGACAACTCAGGGGTTGTTCTATTACATATATAAAGAGTGGGACTGGCTGATGCAGTTACAATGAAACAAGTTAATGTAGCAGTTCTTTGGAATCTTGTCTATGCATGTCTTCAGGTTCTCACTTTCTGAGCATGGACAAGGAGACATAAGTCTCTCTTGTTGTGAAAGCCTGAAAACAGATGCAGACAAGTCTCTCTTGGTGTAAGAACCTGAAGATGGAGACAGACAAGTCTCTCTTTGTGTGAGAACCTGAAGATGGAAACAGACAAGTCTCTCTTTGTGTGAGAGCCTGAAGATGGAGACAGACAAGTCTCTCTTAGTGTGATTGCCTGAAGATGAGACAGTCTCCAAAATTCGCTACATTTACTTGTTATGAAGTGAATAGAAAGGCTAGCATTGTAATTTACATACACAACCTTCAAGGACGAAAAATCACATTGTGATATGGATAAATAAATTTGACAAATTGTTTCATACATACATGATACTTATGAACATAAATAATTCCTCTTTAGTTACCATGGGATGTTTGCTTTTGTCTGTTATAATCTGGACAGTATAGCTGAAAGGGTAGCTGTATTTGACACAGTACTACATATAGTGAGAGAAGTAAGCTGCATGTAAAACACTTGATCCCTTCAGGAATCCCTTTGTGGTTTGGTGCTTTCCCTAACTGATTCAATGCCAAACAAAACGTAGGTTTGAACCGTACATGGTACAAAATTTAATAAACAATTATTATAATGTAAATTTCCATTCACTGAGCACTGAAATTGTAGATGATGCATAAAATAAAATAAATAACACGAGGACCCTAAAACAGCATATATCATTCTACAGTCCAAACAGGGAGGTCACGTGGGGCGATATATTATCCCTTGACACTGAATCAGTTAAGAGTATACCTTATGTAGTGGCTATGTCAGCTACTCTTACTTCTCTCTGAGCTACTCTTATCTAACACTTGATAGCACCAGGAATTCCATGACTATTTGATGAATTTATTCACAGTACTACTGGGTGTTTGTATGTGGTAACGTATTTAAAACATGAAGTATGTAATGTCATTAAAAAATATGCTCCACAGTCCATCGTGATGCAATATGCAGTGAATGGCTTTCATCTGCTGGAGTAATCTTTGCACTCCAAACAGAATGGTTTAAACTTTGTCCCTACATGCAAAATGTAGTGAGACTTTACAAACACCCAGTATATGTAATGTGTATGTATGTGGTAACAGGAATTCCATTACTTTTTGGTGAATTTATTCAGAGTACCATATCTAGTGTCTGCATAAGCTATTTCGATAACATCAGGAATTCCAATGCTTTTTGTGAATTTCTTAAGCGCCCCATTTGTAATGTGTCTGTAAGCTACAATTATGACACTAGATCAAATGCTGAAACCCATTGCATCCAGTTTCCTGTGTTGAAAAGTACAGGTTCCTTGGACACACCTCATGCTCATTGGGCATATATATGGACAGTGGCACTGATTGGCTAATGTAGTTGGTATTATACTGACTGCCATTACTTCCCAACATTGGACATATATATGGACAATGGCACTGATTGGCTAATGTAGTTGAGCATATATATGGACAGTGGCACTGACTGGCTAATGTTGTTGGTATTATGCTGACTGCCATTACTTCCCATCATTGGGCATATATATGGACAGTGGCACTGACTGGCTAATGTAGTTGGTATTATGCTGACTGCCATTACTTCCCATCATTGGGCATATATATGGACAGTGGCACTGATTGGCTAATGTAGTTGGTATTATGCTGACTGCCTTTACTTCCCATCATTGGGCATATATGTGGACAGTGGCACTGACTGGCTAATGTAGTTGGTATTATGCTGACAGCCATTACTTCCCATCATTGGGCATATATATGGACAGTGGCACTGACTGGCTAATGTAGTTGGTATTATACTGACTGCCATTACTTCCCAACATTGAGCATATATATATATAGACAATGGCACTGATTGCCTAATGTAGTTGGTATTATACTGACTGCCATTACTTCCCAACATTGAGCATATATATATATAGACAATGGCACTGACTGGCTAATGTAGTTGGTATTATACTGACTGCCATTACTTCCCAACATTGAGCATATATATATATATAGACAGTGGCACTGACTGGCTAATGTAGTTGGTATTATACTGACTGCCATTACTTCCCAACATTGAGCATATATATATATATAGACAATGGCACTGATTGCCTAATGTAGTTGGTATTATACTGACTGCCATTACTTCCCAACATTGAGCATATATATATATATAGACAATGGCACTGATTGCCTAATGTAGTTGGTATTATACTGACTGCCATTACTTCCCAACATTGAGCATATATATATATAGACAATGGCACTGACTGGCTAATGTAGTTGGTATTATACTGACTGCCATTACTTCCCAACATTGAGCATATATATAGACAGTGGCACTGACTGGCTAATGTAGTTGGTATTATGCTGACTGCCATTACTTCCCAACATTGAGCATATATATATATATAGACAATGGCACTGATTGCCTAATGTAGTTGGTATTATGCTGACTGCCTTTACTTCCCAACAAATGCCCAGGTTCCCATTCAGGCTTGGCCAACCTGCGAGTCCAGGAAAATTTTTTAAAATTCGAAACTGCTCCTTTTGTTTAAGTGAACAATTGTATGAATTTATCTGATTATGGTTGAGTTTTATATTTCTAAGAATTGGACCAGTTTTGTTTATCATCCCATCAGTTGTAAGCGCTAGCGTTGTCTGCCATGTGCTAATTGTGTAGCCAGGCTGCATTATTCTGTCTCTGACAGCCACTGTTAACAGATTGTGCACTAAACACTGGGTTTGTTCATACAGACCAGAATGTTAACACTACACACTGGGTTTGATCATACAGACCAGAATGTTAACACTAAACTCTGGGTTTGATCACACAGACCAGAATGTTAACAGATTGTACACTAAACACTGTTTGTTCATACAGAATGTTAACAGATTGTGCACTAAACACTGGGTTGATTTGATAACACAGACCAGAATGTTAACAGATTGTGCACTAAACACTGGGTTGATTTGATAACACAGACCAGAATGTGCACTAAACACTGGGTTGATTTGATAACACAGACCAGAATGTTAACAGAATGTGCACTAAACACTGGGTTGATTTGATAACACAGACCAGAATGTTAACAGATTGTGCACTAAACACTGGGTTGATTTGATAACAGACCAGAATGTTAACAGATTGTGCACTAAACACTGGGTTTGATCACACAGACCAGAATGTTAACAGATTGTGCACTAAACACTGGGTTTGATCACACAGACCAGAATGTTAACAGATTGTGCACTAAACACTGGGTTTGATCACACAGACCAGAATGTGACGAGGGTTATATGTGTGTTTAACTGCTTACAGCACAAATCCTGCTTGACGTAACAATGACTTTATGTTAGCTTTTTTCTGTGTACACACACACCTTACTTACAAGTGTCCCCTTTCCTGAAACACACAATTACTGTATGTGGCAGTATCTTGCTTGTATACTTAGTGTCTCATTTGTGTTTTATTTTGTTTCCTTTTAAAAAATCGTAAATTGTGTTTTTATTTTGTGGAATAAAATTTTCAAGCAGTGAACAGTTTCTGGTAAAGTGTTGTGAGTGAGCGTGAAAGTGTGTTGGTATGTGTGTAAGTGGGACAGGTATTCCCCAGGGAATCTCACTAGGTATGTTAATGGTGTCCTGAAGAGGATTTAAACCCTGGCCACCATATGAGGGTACTAGCAACTGTACTACTGCATACGTGAGTGTATGTGGCAAAAAACATAGGCAAATTTTTAATGAAAAACGGGCTGAGTGGACCCCAGAGCCATACAGGTGATATGATATGATCATGGCGTTGTTAAGCAAGGGCACTAACCACTATACAACTGCGACATCTTTATTTGCAGGCATGTAGTCTCATTGCCATTGATGTACACATGAAGAGGAACACACACACACATATATATATATATATACAAATAAATAAAACCTGAATGCTCGAGGATTAAATCGTTTACCAAGTGATGACTGAATCTACAACCATGGTCAGGCTGCGAGAACAGCAAGTTAAAAACAAGAACACTAAGCAGGAAGCCAAAAAAGATAAATAAACCAACACAGAACTAATTTGTGTTACAGACTAAGCTAGACCGGTGAGATTATAACACTAGGCAGGACAGTTAACTTTTTCAGGTAATCAGCATTGATGAACTTTCTTAAGATATAATATGCTGTTTCATAGACATGTACAAAAATAAATGTTCAACTTACATGAAAAATATATCTTTACACACAAAAAAACATAACTGGTGTCGTGAGCCACTACACGCTGCGGAATATACTGAGGAGGGGATTCGAGGACTTATGGACTGAATAGTTCAATGTGCAATGAGGATGATCTGTCGACTATCTATCTACTGTATGGCAGTGAGTCTTGGCAAGTGAATGAACAAATTAGAAAGAGCTTTGAAGCAATGGAGATGTGGTTTCAGAGCAACCAGTGTCTCGAAGAGGCTAATGAAAGAAAAATATTATATACATCTATCAACTTAAGATCAAAATGCGCCTCAGTGAGGTTTTAACACGACAGTCGGGTTGGTAGGCAAGCATGCTAACCACTGCACCACTGGCTCCTCGCTTAAATGAATGCTAAATTTCATTGTAACCAAGTTGCTGGAAGCATGCTAGCCACTAAACTACTGTGGCGCCTCATTTAGATGAATGCTAATTGCAATGTAGCCAAATTGCCAGAGAACAGACGCATTCAGCTGGATTGTTTTAGCCCAGCAATCAGACTCAGGGTTTGGAGTCAACTTTTCAAAACAGACCTGCAAATGGTTGAATATAGGCAGTCATTGGGAGTCTGTCTTACGTACTCGCAGAAATTCATCACACCTCAAGTTTATAACTCTTCAACATCCGGGGACATTATTAAGGACCGCTGGTGGGAAGCTAATGAGTTGCAACAGACCAGTGGCTAGTGTATTTGAATCCCCATCGAGGCAAGGGTGTATTTTCACTGACCTGGGTTCCTAGGTAAACCTAGCCGGAAAATCACTTGGTCATTGCCCCCAGCACGCACCATCTGATGTCATACGATAAATGTCTGTCCTATCTGCAATAATTTTCACTGTTGTCTTTATTCCATTCCTGATCTTTTTCCTCCATGCAACGCTACCAATGTGCCATACCTAAAACAGTATCATTCATGTCCCGCTTACACACATCTTTGTACTGTAGTAGAGGCCGACCCTGAGATATTTTACCCATGTGCAGTTCACCAAATAACATTTCCTTTGGTATTCTACCATCGTCCATCCCTCTAATGTGTTCTATCCATCTAAGCTTACGAAGACTGAGCATGGAACAAATCCTCACGCCACCTGATCTTTCCATTTAAAAGCCTGAAATATGTACCAGGATATAGCCTGGGGTGTAAAGGTAGCCGCCACGATACTGGCCACATCACCTCCTGAGTGCTGCTCAGTATAAAATTATAGGACTGGCACCATATACTAAATAAACTACAAGGCTTTGATAGAGATTATAACACATACTGAACCGGTAGCAGGCATGCTAGGCACCGTTATTGCAGCCCCCCCCCCCCAGTATCATTATTATTTTTTTGCATATCCGGGGGGGGGGGGGGGGGGGGGGGGGAGCTGAGTGGTCTCGAGTTATGGTGTCCGCCTCGAGTGCAGGGGGTCCCGAGTCCAAGCCTCGGCGAGGGCCGCAATTTTTTCACGTGGACTTCTAGTAATAAAATTTCCCCTGGTGTCTGGGTAGTGAGATCGGACGCCCGTGTGTATTGTTGCGCACGTAAAAAAATACCTTAGCAGATGGAAATCGAATAAGACATAAGAGTCGCCTAACGGCGCTGCCCAGGCAAATTTTCGAGTTAAAAATCTACCCAAAGTATTTCAGTATCCTCGCCGGTGCCACTGAGTTCGTGGGCTAAGCTGAGATTCTCCAGACTCAGGCTTGAGTTAGGAGTAGAACGGAGCACTTATGGCTCGTGGGTTGCACCCGTGTGCCGTGATGTTGATCCGTCGACTAAACTGAGTGGCACCTTGCAGTTTTGACAGACCAAAGTATGTGAGTTGGGATTTGGCCAAAATTCCATCACAATGCCTGGGCAGAGCTTCAGAGAACACGTGGTGCCCAAACGACATGTTCCCTCTCTCGGCCTTGACCTGTCTGATCCAGAGGAATGGGTAACCAATACGTCTGGGACAGGGTAGGCTGCAGACGCTGGCGACTCAGCGTCAAACCTCCGAGACCTCGCCTCCACGAGCAGGAGACGAGCGATGGCCAGACCCTAAACCATTGGAATTTGATTTAGAGGTGTTCAGCCAAATCCCACTGGGCGCGTACATCTGTCAATCACAAGTGTCCGGACCTGTGTAAAGTGTGTACTACTGTCAGACTCCCCGCATGACTCGTGCGGATCCCGCGATCGCCGGAGATATTGCTCGTCTGTTGCGAGCAAATCTCCCATCTTCCCACTGTTCGGATCTCGCGACCAGCGAAAATAGGCCCGCCGGAGATATTGCTCGTCTGTTGCGGGCAAATCTCCACCGGCTGAATAAGTAAAGAAACGATAAAAGTAGTAGTATTTCAATTACGCTTGCGCTCCCACCTATGCTGCGCCCTTCTTGTGTCTTCACAAAGTCGAAACTAAACTAAACTAAACTGCATATCCTTTATAGGACATCGCTGTCAACACCAGCATTTTACTTCTGCTGTGACCTCTTGGCAAATTTACGTTCAGTAGTTTGCCACTGCTTTCTGAACGACCGGCTGCCATACTAATTCGTCAAAACCCAGCGCGAGGCGGTCTGCTGCCAAATCGCGCACAGCTATGTTTTCGAATGCAGGTAAGGGGAATTGCGCCTTCGCCTCGGAGACCGGCCAGTACCAATATGATTACATCAATTATAACTTCTGTCATCCTTTATCCTCCAATGGGGCAAAGGTCCTCAAACAGCTCACTCCAAACCTACCCCATGCAGTTCTGTCCATGCCCTCCCCAATTCATCATCATCAAGTGCCGTGCCGGCTGGCGTAGGCGTTCATGGCTCTCCACAGATCTCGGTCTTTGGTTTTCTGGATCAACTCTGCTGCTGATATTCCTCCATGCCACCGTCTCAATCCATCCAGCATCATTTCTCTTGGTCTGCCTCTGCCTCTCTTCCCCTCGATCTTTCCAGTTGTCACGATGTTCTCCAATGCCTCTCTTCTCATCACGTGACCGAAGAAAGATGTTTGTCTCTGTCGTATTGTTGTATATAATGTTCTAGTTTCATTAGCCTGTTTCAGGCAGTCATCGTTAGTTACTCTGGCAGTCCAAGGAATTCGCAACATTCGTCTCAGGAACCACATCTCTGTTGCTTCTAATTTCTTCTTACTTTGTTCATTTACATTCCAAGATTCACTGCCATACAGCAAAACTGGTTCTACATAGCATTTCAGCACTCTCTTTCTTACATTCAGTGATAGTGACTTATTGCACAAGATACTCTTCATTTTCTGAAATGCGGCTTTTGCCTGCCCTATTCTGCTCCTAATCTCTGTTGTACATCTTCCATCTGATGTTATAAATGCCCCTAGGTATCTAAAATTATCCACTTGGTTAAGGATTTTTCCTTCTATTTCTATGTCACATTTTGGTGTCACCATTTTCTTTGATATTACCATTGTTACTGTTTTCTTGATATTCAAGGAGAGTCCTTTCCTTGCACTCTCTGTTACTACAACGTCTAATAATTGTTGTAGGTCTGTTGAATTATCCGCCACCAATACTGTGTCATCTGCATAGCGTATATTATTTATATTATAACCTCCAACTAGTATTCCTGGCATCTCTTTGATCTCTCTCATTATTACTTCGCTATACAGGGAGAAAAGATCTGGTGACAAGACACACCCCTGTCGTACTCCTAGCTTTATCTGTTCGTAACTACCCTCTTTATTTCCCATTTTAATTGCTGCTACTTGGTTCCAGTAAACATTCTTTATTATTCTTAAATCTTTTCCATCAATGTTGATATCTTCCAACATTTTAATCAGTTCATCATGTTTTACTTTATCAAATGCCTAAGTATAATCTATGAAGCACAAATATATGTCTCTCTGTTTATCTATTGACCTTTCTATTAGTGTCCGTAATGTATAAATTGCATTGTTTGTGCCCTTTCCTTCCACAAATCCATACTGTTCTTCACTAATTTCCATTTTTATTTTCTTTTTGATTCTTCTCATTATGATTCTGAGTAAAAGCTTAGTGATATGGTTTATGAGGTTAATTGTACGAAAATCTTCACAATCAATTGCTCCTGGTCTTTTTGGTATAGCTATAAATACAGATTTCAGCATATCACTGGGTAAATATCCACTACTGTAAATATCATTCAACATTTTGGTTAATATATCTACTCCAAATTCTCCCAACACTTCTAATTCTTCTATTGTGATTTCATCTGGCCCAGCTGTTTTTCCTTTTTCATATGTTTCATAGCGTCAGCGACTTCTTCTTTCAGAATAGGTGGACCTTCTAAGTTACTATCTTCTGTTAATTCTTCCCTTTCTCCGTCATATAATTCTCTTATATACTCATTCCACCTCTTCATTATAGCACCTTCCTCTAATAATATCTTTCCTGGTTTTGATTTCAAACACCCTGTATTTATTCTTATTTTTCTTCCTGTAAGCTCACTGATTTGTCTGTACATATTTTTTGTATCATTAATGGAATTTAATTCAATTTTTTTGCATTGCTCGTTTAACCAACTTTCTTTAGCCTTCCCACATTTATCTTTTATTTCTTTATTTATCTTAGCGTATTCTTGTTTGTCATTTTTACTCTGTTTTCTTTTGTCCATCAGTTTTAAGATTTCTTCATTCATCCATTTTTTCTTAGCTATTTTGCCTCTCTCCGGTAATACTTCTTTGCTAGTTTGATGAATGGAGTCCCTTAACATTTCCCATTGTTCATTTATATTCTGTATTTTAGCTATTGCATTGTACCTATTTTTCACAGTCACTCTGTATTGTTCTTGCAGTTCTTTATCTATTTTCAGAACCTCTTTATTAAGTCTCATGTTCTTAACCATTTTTTCCCTCTCTTTAATCTTACTTTTATTTGTCCACATAGTGGTACATGATCACTATTACAGTCAGCACCAGGCATTGTCTTTACATTAATTAAAGCATTTCTAAATCTTTTATTAATTAGTATGTAGTGAATTTGGTTGCGTATTTTCTTATCAGGGCTTTTCCATGTGTACAGTCGTCTTTTATGGTGTTTAAACCATGTGTTTCCAATTATCATATCATTGATATTTGCCCATTCTATTAGCTTTTCCCCTCTTTCATTTCTTGTACCTAAACCATAATTCCCCACTACATCCTCCATTTTCCCCTTTCCTACTTTTGCATTAAAATCACCAAGTATTATTTTTATTTCTTGTGATCCAATTTGAGCCATCACCATTTCTATTTCGTCGTAAAAGTGTTGTATTTCTTCATCACTACTGCTTGTTGTTGGTGTATATACCTGTATAATATTTATGTCTATTGGTTTGCCTTTGATTTTTACCATAACTACTCTATCTGAAATACACCAGTATCCATTAATTGACTTGGCTGTTTTTTCGTCAAATATTATTCTTACACCTTTTTCATGTGTATCCCCTCCAGAATAAATTATTGTGTGATTGTCAGCTATAATTTTGCCCGATCCCTTCCACCTCATCTCACTAACGCCTAGTATATTCATTTTCATGCTATCCATCTCTCTTAGAACATTGGTCAACTTTCCTAGCTCATTTAATGTCCTAACATTCCATGTTCCTACTCTAAATTTATTTATTTTAGTTATGATTTTGCCATCAGTAGCTGGATGACGGTCTGGTGTCACCTGTGGCTCATGACTGTCCCTACCGGACGAGAATGTCCTAAGACAGCCATTAACGTTGTTCACTAACTCTGATATGTGTTTTGCCATGAAGTCTTGGGAAGATAATGTGGTGGTTTCCCCTTGTCTTCCACATTCACATGGTGGTCTTTTTACCTCTGTCTTTGACAGCCATTTCCGACTGTAAGCACAAGTGAGAGCCCTGCTCTACTCAACTGCAGAGTTGTCCACTTATTCCGGTGTAAGTTCCTCCCCAGTTACTCATTTCTATTTCTCGCCTTCATGTATCTATATCTATAAAACAAAGTGTATGTATATATGTATATATGTATGTATGTAAATATGTATGTCCTTTATTTGTTCGCGAACGGCCCATCCGATTGAGATGAAATTTTCTACACGCCTTCCTTTCATTCCAGAGCTGTCAACTGTCATAGTTTTTTTTCCTTCTTCCTCCTCCTCCCTCCTCCCCCTCCCAAAATACGTACGTAAATATATGATGATGATGATGAAAGAATCCCCGAACCAAAACGCTAGGGAAAGGGAAGAAAATGACGTGACTACACAGAATCGTCACACGGCAATCATCATCATCAAGTGCCGTGCCGGCTGGCGTAGGCGTTCATGGCTCTCCGTAGATCTCAGTCTTTGGTTTTTTGGATCAACTCTGCTGCTGATATTCCTCCATGCCACGGCAATATCAATAACAATTCATCTTTTTATGTGTAAGGAAGTTATCTACAGTCGTGTAGAAGGGAAGAACTAGACGAGTATGAATTCGGAATGGCGAACTCTCTCCTCCTCTCTTCTCCTCCCTCCTACCTCCTCCCTCCACCCTCCTCCTCTTCTTCCTCCCTCTCATCCCTCTCCCGACTCCCTCCTCCTTCTCCCTCTTCCTTCTCCCTCTTCCTCTCCCCTCCTCCTCCATCCTCCTCCCTCCTACTCCCTCCGCCTCCTCCCCCTCCTCCCTCATCTTCCCTCCTCCTCCCTCTCCCTCCTTATCCCTCCTCCTCCTCCTGCCTCCCTCCTCCTCCTCCTGCCTCCTTCTCCCTCATCATCCTCACTCCTCCTTCTCCCTTCTTCTCCCTCTTCCCTCTTCTTCCTCCTCCTACCTCCTCCCTCTACCTCCTCCTCCTCCCTCCACCCTCCTCCTCCCTTCTCCTCCTCTTCCTCCTCCCTTTCCTTCCTCCTCCTCCTCCCTCTACCTCCTCCTCCCCCTACCTCTTTTCTCCTCCCTCCACCTCCTCTTCCACCTCCCTTTCCTTCCTCCCCTCCTCATTCTCCCTCCTTCCTCTCCCTCCTCCCTCCTCCTCCTCCTCCCTCCTTCTCCTCCTCTCCCCTCCTCCTCCTACCCTCTTCCTCTTCCCCTCCTCCCTCTCCCTCCTCCATCCTCCTCCTCCCTCTTCCTCCTTCCTCCCTCTTCCTCCCTCTCCCTCCTCCATCCTCCTCCTCCCTCTTCCTCCTCCTTCCTTCTCCTCCCTCCTCCTCCCTCTTCCTCCTCCTCCTACCTCCTCCCTCCTCCTCCTCCTCCCTCCTCCCTTTTCCTCCCTCCTCCTCCCTCTACATCCTCCCTCCTCCTCTCCACTCTTCCTCCTACCCTCTTCCTCTTCCCCTCCTTCCTATCCCTCCTCCTCCCTTCACATTCCTCCTCCTCCCTCTTCCTCCTCCTCCCTCCTCCTCCTCATCCCTCCTTCTCCCTCCTCCTCCTTCTTCCTCCCTCCTCCCCTCCTCCTTCCTCCTCCTCCCTCTCCTCCTCCTCACTCCTCCTCCTCCTCCCTCCTCCTCCGCCCTCTTCCTCCTCCTCATCCCTCCTCATCCCTTCTCCTCCTCCCTCCTCATCCTCCCTCTACCTCCTCCTCCCTTCATATTCCTCCTCCTCCCTCTTCCTCCTCCTCCCTCCTCCTCCTCATCCCTCCTTCTCCCTCCTCCTCCTTCTCCTCCCTCCTCCCTCCTCCCCTCCTCCTTCCCCTCCTCCCTCTCCTCCTCCCCTTCCTCCTCCTCCCTCTCCTCCTCCTCACTCCTCCTCCTCCCTCCTCCTCCCTCTACCTCCTCCCTCCTCCTCCCTTCACATTCCTCCTCCTCCCTCCTCCTCCTCCCTCCTCCTCCCTCCTCCTCCTTCCTCCCTCCTCCTCCTCCCTCCTCCCCCTCCTCCCTCTCCGCCTCCTCCCTCCTCCTCCCTCTACCTCCTCCTCCTCCCTCCTCCTCCCTCTACCTCCTCCCTCCTCCTCCCTTCACATTCCTCCTCCTCCCTCGTCCTCCTCTCTCCGCCTCCCTCCTCCTCCCTCTACCTCCTCCCTTCACATTCCTCCTCCTCCCCTCCTCCTCCCTCCTCCTTCTCCCTCTTCCTCCTCCCTCTTCCTTCTCCTTCCGCCTCCTCCCTCCTCCTACTCTCTCCTCCTCCTCCCTTCTCCTCCCTCTCCTCCTCCTGCTCCCTTCTCCTCCTGCGTTCTCCTCCTCCCCCTTCTCCCTCCTCCTCCCTCTTCCTCCTCCCTCCTCCTCGCCTCCTCCTCCACACTACTCCTCCCTCCTCCTCCTAATCCCTCCTCCTCCCTCCTATTCCTCCCTACTCCTCCTGTCTCCTCCCTCCTCCTCCCTCCTCTTCCCTCCTCCACCTCCCTCTTCCTCCTCCCTCCTCCATTTACCCAAGACAGACAGACAGTCAGACAGATAGTCGGGAACGGGATCTTATATGACTACTTATATAATTTAAATGAGATGCTCCCCACCATGGGCTGGGCCGGGTCAGACAGACAGACAGATAGATAGATAAGACAGACAGACAGACAGACAGACAGACAGACAGACAGTCGGGAACGGGAACTTATATGACTACTTATATGAATTAAATGAGATTCTCCCCACCAGGAGTTGGGCGATGCCGGGCCGGGTCAGACAGACAGACAGATAGATAGTCGGAACGGGAACTTATATGACTACTTATATGAATTAAATGAGATTCTCCCCATCAGGGTCTGGGCGAAGACGGGCCGGGTCAGACAGACAGACAGACAGATAGACAGACAGACAGACAGACAGACAGACAGATAGTCGGTAACGGGAACGAGAACTTATATGACTACTTATATGAATTAAATGAGATGCTCCCCACCAGGGTCTGGGCGAAGCCGGGCCGGGCCGGCTAGTAAATTATAACTGACAATTGTGAAAATATTTTGTTCATAAAGACAATTGAAATTTACTCTACTGATCATTAAAATTAATCTAGGGCATGTACTGAAAGAAAGACAATATTATGTGCATTTCCAAAGTTACAACATGTACTGTAGATACTGATAAGCTTGGGCCACTCGTCCATGTCCATCTCATGAGGCACGTTCTTAGATCAGCTTGAATGGGTCTACAGCCTGTGAGTAAAGTATTCACATTGACATGTATACATTACAGAGAAAAACATTACATCATCACCACCATCACTTCATACGGTGTCATATAAACTACATACTGCATAATACTTTTCTTTAGATTTGCAGTTATTTTTAACTGATTAATTAAGTGCCTTTTATTTTGTGCATATCCTTTTTACAGGACATCGCTGTCAACACCAGCATTTTACTGGTGTTATTTATGTCTTGGCAAGTTTTACGTTCAGTAGTTTGCCATTGCTTTCTCAACGACCGGCTCCCATACTAACACGCTAAAACCACAACGCATCATGGTCTGCTGCCAAATCGGTCGCCGCCGTGTTTCGAACGCGTGGTAAGCGGCTCACGTATCTCGTTCGCAATCCTGTAGGCCACGGAGACGGCGATTAAGTGACATGGGAAGATAATTGTGTTAAGCGATTTCCCGTATCTGCCACTGGTTTATATATCGCTAAAATACCTTGCGTTATAATACATGTCTACTACTATAGTAACAACTTTTAAGGCGTGACTGTCACACATCCTTACTTCCCATTTTCCACCATCTATTTTTGTTTGGTCTAAACCTATGATTTTTGTTTGACACTGAATCTGTTAATGAAAGGTCTTTTACAAGTCCCGCAGACCAGTTAAGATGATGACATCCATCTTTAACGTCCAGTCTTTAATATTGCCTAGCAAATGTGCGGCACGTAAATGTATTTACTGGCACTTTTCTGTACAAAGATTCCACACTTTGCAGTTTATTTTTCATGTGCCATCTATTTTTCCTATTTGTTTCAACAAATGTCCAAATTATGTTTAAACATGTTTAGTCTTTTCTGTCTCTTCCATTTCAAACGAAAGTTGCAAGACTGCTGAAGGCACGGTCTGTCTGTCTGTCTGTCTGTCTGTCTGTCTGTCTGTCTGTCTGTCTGTCTGTCTGTCTGTCTGTCTGTCTGTCTGTCTCTCTCTCTCTCTCTCTCTCTCTCTCTCTCTCTCTCTCTCTCTCTCTCTCTCTCTCTCTCTCTCTCTCTCTCTCTCTCTCTCCGTCTCTCTCGTATGATGATCTTTCTGCATTCTATAATGATCTTACTCCAATCTGTGATGATTATTACTCCATTGTGTGATGTTCTTACCCCATTCTATGATGACTCTACCCCATTCTATGATGATTCTACCCCATTTTAAGACGATTCTACCCCATTCTATGATGATCTTACCCCATTTTATGATGATCTTACCCCATTCTGTGATGATCTTACCCCATTCTATGATGATCTTACACCATTCTATGATGATCTTACCCCATTCTATGATGATCTTACACCATTCTGTGATGATCTTACCCCATTCTGTGATGATCTTACCCCATTCTATGATGATCTTACCCCATTCTGTGATGATCTTACACCATTCTATGATGATCTTACACCATTATGTGATGATCTTACACCATTCTGTGATGATCTTACCCCATTCTATGATGATCTTACCCCATTCTGTGATGATCTTACCCCATTCTATGATGATCTTACCCCATTCTATGATGATCTTACACCATTCTGTGATGATCTTACACCATTCTGTGATGATCTTACACCATTCTATGATGATCTTACACCATTCTATGATGATCTTACCCCATTCTATGATGATCTTACACCATTCTATGATGATCTTACCCCATTCTATGATGATCTTACCCCATTCTATGATGATCTTACACCATTCTATGATGATCTTACCCCATTCTATGATGATCTTACCCCATTCTATGATGATCTTACACCATTCTATGATGATCTTACCCCATTCTATGATGATCTTACACCATTCTATGATGATCTTACACCATTCTATGATGATCTTACACCATTCTATGATGATCTTACCCCATTCTATGATGTTCTTACCCCATTCTATGATGATCTTACACCATTCTATGATGATCTTACCCCATTCTATGATGATCTTACCCCATTCTATGATGATCTTACACCATTCTATGATGATCTTACCCCATTCTATGATGATCTTACCCCATTCTATGATGATCTTACACCATTCTATGATGATCTTACCCCATTCTATGATGATCTTACACCATTCTATGATGATCTTACACCATTCTATGATGATCTTACACCATTCTATGATGATCTTACACCATTCTGTGATGATCTTACCCCATTCTATGATGATCTTACCCCATTCTATGATGATCTTACACCATTCTATGATGATCTTACAACCATTCTATGATGATCTTACACCATTCTATGATGATCTTACCCCATTCTGTGATGATCTTACCCCATTCTATGATGATCTTACCCCATTCTATGATGATCTTACACCATTTTATGATGATCTTACCGCTTTCTGTGATGATCTTACCCCATTCTATGATGATCTTACACCATTCTATGATGATCCTACCACATTCTATGATGATCTTACACCATTTTATGATGATCTTACACCATTCTATGATGATCTTACACCATTCTATGATGATCTTACCGCTTTCTATGATGATCTTACCCCATTCTATGATGATCTTACACCATTCTATGATGATCTTACACCATTCTATGATGATCCTACCCTATTCTATGATGATCTTACACCATTCTATGATGATCCTACCACATTCTATGATGATCTTACACCATTTTATGATGATCTTACCCCATTTTATGATGATCTTACCCCATTTTATGATGATCTTACCGCTTTCTATGATGATCTTACTCCATTCTATGATGATCCTTGTTACTCAATACACCATTACACACATAATTTAAATAATACAATTTATTCTCACAACAATCACAGAGTACAAAGTATACAATTGTTGCCTAGCGCTCAGTCATCATACAAACTAACCTATGTATGGATTTGGAAACCAACCTTTTACAATAAAACGGGTTCTCTTGTCATTGTAAACACTGCACAAGTATATCAAACAGAACACACATCCGTGAAACACGCCGCAGACCTTCTTGGTGTGGGTGGGAAGATGTGTGTGAGCGGCGAATGTGTGTGGGTGGGGTATATGTGGGTGGTGGGGTGTGTGTTTTTGGATGAGGAATGTGTTGGTGGGTGGGGATATGGGTGTGGGGATGTGTGTGTGTGTGTGTGTGTGTGTGTGTGTGTGTGTGTGTGTGTGTGTGTGTGTGTGTGTGTGTGTGAGTGTATGGGTGGTGAGATGTGTAGTTAAGGGATGTGTAATTGTGGATTGGAGATCGGTGGGGGGTGGTTGGCGAGGATGTGTGGGAGGGTGAGTGTGTATAAGTTGGGTGGGTGTGTGTGTGTGGGTGTGGGATGTGTGGGTGCGGTAGATTGTGTTGGTGGGGGATGTGTGGGTGGGTGCGGGTTTTGTGTGTGGGTAGGTGCGGGGTATGGGAGTTGGCGGGAATATGTGTGTGTGGGTGTTGGATATGTGGTTGGGGGATGTGTGTTTGGCTGAGTGGTTGGGGTGTGTGTGGGTGAGTGGTGGAGGATATGTGGGTGGATGAGTGTTGGTTATGGGATAGGTGGAGGATGTGTGCGTGTGGGTGGGGAGATGTGTGGGTGGGTGATGGATGGGTGGATGCATGCATGTGTGTCTGGGTTTGTATGTGGGTGGGTGGGGGATGTGTGTGGGTGGGTGAGGATGTGTGTGAAGGGATGTGTGGTGGATGGGAGATGGTGTATGTGCGGGTGTGTGTGGGATGTGTGGGTTGGGGGATGGGTGGATGGATGGGGGCATGTATGTGCCTGTGGGTATGTATGTGGTTGGGTGGTGGGTGTGTGTGTGGGGGACACGCGAATGGATAGGGGATGAGTGGGTGGATGGGGGATTTGTCTCATAACATGGTAACATGCATTGTTTATGTTTACAACATTCATTTAACAATGTTTTTTTTCCTATGTGAATGCACTATGCACTGATGAACGAAAGATGAGTGATTGGAAGGGCTTGCGTGCCCAATTTGTTACCCTTTGAAAATAAAGCTCGTTCGTTCGTTCAGTTATTACATCTTTCTGAATTTGCGCCTAGCACTCATTTTAACACAGCTGGTCGATGCTCTCCTGCTGACCCATTCACGCTTTTATGTAACCAACATGAACTCAACAAAACTCACCGAACTCCAAAATCACTATCTGATATTCACTAGGGCCTTAAACTCAGACATCCTTATAAAATAAGATGTTTAATTAACCTATCACAGATCTGCCAAAGTGGATCATTATCAGTATCATCATCTACCATGCTGGTAAACATGGTGGTCAAGGTTTCGCCATCTCACACGATCAACTGAATCTTGGAGAGAGCAAATCACATGAACTGTTATAAACCAAAGCTACCATTTACTAGTATATAAATTAAGGCACCTTACCTGCAAAGAATGGGCACTTTGTTCGGCTGCAGGAAGAACATCAAAGAAAGTCGCAAACCGCGAAATAGATAGGATGTCAGCCATCTCTGGGTCAACAGTGGTGATCTCTCCTTTCTGTAGATAAATAAGCAATGCAGTTGGATTCTTTGATTAAACAGTAGTAAACACCATGAAGACGAATTGAGGAAAAGGGGGGGGGGGGCATAAACACCACAGACCAGAGCAAGCAGCATAAACGGGCTAGGCCAAGAGGTTCAGACCAGAATCGTTATATTCAGAACAAGAACACACCTCCACTAAATGGGTCTTGCTGACTCTGTCACATGCACTTGTGGGGCACGAAAACATTCCCGGTGCACACCCTGCAAGAATGCCATGACTTCGCCAGACAGGGGGTGGAAATCTGCCATCAAGGGTGACCATTCTAGACAAACTCTGGGGGACCAGTGAAGACCTCAAGCGAACCACCTTGTTGGTGACCCATGCTGAACCGTAAATTTAGCTTAGCAAACATTTATCACTGAAGAAGAAGAGGTGTAGCGGATAGAAGAAGATTTTGATTGCATACGATTCTACATTATGCTGCCTGCATACACAGATGAGTAGGAGGCGCTAAGTGGTTGGTGTGCTTGCTTACCAAGCCAATGGTCCTGGTTCTGTCAAAAAACTGTCACCTACTTCCTATAGTACCTTGCAGTGTAAGGCAGTGTAAGACAGTGGTGTCTTGGCCTGGTTCAAGCCCGTTTAATGGCAGGATTTTTTTTTCCTGACCAGTATGGTACTGGGTTCCAATCAACCTTAAAAAAAATTAGTACCCGACAATTTTCCTAATTTTCTAATAATTATCTGAGAAGTCAGGGAAGCGGCGAAGCAAACTAGCCACTTCATCTCATTATAGCAAGGTGTAGAATATTAAAATGTCTAATATTGCACACCCTAACGGTAGTATCTAGTATGTGGTTTCCTTACACAGATTATCAGAGGCAGATTCAGCAGTGTAACAGTAGCTTCTTCGACCTTTCATCGATGAATGGAGCTTAGTCCCTCTACCTGCACATGCCAGGCCCTTTGTAGACTTGAGTAATGTTGGATTTTGCAGCTAACATTTTCAATGAGATGAGATAGTCAGTTAGGTTAGAGTGGTACTTCCCTTGTATGCACCGGTAACGCAGTCGTTCTTCCATATTAACTCATTTAATATACAACAACTCTTTTACTCATAAAGTTTCACTCGTCAATTAATTATACATTGACATTACAAGAATTCCTCGTCCTTTACACATGTATTTTAGCTGCAAAATCCAACCATTTACTTAATATCAACTGTTTCAGCCATTCTTTCCTCATTACCTCAAACACCAAGTTGAAGGATTACATTAAGATTACGAAGTAAGTATGTAAGAATTCTACGTTGATTTACAACAAGGGTTCCCAAACTGCAGTATCGCTTCTCTGGGAGAAATGGACCGATCCAGAAGATGACGAGGTTTTGAATTGGCAGTTGACATAAGACCACAAAACAGGTTTTTGTTTAATTGTAAGTATGCATGGGGATGTGGTCTATGGTAACCACTGACTTAAAACTTGCGAGTAGCTGACAGATAATTGTTAGTAATGGTCTCAAGTTTGTGACGGTAGACAGAGGTTCTTTTTAAAGACAATAGCTACAGTCACCGACCAGCATGGTCACTTTCAAGAGGGAAAGCAATGGCAAACTACCCTTTTAACAAATGCCTAGTAAATCTTAATTCGATAGCTCGCATAATTTCAGATGATGATAATATAAAACAAAGAGTACAATGGTGTATACTTTAAAATCATCATCATCATCCAGTGCCTTGTCAGTTGTCATGTGCGATTATTGTTCACCACAAAATGCGATCTCCTACGGCATGGATCAATTTATGTGTTGACTCCTTTCCGTGAAATGACACAAGAAAATCACAAGAGTTTTCACACACTACCTTCCTCTATCTCTCTTTCCATAAATATTTCCGGTTGTTATAACATGTTCCAAGTTTTTGTCTTCTCATAATGTGGCCCAAACATAACCACTGCTTCTTTAAAATACACAGAATAATTGTTCATTTTCAACTAATACTAACCTTACAATACTAACCTTGAATGTGTAAACCTTGTCAAAAATAAAGATATCTTCACAACCTCCAATGCCACCCAGGTACTTGACGTCTGCAGAAGTCAAGTTTTCGCGGTCATTTCTACCGAACCTCTTGAACAGCCTGTATGTGACTGAGGCATATCTCACTTGATCTGAGACATTCCAGGACACATACAAAACACGTAAATTAAAACAGAAAGATATATGCAACAAATGAGAAAATTCTGTGTGGTATCACATATTGTAACAAGCCACCAAAGAATGTTGGATGGGATACGAAATTAAAACAGAAAGATAGATGCCACAAATGAGAATATTCTGTACAGCAACACATACTGAAATAAGCTAACAAAGAATGTTGGATGGGATATGTAATTAAAACAGAGATGTTAATGTTAGTTAGTTGCATATCCTTTACAGGATGTCGCAGTCAACACCAACATTTTGTTTTGTTTTGCTGTTGTGATCTCTTGGCAAGTTTACGTTCAGTAGTTTGCTATTGCTTTCTGAACGACCGGCACCCATACCATTTCGTAAAAAAAAAAACCAACGTAAGACGGCCTGCTTACTAAATCGCCCGCCGCTGTGTTTCGAACGGGATTATGCGGGTACGAACTGCTCCGTAACCTCTTTCGCCACGGAGCGAAACAGAGATAGGTGCCACAAATGAGAATATTCTGTGCGGCATCACATATTGAAACAAGCTAACTAAGAACACTGGATGGGATATGGAAACAAAAAAGCTAGCTCTGAAGCAGGAATCGGCTATGGGTCTGTGATGTGTAGTGTCGTCACATGTTGTAGGTCTTATGAGTCTGTGATGTGTAGGGTCGTCACATGTTGTAGGTCTTATGGGTCTGTGATGTGTAGGGTCGTCACATGTTGTAGGTCTTATGGGTCTGTGATCCCTATGGTCGTCACATGTTGTAGGTCTTATGGGCCTGTGATGTGTAGGGTCATCACATGTTGTAGGTCTTATGGGTCTGTGATGTGTAGGGTAGTCACATGTTGTAGGTCTTATGGGTCTGCGATGTGTAGGGTCGTCACATGTTGTAGGTCTTACGGGTCTGTGATGTGTAGGGTCGTCACATGTTGTAGGTCTTATGGGTCTGTGATGTGTAGGGTCGTCACATGTTGTAGGTCTTATGGGTCTGTGATGTGTAGGGTCGTCACATCTTGTAGGTCTGAATGCACGGAGGGCTGGGTGGTCAGTCTCTCTGTCAACAGGCGACGATCCCCAGCCGTCAAACCTTGGCCTGACTACGCTCATGGCATTACCAACCTCCCACAGTTACACTGACGCGCCCACTAAACATGTTGCATGTCCTTTACAGGACGTCGCGGTCAACCCCAGGTTGATTTTCTCAAAATTTTAATGAAAGTTTAAGTTCAATTGACCGGTGACACATTATCCCAACATCAGCGTATAGGAAGTTTAAACGCTGCCCGTTTAAACCGCTCTGCCATGCTGACCTCTGTGGAATATGAAAGGGTCTGAAAGTATTACAGGCTTCTTATTTCCTGTTGTCACAGCTACAGCGCTCTTTGTTGCAATGACAGTCCGTTTCCATTGTTCCCTAGTCTAGATCTTATGCACTGGTGTGCCAAGACATTTAACTGGTTCAGTGCCAAACAAAAGAGTAGGTTTGGACCAAACACAATGTTGACTAATGTGTCCTCTACTATCATCCACCCCCCCCCCCCCCCTAAATCTTCTTGGGAACAATTCAACACGTTTCAGCTAATATGTAGTGATTTATTTACACTGATCGCCTTAGTTCATCATCATGAGCCGTGCCGATATGCGTAGGCGGTCATGGTTTGTCCTCTGACACGATCATCAGACATTGCGATCAGGTTTGCGTTCATGTCCAGATAATGCCATGTAGCCTAGCCATACTTAGTTATCTCCCCGAATGCTAATTTACGTTTGTATTGTTCTTATTTTAACAGTTCCGTGCACCGTGATATCATCCAGGATGAAAATACTACCCATTACATCACCCTGTCATTAAGGACACAACCATTAATACCTACCTAATTTATTCTTAACGTCTTCATCAATTATTGGCAGACTGCTAGCTCTGACGACACAAGGTACAGTGAACCCCAGCTCTTCCGCTATTGCATGCAGTTCTGTGCAAGAGAGTGCACCAATCAAGCCTTCACCTGCATACAACATTAACACAATGAAATGCATCTGTATGCGCTTTAGATACATCTCACATAGAAGCTCATTACGAAATCGTTTTGAATATTTCCATTTATATGTAGTAAAATCAAAATTGGCAATTACATTCACATATACATATGTCCGCATAACGACAGATAATAAATAACATGTTCACAACAACAGTAAGCTACCTATGTCAATTGGAACTTATCCAAATCACAAAAATGCAAAATCAACACTTTCGAGATGAGATGTCTGAGAAGAGCTGTCATCTTAACCATCCAAGACGAAGTAAAAAATGACGTTATCAGACGGATAGTGACATCAATACCTTTTGCCACATATATAAATGCAGAAGATCACATGATTCGGCAATCTCGTTAGAATGTAACACCATCAGTTACCAGCACAGATGATACACCAAAGAGGATCTGATTCGAGAGCAAGAGGGCACCGCAGAAGAAAATGGATTGACGACATTAGACATTTCACAATTGACGACATTAGACATTTCACAATCACATGGAATGATACTATCCCGTGCCATCCATCGGGTGATGAAATTCCAACTATTCCTATACTTGATGCTTGATGGCAAAAGTAGACGACGATGATGATAAAGAAATTTGACATATTTAGTCAAAAGTGTTGTTAAAACATCTATGGAACTTAGTGGTTCACTCTGGTAAGACTTGAAGAACTGGTGAGCGGTTACCTCTTTGTTCTACACTGGTAGGCAAGCAACACACTCATTATTAGCTTGCTTACGAGGTCTCCAAATGCTATGTGCAAGATGTGGGTGCTGTCTACCGTCACCATGGGAAATAACCATGATTCTCTTGCAGTATTGCAGCAGGTCTAGTTTGTAGTTCATAGGCAGACTTTATTACGCTAAAGACCTTGGTTGTTTCTACCCTTCACTAACCAGCATAGTATCTGTTTCCCCCCGCTTCACCCTAGGGGAGGGGAAGAGAATTCATGGTCTCAGTGTAATGCTCGATCTTGGTCAGTCAACAATAAAAAGTACGTGACAGGAATGCTTATGCTCCAAACAAGTATCTTTCATTTTCATAAAGTAAAAACATTTTGTATTTTCACTACAAGAAAACATGATGCCAGTATTTTATTTAGTTATGATATGAAATGTCAAATAATATGCTTCTTATAACAATGGTCTTTAGATGATAACAACGATAACTAAATTATCCAAAAATAGAGAACGTTAAACTCACACCACAATTTTTGATCATCCAAGACTTCAGGGGGGAGTTGTCCTTCGCGGTATATATCACTAAAGTACAGCTCACCTCCAGGCTGAATTGAGAAAGAAAGTATAGCAAATGGTGTAGACCAGTGTTTCCCAACGTGGGGCCCACGCCCCACAGGGGGGCAATTCGATAGTTAAGGGGGGCAATTCGAAAATGGATTAAATCGGCTGGATACAACAAAACAGGCAGACTTGAGACTGAAGTTAACTAAATTGGAACCTGACATAAGATCTCTTTGCAGCAAGCATCAAGCGCAAGGATCTCACTAAATTTAAATAATAAATAATTACTAATAATTAAGATAATATAGAAAAATCTTTCATTAAAATTATTTTGTACTTGAATTTCAGTTCTCCATTATATGTTTTGAAAATTTACTTAACTGTGTTTGCTCAATAATTTCCTATTGATTTCTTCCTAACACCTATCATTCAAGTTTCTTTAGTGAACATTTCAATTTTTGAATATTAAAAATAATGTATATGTTAGGTGGGGGGGGGGGGGGCATAAGCATTTTAGAAAGGCTTAGGTGGGGCATAGCACAAAAAAGGTTGGGAAACACTGGTGTAGACAATACTTGATTCTGTATAGAAAATTTCACACTAATTTCCTTGATGGCATGTCTCTTGGGGCAGTAATTTTACTAGATTGAGACTCCACTTGATGAAACATTCTTCTCGGTTACTTAGCCACCAAATGATAAGACATCTTCGTGATCCAAACAATTCTGTGGCATCTTCTGGTTGTATCTCTAATGCTCTAATACAAGCTGAATTTAACCAATTTGTGCTAGTTATGTAACGGGTGTTTTCATCTGTTCAGTTTATGGATTGAGCAAAAAACACATAAGGTAATGCACTACTAACAGTGGAAATGTGGTTTCTGAGAACAATGCAAAGGAACATGAATGTCAGAGTCCAAGAAGCAAATGAAAATCATAAATTTTAAAGAGATATTAGACATGAACAGTCATGATTTTTTGGGCAAGTTATGAGATGGTATAAACATGAAAATTTAGTAACAACTGACAATACCGATGGGGGAAGGGCAATGGAAAGACAAAGAGATAAATACCTGGATTGCTTGGTCATTTACAAAGTCTGAACAAGAACACAGACCTGATTCAAGACTTAGGTCATCTCGAGAGACAGCCCACGTCTGTCAGTGTGGCAGATGATGATACTTATGAATGTTTAGAATGAGTAGAATTAGAATGATTAGAATTAAGACCAGTTCGTGTAAGAAGCAGACATATGTCCAATTCAAGAAATTAGAGTTCAATTTATTAATAATAAAATTTACAAAATTTATATCTTAAATATCCCTTCAGCAAGTTAATTCTTCAATATACATTCATTCAAAAGGGCAATTACACCAGTAGTTTATTAAAATGTTTAGAATCTCTAGCTATAAAATATCAGCAGTGATATATCACAAAACTTGTAGCGACTATCTGGAATCATCATAGTTTATAAACATTCCCCAGAAGCCATCCATAGGCATCATATGTTTCCAATATAAGTCTGTCCTGGCATCGCAATCAACAATGAAGACACTGAACGAGCCACATACTTTGAATACCGTGGCTCGGTAATTAACAACAATGGAAACTTATCAAAATAAGTCAGATGAAGACTGCTTATGGAAATGCAAGTTTTAAACAGCATTAAGAGTCATTGGCACAACATCAGTAAACAAATAAAAGTAAATATTTTGATAACATGAATTTTCCTATGGAAGTCATGCACCTGTTTACAATCACTAAAATGGCAAAGTGAGGCTTTTGAACAGAAACGTTGCAGAAAATGTCATAGAAGAACGTAGATCAAGAAGAAGAAGAAGATAAAAGATCAGACATCGATGAAAACTGGTTCAGACACAGTATTTTGTCTCATAAACTGAAATATTATGACCACCGTAATGGCAAGGTGGTTTAGAAACAACAGTAAATCAAGGCGTGTGAAAGAGGCGGGGGTCGACCAAACACGATGGTGGGCAGGAGACATGAAGATACCCTGGATATGAACATGTTTGAGGTAGGGCTGGAGTCTTTTTGATGAGCTGTGGTGGAGGTGTCATTCGCCACAGGGTTTGTTGTCTGATGATGGTGTTGGTCTGTTGATGGTGTTGTTCTGATATTGGTGGTGTTCTGATAATGATGTTGGTCTGATGATGGTGTTAGTCTGATGATGGTGCTGTTCTGATAATGGTGTTGGTCTAATGATAGTGTTGGTCTAATGATGGTATTGTTCTGATGATGGTGTTGATCTGATGATGGTGTTGGTCTGATGATGGTATTGATCTGATTATGGTGTTGTTCTGATGATGGTGTTTGTCTGATGATGGTGTTTACCTGATGATGGTGTTTGTCTGATGATGGTGTTTACCTGATGATGGTTTTGACCTGATGAAAGTATTGGCTGTGTAATTTTATTAGGGAGAGTTATATGTTTTCTTTTGTTGTGTGTTCATGTAAGCGTACACATGTACGTGTGTGTGTGTGTGCGTGCGCGCGATCGTGTGTGTTTGTGTGTGTGTGTATGAGAGAGAGAGAGAGAGAGAGAGAGAGAGAGAGAGAGAGAGAGAGAGAGAGAGAGAGAGAGAGAGAGAGAGAGAGAGAGCGAGAGCGTTCGCAATGCTCAAGCTTATTAAACACACAGCAAATGCTAATCAGACTTGCGTGGTAATGTCAGTTACGTAGATTAAATATGTTAACTTCTCTATAATTGAATAAACTAACACCGACAGAACTCAACATGATAACAGTTATCCTCATGCATACCTTCAGAACTCTATGGGCTTCTCTGAGTACAGCTCTTTTGTCGGGACACAGGCTGATAACACAGTTCGATCTAAACCAGCAGAACAGCATTGTTTCATAAACTGTGACAGTTATACACTGTTACATTTAAACATTATTGATTGATTGATTGATTGATTGATTGATTGATTGATTTAGGAACCGACATCACAGCATTCGGGACATTCTCATAAGCGTTCCGTCCCTATCCTCAGCAGCCAGCGAAGAATTCCAACACTAATAGTTCCAGTAGCAATCTGATTATATGTCCGTCTCGCCTTTCCTCTGAGCGTCGATCGTCGGTCAGATCCCCTCGTCACACTTCACTGTCTCATTCTTACCAGACTATGGCGATCCATTTGCTCCTCCGAGGTGTACACGTGCATTAGTCAAGTCTTAGTCATATATGACTGAGTTACTATATGACAGTAGACGGTACTGCCTATTTTCTGTTAGGGCCTGTCATAAGTCGGGGTGCCCCACCGGCTAGATGAAAGTATTTTTCACTGGCGAGCAACCCCTAATAGTCAGAAACTGACTAGGGACAAAATCTATATGGCTGAACTACAGATTAGGCCCCTGAATATCCAACGTACAGCTCCAAGTGGCTCGTTACAAAATTAAATGAACTGTGCTGAATATTCGCCAAGGATGGGAAGAGAAGGTTAGCTAGAATAGATTTTTACGTCTGAATTAAAGTGTAAAGACAACTATTCCAGTACAGGTTTTCTCCCTGACTGCTCCCTTCCTTGGTGTGTAAGTGAACCCCCACCAATGTACACACACAACACGTATGCACAATTGGAATTAAAATATAACGACAGAACTATGAGTTACAATACTACAACATTTATTTACTAATCATAACAATAGACATAGGATGATTGTCAATATGAGGATGATGAAATCATATACATATTGATATTGATGACAAACATTACGTAACTTTACTTGTTACTCGATCTATCTGGATCTGTGGTCCAGATCCCCACTCTCCAGTAGACACACACAAAAGAAGAACAGCTTGCCGGTATTCTGACGATCCTGTCAGTCCTGACACTCCTAGTCAGTAGTCTCTAGTCTTGAGATCTATAACATAGGGCTCCTTGTGAGAGCTTGAAAGAAAGTCAAGAATGTGTTATATCAGTTCTACATCAGCGCAATCCTAATTAAAACATATAACACAAACATATACAATGACCAGTCTGGCCAAGTTTATCTTCCAGCTCTACTGCGTTCACCATCCTCCTTCTCCCTACTGTCTTTAGTCTGGGACGGGCTTTTCAATTGTCTCACACGCCTGTAATGATTACATTTCTGCCGCCCCATGTCCATGTCGCTAATACAGAAATTCTGTGTCGTACAGCCGCTCCGTCCAATGTTAGTTTAGCAGCTCACAGGGTCGGTAAGGGTATTATAACAATGCCTGATCATCCGGGCTTGCAAGCCGTGACCAGTAGCTGTGCCAGGTTTCCATGCATTACCGTGGACGCACGCCCACAATACACTGAGAAAGTTTAGCACCATATACCCTATACTACCAATTGTGGGTAATGTCTGTACCATTACACCTCTGCTTCCAACACAATCATTGGCCAATGTGCCAATGCGCAGACAATAGCATAACACTTCATATTGGTAGGTTTGCATATGACAAATCAATATATCAAACATCCAATACACATAAACATATTGATTAAACTAGACATATTATGATACTTTAACATCATAGCATAATGCACTAGTTAGTTACTGCTGTTGTAAGAATTAAATAAATAGTCAGTTGACTATATTCTGTACAACAAATGCACACACCAAAAAGGAGACTAGTCTAGTTTAGAAAGAGATGGCAAGCATCTGCTTCGACACCTCAAGTATATCTAGACAAGACCTGCCTTCCATAAGTTTCTACTTCTCAGAAGAGTAACACTTAAAGCACAATGATATTGAACACAGAACTTAGAAAGAACACTCAAGTACCTACGCCAAAGATAGTTCTTGGAATAACCTAGATCAGATATAGACTGAAAGTTCATATGTCTAAAAGACTGTTGCATAGTTACTAAGAAATCCTTCATAGAAGCCAACATAAAAATCATGCATATGACTACAAACATTGAGATATTTCCTACCTGTTCTGAAGTCAGATTTAATCTAAAGGGAACCGATTCCGATTCCGATTTGTCGAAAAAAAAAGAAACTTTCCACCTCGTTCAACCCGTCTCAATGACGTTGGTTATAGTTGTGGTGGTTCATAGTGCGGTATAGGTTTTATGGTCTTTTGTGCGTTAGACAGCTTCTATTACTGCCTGTCTGGCCGAGTTCCTCTTTTTTGCCATCCTTTTTGCTTTTGTCGTTGTTGCTGGTGTGTCTGCTATCATTATCGGTTTGCCCATCCCTCTCGTTTGATGTCTTCTTTTCCGGAGCTGACCTTGGGGGCTGGGGAGGGGCTGTCTTTTTTCATCTGTTTTCTTGGGCTTGTCCTGGGGAGGGGGGGGGCGCCTGTTATCGTCTGGGCTTGTTTTCTTGGTTCAACGGTTTTTTGTCAAGCATAGGGGTCGGATTGTATCGTCTCTCTTGTCCATCGTTGGGGAGGTTTCCTACCGTCTCCTCTTGTCCCGCACCGGAGGGGTTTCCTGCACGTCCCTCTTATCCATCGTCAGGGAGGTTTCCCATCGTCTTCTCCATCGTTGGGGCAATTTCCACCCTTCTCCTTGTCTCCCGCGTCGAAGAGGGTCGTTTCGTCTCTCTATTGTCCGCTATTTGAGAGTTTTAATGCATCCCTATATATTTCCTATTGTCTGGTTTTCGTGTGGTCGAGTGTTTCCTCACTGTATTTTTATTTTGCTGTTGGCTTTATTTTATGTTGGTTATATTTCTTTCCCTGTTCTTGCAATGAATTGTTTTGTAAGCTTTTGTACTTCTTTGTCGCCTTCCACCTGTAGGCATTCCTTCATCGTCATCGTAGTATTTCTTGTTTGGAAGTATTCTACTAGGTCCCTGCGTTCCTGGGCATAGGCTGTGCACGATAGTAGGTAGTGTTCTATGGTGTTTTCCTCCAGGCAATCAATGCAAAGTGGTCGGGTGATTTTATCTTTCCAGTTCCCGATTCTCAATCTCCATAGTTTCTTGTACGTTGGTATTTTTGTGTTGTCTTTCACTTGACTTTTCAAACTTGGTTCTCTGAGCATGTGGTAGGCGTGTCGTCCTTTATTGCTGTCTCTCCATTGTTGTTTCCATTTGTCGATTACTTGTTGTTAAAGGGAACAGGTCTAGTGGGGTTTTTATACCTAGCCTAGCAGTAGACACTTATCTCCCAGGAATTCCATTCCTAAATTCTTCTTATCTCCTCCTGACGTTAATTGCAATTAACTCCAAGTCTGTCCCGTCATAAATTCTTTCTGCATGCACACTAGCCTTCACAGTGATTTCACACCTTCCTGAGTCTGCCAGTCCGAGTGGACGGGGCTTGTTTACCACCCTGGGGCTATTATCTCTCCCTGTGTCAATGTTGTTCACGCCTGGGTGGTTTTATTTCACTCACTGGCCCAGTTCATTGTTGATTCAGTCTGGGTCTACCTGGGCAAGAAGGTGCCAATGCGTCTGTGTGGTGTCATAGCCCGTCTGGGTCAGCAGTTTCCCAAGGTGTATACTAATTATCTAGTTGTGTCCATCTCAATTATCCCATTTTACTTGCCATCTGCAAGCTTACGTCATGGCTAGAGGCTTTTTGTGAATAATCTTACCTCACGACTAGATAGCCGTGGAGTAGTGTGATTAATTCATTCTTTCTCAATTTGGCCTCTCAAATTTGGAGACCGAGAAAAATATTCTGGGATGTTAAGGCGGCATTCCGCGACAGGGCCGAATGTTGGGCGGTGCTCACCAAAACCAACACCCCACATTTTGCCAACGGCTTCAGGCGGAGAAGAGGAATTGGGTGGGACAAGCCTCATCCTGCTGCGTGGAAATGCAACAGTTGGAGCATTGCTTTGCTGACCCGGCAGCTTCTGCAGCTTGTCTTGTTCCATGTGTACTGATGTTACCTTTCCTCTGGAATAAACTAGGCAGGTATAGAGAGGGATCAACATAGAGATGGGCAACATTTGGTCTCTACATATCAGTCCAAATATTGTACTATGGCGAGGTTATTATGGATGTTTGTTTTGAAGCACAAAAACTATCATCTATAAAGAAGGCAAGGTGTCAGAACATTTAAACACCACCCTCAATTTGTGTATCCCTTGCGTAATCCTTGTATTATTATAACAAAACCTTCATGACAATAAACAATGTAGGCAGTGATATACATGTCAAACACCAGACCACATCTTTGCTGCCTAAACACGGATAACTGCTCCCACTGGCGGACTGGCCAGGGTGTCTTGATAATTGGGCCCTGAGGGACACTGATGAAATGGGCTCCCATAAACAGAATGTTAAAATGTTATTGACCTTTTAGTAGCTTTGTCTCCAGACCGCCAATATTTTTAGGTATAGTTCGCAACTGACCGCTGCGACTGACCAGTGAATGCTTAAAAAGTGTGTATTTATTGCAGAACGTCTGAAGATCAAATGGAGGACCATCATCACAGCTTTCGTGAATCTGATTCACTTTCACAGAGAACGAATTCTTTGTGGCCTCTACTGTGCATGTGTGTGCGTGTGTGTATGTCTATGTGCGCGTGCGCGTGTGTATGTGTGTGTGCGTGCGTGTGTTTGCTTGTGTACGTGCGTATGTGTATATAGTATAAGTTACTACGAGCAGCATGACGATGGAGGTGATGGCAGTTACACAGGCTTTCATATGGCTGGAGTCACAGCATTATACCAACGTGTGTATACTAAGTGATTCAATGAGCATGATTCAGAAGGTCGAAGCTGGATCGGTACGTAGACAGTGGACTGAATCGCTGCGGAAGTCTGTTGTCCGTAAAGTCACCTTCATCTTCGTCCCGGGACATGCGGGAGTCGAGGGAAATGAACAAGCTGACAAACTGGCTGGCTCTGCACCCCCTGTAGATGGCCAGCCCATGGATCGTGCCGATGTTATTAACGTCCTTAAAGTTATGGCGAGAACAGAGGACTTTGACGTCAATGATTCCACATCGCTGTCCAGGATGAAAGACCTGGGAGTAAGAATCGGCACAGCCAGACGCGAGAAGTACATCGGGAAAACAAAGCGCCTCGTCAACCAACACAGAACTGGCACTATTAGCCACCGGACGCTGATGCATATGCTGGGGGGAGGATCTGAGCACCTATGGACATGTCCGGAGTGCAACGAAGATACCCCAACTGATAACTAACTAACTAACAGTATAAGTTTTAATTTAAAAAAACAACAACTGAGGCGTGACTTACACAATGACATCAAAGAAATCATCCTTTATTCCTGCTGCCTTCATGTTTTCCAAGTAGCCTTTGACAAAACTCACATTGGGTTTGGAATAACCATATTTGGATGTGTGGTAGTCAACTTTGTCTCGTGCCAGCTCGAGCTATTAGAAAATATAAAACACCGTCTCATTTGCACATGTTTACAGCCAGCTTTTCAAGTAGCACTATTAATTTATAATTAAAGTGTTTCTCTTTTCCTTATCAGTTTAAATGCCTAAGACATACATGCGAAGAAAAAGAAGTATTTTTCTGTAGCCATGTCATAAATATCTTCCTGTTTAAATCACAAATTCTGTTAATTATACCTTTTATCAAACTATTTTGTTTATTTGAATAGATAACATACCTTTTGTGTTTTACCGATTTATTTTTAAAGATATTGACACACAACAAACATGTTTATTGATAGAAAATATTTGTGAAACAACTAGACGAAACTGGGTTAATGTAAACAATTGGCTGGGACGCCAGGGGATTAACAACTCACCAGTTCATCGGTCATGTCCAGTCCCACCACTGTACCCTCTTCCCCAACAATGTTGCTCAGAACGAAGCAGTCACGTCCACAGCCAGCGCCGAGGTCCAACACTGTGGCCCCATCAAGTGCTTCAGGGTAAGTTGTGGCACAGCCGTAAGTCCTGAGGCAGAAATAATCACCACATTGCAGCCAATGTTATACACTCTTAACTCTTAAAGGATATGAGGGTTCGTTTCGGGATTCTTCTCTCTGAGTCTATAATTTTCTGTTCAAGATTAATCGTTAATTATCTGAATGATTTTTAAAGCTTTTTTTTTTAACGTCTGAAGTGGTTATAAAATTGATATTTAAAATATATAACCAGGACAAGAAATACAAGTTAATTAAAAAGAACACCAAAAAGTGAGATCTATGGAAGTCAATGAACGCCTGTGTCATTTGGCAGGGCACAATATGATGAATAGTTTTTAAATTACACTATTGATGCTGTCAATATTAGTCCTACGCTGCTAATCAACATCTTCCTGCTACTTCACATTTCTTCTTCTTCTTCTTCTTCAGCATTCCGAGCCATTGAGGTTCTTTGCTGCAAATACAATCTGTCTCCATTCGTCTCTCTGGTGGACCTTCAATGACAATGGTTTCTTTCATACGTTTTAATATTTAAAAGAGTGATATAAATTACAATAAACATTCCATTGTCTTGAAACCTGTCAATATTGTTGTTAAGGATGTCAAGATTGTTAAGCACCGAGTTCAGAAAGTGTTTCGATTCCTGTAAAAGAAAATTTCTCTTGGTCGCGTGTGTAACCACTCATGCGCCATCTGCTGTATCTCTTCATCGGACCGAAAAGTCTTTCCTCTCAATGACTCTTTGAGTTGTCCAAACAGGTGTAAATCACTTGGGACTAGTTCTTGACAAGCATCAGTGCGTCGTTGTTTCAATTCTGGAGTAAGTTGCCGTGGCACCCACCGTGCAGACACTTAGCGGTACTGTAGCACATCATGGATGATGTGGTGTGCTGAATAGTGAACAGTCTGTCACAGAAGTCACACCGTTTTGAAACTTCCTGCTCCACTCATACACTTGCAGACTTACAGGCATGCATCACCATAGGGACCTTCATTCGCCGATTAATTTCTATAAGTTTCACCCCTTCACTGATAAAAAAAAAACGGATAACAGAACTAACAGAACTCTACTCCTCTATGGTGCATGTCAAAAGTGGGGCGGCCATCTATAAACTGTTCGTATGGCGTCACCGTGTTCGTCTCCATCGTGATGTCACGCGTTTAGCCCTCTTGACATCCTTAACAACAATACTGACAGGTTACAAGATAATGACATGGTTATTGTAATTTTTATCACACTCTTAAGGTTTTAATTTGAAGCCCCTCGTACAATTATTATGCTTTTCTGCTAACGTATTACACTCGTTTACATCTCAGCAATAATAACTATTGCTAGAAAATTACACATACTGCCATAAGGACCCTAAAGAACTTACCATCATAAATTATACGAGGTTACTTGACTAGTTCCTTTCCTTGCCACCCTTAATTCACAGAGACATTTTTACTACTAATAATTTATACCATTGGTCTTCCCCAGAACCGTATGCTATCAGCAATGCAAGACTGGGTGCAACAATTTGGGCTGCCATGAGACAAAGCTACAAAAATTACATTATCATTCTTGACATATTGTGTAATGTTTATTGACGCCCACTTCATCAAGGGCACACCGGGCCCACTTGCCTTAGGGCAAGCTAGCACCTTGGTCAGTCCGCCACTGGCTATCGGGTAAAACCGCGGAGCTTAGGATTAAACTCTGGCCTTTATTTTGTAACAAATGAACTATTTCTGCGCAATCTTAATTCTAGGCCATTAGTAGTTATCCTCCCCCCCCCCCCCCCCCCCCCCCCCCCCCCCGCTTTTTAAAAAAATAGGTAAAGAGAAATGCAAACGATTAAAACCCAAGGAAGAAATACAACTGCTACAAACCTGTTTTTGATGTCCTCGTGCACAAGTGACAGGGCTTCAGTGATAAATGCGGCCTGCTTTCCTACATTTCTGGTACACTGAATCACAGCTGTGGTTGTTAGATCATTTGAGGACACCAGCTCTTTACCGTAGTAGTCTTTGACTGCCTCGAAGGTGTCCATAATAGCGCAGTTTTGATGATGATACGAGAATTATACCTGATTAAATCTGAAAGAAAACAGTTCTCTTTTAACTCATTCTTTTAAGGAAAAGGCTATGTTATCTAACTTGCTAACGAAATCAATATCCAAGTATTGCAAGAAGCCAATTCACAAAGAGAGATTCTTTAATATAATGTATATTTAAAAACGAGATCTGCACAAAATTATATACAAATGTATGCTTGACTATATGATATTTAGTATAAACGATCATAACTATATAATATGCAGAACCTCTTTACACACACACACACACACACACTATTTGTGTGTGTCCGTGCGTGCGTGCGTGTGTGTGTGTGTGTGTGTGTGTGTGTGTGTGTGTGTGTGTGTGTGTTCTCGTTATTCCACATGTCCGTCATGGGATGAATTATACTGAATTATGTTTTTTTCGTTTTGTCTTCGTTATAAATTTTAAATATCCCGTTTATTCTGTGTCTTATAGTCCATTTCGTGTGATGTTGGTGGCCATCAATGTCTGCAGCCTTCTGGCTCTTGCGCTGCCAGTCATTTCTGATATTGATGGTTTCCCCATGCCTTGATATCACACTGCCCAGCATCATCATTCCTGGTTACCCTTACTTCTGCTACCTTCCAACTTTCCCGTTGTGACGACATACTCCATCTTTCCCTTTCTCGTGACATGCCCAAAGTATGTGGACTGTCTTCTTCTGATGTGAGTAATCAGTTCTCTTTATAAGTTAACTTCTTTCAAGATATCTTCATTTGTCATTCTTTCCGCACATAGTGTTCTCATCGTTCTTTTATAAAACCCCATTTCCGCGGCTTCCAGGTAATTCCTTAGATGTCTGCTAAGTGTCCGTGATTCGATTCCGTGCGTAAGGATTGGCTCAATGCTGCTCTAGTGAACTCGTCTCCTTATCTCGACTGACAAAGACAAACTGCAGAGAATATTCTTCATCTTGTTAAGTACTGCTTTTTCTTGTGGCATTCTACATTTAGCTTCCTTAATATACCTTCCACCTTCTGTTATTAAAGTATCCAAATACTTATATATACATCAATCTTTAACAGCGAATTAAAATCCAGAGAAAAATTCTGCGCCAACCGTCCTCTCCATTAAGAGTTCAGTCTTTAAGTTTTTGCAAGATTCTTACCGAAGCTTCAAATTCTATATTCTTCATTTCAGTTCTCTTCCATTTCACTTGTTGTTTATGTTTATCAAGAAGTGAGCAGTTGTTACAACTCTAGCCACAATAGTTAATTTAAGACCGATAACCAATTCATAACTGGAACTAACGCAGTTATGCAGAGATTATATATACGTACACTAGGGCTCGCGCGCGCGCGCACACACACACACACACACACGTACACACGGGCACACACACACACGTTCACGATACAACCTTCTTCCTAGAAAATGCATAAATTCAAACTAACCTGAAATCGCTCCCAAGACTAACTGTACTGTACAGCAAATGCCAATCACCGATGTTTGCTAGTAGTTAGTAGTATTACTGTTTTCACACTTTCGTGTTTGACTAATGTTACACTTGTGCAGTGATGCTTTCGAAATCTACTGAAAGAAATCAGAAAGTTCGAGAAACTACGATTTAATCAACCGCAACTGAAGGACAAGCGCGTGTGATTTGATTTTCAAGTACAGTGATAGGTTTATATACTCTCTTACCAAAAACGGTAGAATCAGTTCCACCTATTGACTGTTATCTACGTGCCACTATCACGTGGTTTACAATGGGAATGTTTGTGAGTTACGCAATGTGACACATTCGATTATAGATAAGCAGTGGCGTAGACACAAGACTTTTCTTACCACTTCTTGGGGATATTTACTCTTAAAGGTCATCAACGATTTTTATTTTTCGCTCGCTAGGTTTGAACACGAGCGTTAGTCACAAGTGACTGAATTTTGCGTGTGGGCCACTTTTCCTTTCTCTGTTACTAGTGTTCCTCGCCACCAGACGAATCCACTCCATTTTATCAAGTACTTGACTTGTAATTTACCTCCCCAAGACAAGGACGAGTAATCAATGTTTACGTCCAGCTGACAGGTGTAGGGAAAGAACCTTTTACATGCCATCAACGCACCGATAGTTTTAAGACCGAGCGCTCTTGACCGTTCGGCCATGCGACTTCTACCAATGTTTGGGACAGGATTGTCTCAATCAGATTTCATTTAGTGTTGAAGATAAAAGGTTAATTATAAGCTAATATTTCCATAAGAGACGAAGTAGCGTAGTGGCGTTGTGGCTAGACACTCGCCTGCAGTTCCGTGTTCAAGGGCCCCATGCGCATGTTTACAAATTGACCTGGGTATCACATAAATGGGTATCAGGAAATGTCTTGGGAAGTAAAAGCAGTCGGGATACTTCATTGTAAATTCACGGCAAACAAACCGCTTAGTTATTTTAGCACTGACCTACATCCGGTGGGATTGTTGATTTTCAGAACAGGGATATCGGGATTCACTTCGTGGTCGGTCGACATGTGTGTTTGCAGCAAGATGTACCCTAACAGTGCATGTAACTGACTTCGCAAACTGCCCCCCCCCTCTCCTCCTAGATACATCAAGGATGAGCGCATACAGATGGGACATACACAAGATAAGACGAGTAGCACAAGTTATAGTGAGGGCCCTCCGGGCCCAGAAACATTTATGATAGCATCCATCGATCTGTCTAGCAGTCCACCACACACTCAACTGGAAGTATATCAATACATCCCTACACCCACTTTGGAATCACCCCAATGTCACGTGATTTCACAGGAACTCACTCGATTCCTTTGTTTGCGGTGAATTAAATATGAAGTACCACAGTCGAGGTTATGCTGACCACATTTCGCCACGAGTGTCGATTTAAAAAAAAATGTTTTGCATATCCTTTACAGGGTATCGCTGTTAACATCAGCATCTTTCAGCTGATTGTTGATTTCTTGGCAAGATTACGCTCAGTTGTTTGCCATTGCTTTCTAAGCGACCGGCTCACATAACCGGTAAGTTACCGACGCGGAGAGAACCGCTTCCAATTCTCGCGCAACGCCACGTTTCTTACGAGAGTATACGAGATTACGGAGAAAGTCGTGTAACCTCTAGACCAGGGAGCCGGCGAATGTCGATTGGTCTATAAAAATATAGGTTTAGCATTAATCACGACATGACAGTGTCGTGAGCCGCTACACGCTGCGGGATTTAGATCCGAGCACTTATGGACTGAATGGTTCGGTGTGCAATGAGGATGATTTGTCGACTAACCAACCAACCAACCAACCAACCAACCAACCAACCAACTAACTAACTAACTAACTAACTAACTAACTAATTAATTAACTATGCGTGATGCGCACTAAAGTGTAGATAAGAGACCTTAACTGTACTTTTATTTCCATGGTTGTAACAATTATATTGGCAGATGATAAGTGGCAATAAACGAAAATTATAACCAGGGCCAAACAAAATAAAATATTCACTTGAAGCGACCCTGTCATGAAGACTAGGAAATATTGACTCCATATATGATCTTTCGGCCTGTAAGAATAAGTCAATTTTATAAATGTGTGTTGTGCAGCTACACTGAGTTCATGGACTAATGACTATGAACAGTTTTTATACAGTAGTTTTCCTGATGCAACTCCCTTTAATTTGATATATAAAATAACATGTTTGCTACCATATTAACAACTGTTATGTCATAATTGTGACACACCACCACTTGCCATATTCCGCCATCCATTTTTATTAGGTTCACACCTACTTTTGTTTGGCATTGAATCAGATTCGCATCTGTGTCATTTTAATGTGCCATGGCACCTTGGCGTAAGAGTAATTGAGAGCATGGGCTTGTGGTCTTGGCTGCTGTGGCGAGCGGACCAGCAATGGACCAGACTGACATGTTGAATACCCTCAGGGAGGCGGGACGAGTAAAAGACCCAAGAGATTAACGTAATGCTTTAACTTGACTCTAAGAATATCAAGTCAAAAGGGTCGAAGCCAGACAAGAACGCACAAGGAAGGCGAAGAATAATAGTCAACCAACACAGAAATGGTCTTATACGTCGTTAGACGCTGAGGGAGATAGTAAGAAGAGGATCCGAGCATTTATGGACCAATAGTTCGATGCACAACGAGGATGATCTTATGACTAACAAAGAAATTAACCACCAACCAACCAACCGACCAACCAACCAACCAACCAACCAACCAAACAAACAACCAACTGACCGACCGACCAACTAACTAACTAACTAACTAACTAACTAACTAACTAACTACCTAACTAACTAACTAACTAACTAACTAACTAACTAACTAACTAACTACTTAACTAACTAACGAACTAACTAACTAAGTACCGTCCTTAAGTTGAAGGCGGGGAGAATAATATAATTTATCATAATTGCAGAAAAGACACGAGTAAACAAAAACGAAAAATCAATTATCTTAAATAACAATAGGTACTATATGTCAAAATTATAACTAAGGGGGAATTAACAGGGTGTTATTGATAAAAATACAATGCGAAAAGTAAATATATAAATCCAAACAGGGGAAAAATTGTTTTTCTCTGCCTTTTTGCTAAGGCTGCCTTTTAGATATGATCAAAGTGTAGATCTGCACTTGATCTTCCCATGGCCACAAGCAAAGACGGTCATCCGAATGACACGTGGGAACCTGATGGGGCTGCTCTGGCTCCTGGGGGAACCGCGAGCCTTTCTTTAAAAAAAACAACACAAACAACAACACACTTTTTCAAAGTGGACACTTAAATAATATTTTCTGGCGAATCACTGAGGTCATTGAAATAGGAGAAACATTTAAAGGTATTGATTAGCACCCCAGAGGATAGAAGTGGAGCACAGGGAGGTCACACCAGACAATACAGAAACCGAAAGAACAGGCACAAAATTGGAGTCAACTCAGTATCATAAAAATATAATTGTTTTCTCTTGTGTTGTTAATTAGTTTCTGCACTGTCATGTCGTGGTTAATGTTTATGACAGCTGTCTGACTATTCATTACACATGTACAGACGGGACGCGGAGGTGTTTCCAAGGCACCAGTGCTGGGTTCTATACTGGCTAAAGACCTACTGACGCGTCCTCGCAGAGGCAACAGGTCCCTTTGGGGTCCTGGCTAAAGTCAGTAGGATCGTGGATTCCTCCGAAGTCGGAGAGTGTCTGCCTGCACGGCGAGGAACCACCAGTCTGCACACCAATAAGCCAGACATGGGACAACGGATACTCACGCAAACCGCAGGTCCTGTATGACATCACACTGATGTTGGACAACAGGATGTCTTCATCCGACATACAGGACTTCACGCTGGAGTTGATAGCCAGCGAACACAAGTAAGCAAGCAAGCATACGTACAGACGACGCTGGTAGATGTAGTCACAATGATAATAGTAAATATAGCCACGTTTCGAGAATAGTTTTATTCTCGTCTTCAGGCTCTGACACGATATATGTTTACTTATGTCTTGGCTATTGTTGTTTCACAGCCAGCTGTCATATGGGGGGTCTCTGTGACGAAGCGGGTAAGCCGTCTGCACTGTGCTCAGAAAGACACGGTTTCGTGTTTGAACTTCATCATTCGATTTAGCAGCTATTTCGGAGATCCTTGAGGGTCATGGCCAGAGCTACGGAGTTCGTTCAATGCCACCCTTTCGGCAGGCGATTAGCTGCTCAGCAGAAAGAGTCCGAGCTGGATGGGATAAAACCTGGTAAAATGAAGTCTTTAATCTCTTGTATAAGCTGCCATAAAAATTTATAATGAAGTAGGCTAATACCAGCCAGTCAAGAGAGGTGTGTGACAGGGATGTGCAATGTCGCCAGACCCCCCCCCCCCTTTTCCACTTACCCCTATAGTGAAAGCATAGAGAAAAATGAACCATCATAGAATAGTACATATATTTTGTTGTTGTTCACATACCCTTTACAGGACATCGCTGTCAACATCAGCATCTTTCAGCTGATTGTTGATTTCCTTGGCAAGATTACGCTCAGTAGTTTGCCATTGCTTTCTGAGCGGCCGCCTCACATACTCCGTAAGTCACCAACGCGGTGAGAACCACTACCGATTATCGCGCAAGTTACGTTCCTCTTGTGGATATACGGGATTACGGAGAAAGTCGCTAACCTCTAGGCCAGGGAGCCCGGCCATAGTACATAACATCAACAATATAAAACATTCTGATGGTACAGCACTGAATGGTCAGAATTAACAGGATCTGTAAGGTTTTAATAAATGCGGTTAATGTACACAGTGAGCAACTAGGCTAGGCAATAAATTATGGGATAGCATAAATTATGGCCATCTTCGAGGAAAAAGAGGTGTCGCAATGCATCATCCAAATGGATTGTGAGGAGGGATTAAACAAAAAAAAATAAAATAAATAAATAAAGGGAGGAGGAAAAGGGGGGGGGGGGGTGTGTCTTAGATGGGCGAGTCGTTGCAAATGTCCTGGTGTCTTGGAACGGGCGCAACGTCTGATGGAGAATGCCTTCTGGAGATTGGAAGACGGAGTGGGAGTGGAGGGGGGGGGGGGGGGGGGGGTTGGTTGGAGTCGTTTGCAAGGTGGAGGGCGTGCTCACTTGTGGAGGAGCTATCGATTGCAGTGAGAAAAACGTGAAACAAGGACAATAAGCAAACACGCCACAAAACACCCAATTACAGTGGACATGTAGTTTTTGTGGAAATAAACAGTGATTGACAATAAAGCGAACGAGGCAGTTCTTCGAGAAACAAATAAAAAAAACCGTGCAATTAATCGAGAAATTAGAATCAGGCAGTCAAGATATTTTTGGGCACATTATGAGGAGAAATAAACTTGAAAACTTAATTAACAACTAACATTTAAGAGACAAATGCAACGTGAAGGCAAATAGATACATGCCAGGATGGATAATCGGAGCAAAAACAGAGTTGTGAAAAGAAACGCCACTGACTGCTAATCAGTAATCTATGGTTACAAGTTGTGAAACAGCTATCAGCTACGTGAAAACAGTCTGATAGATAACGATGTTGTATTGTTGTCTTAAATATGAGAAACACGTTTCACATTTTCAAAATGTGAATCCAAACATCGGCAGAATGTGAAACCGTCAATCTTTCAGGTATAAAAGAAGAATAGTTCGCGATGACTTTATTCTCTCACATGAATAGCCAGAAGAAACGCTCTTCCATATTTCAAATATTTGCCAGTACAAATCTCCAGCAGACGACGAGTATCCAGCAGACGACGTGTTGTATCCCGCAGACAAGAGTCCAGCGCAAGTAAACGTGGTAAGAGTCAGGGGACACTTCACATTCACAGGTTACTGAGATTTCACATTATTTTGTGTTTTCTTGGGCAATGCGTAAAACAGTAACCGTCATTGTGTAAGCTTGTAGAAACTTAAGGTAGCAATTTTGGTCAATATTTAAAAATTGGGTTTTTACTTATGAAATCATACCAGTTAATTAGATTGATAGAGCTTGACAAGACGAATTCAACGGTATCTCAACGAAGAGTATACGTTAATTCTAAGCGGAGTTATGAATTTTTTGGTGACGTAATTTAATACCAGGAAGTGCAATGATGACCTAAGAATTAAGGAAGATTTTATCACCGCCCTAAAATTGGAAGCTGAGAAATTCTGCCTTCTATTACTGTGGCTTGTTTATTTTTAAACGGACAACGTT
Organism: Cepaea nemoralis; assembly: GCA_014155875.1. Classification (NCBI taxonomy): domain Eukaryota; kingdom Metazoa; phylum Mollusca; class Gastropoda; order Stylommatophora; family Helicidae; genus Cepaea; species Cepaea nemoralis. The sequence goes on from JACEFZ010015598.1 coordinate 317,164, forward strand.
GTGCCATATATCATTGCGTCCGGGGTGGCAAGGCCTAACTTGACGTATTATTTATTTTTCGATAGGATGTGCCTTGACCTAATTAACAATTTAAAATGGCTGCCAATTGTTTATTATTTGCCTTCTATTACTGTGGCTTGTTTATTTTTAAACGGACAACGTAGTGTCATATATCATTGCGTCAAGGGCGGCGAGGCCTAACTTAACATATTATTTATTTTTCGATAGGATGTGCCGTGACCTAATTAACAATTTAAAATGGCTTCACAGCTTTCTCTCCTCCCAAAGATGAAACATGTAATTTTAAACGCTCAGGCAATGTGGCCGTGATTGTCAAGAAGTAAAATTGATTCTAATTCCATTTTGGGAATTAGGTAAATATGTCTCCAACAGACGCTATCATAATGTAAAACTAAAAATGAAATATGCAAAAACGAAAGTTAAAATAGGTGAGGATGTATAAAAATGAAACATAACTTGTTTCACGGTATTTTATTTAAATTCAATTATTTAATTTTGTGTACAGCTATGCTGCTAAAGACACCCCCCCCCCCCCCAATCCCCTGTTACAGGTGTATAATATAATTTAGTATTAGGATCCAGAACACCAAAGACCGAGATCTGTGGAGAGCCATGAACGCCTACGCCAGCCGGCACTTGATGATGATGATTATTAGTATTTGCATATACAGAGAATATTTTAAAATGGGGTTTCTACTTATGATTTGGTAACAGGAAAGTAAAGGTCACATTCCTCTTTCGATAGAATTTCGAGAGGAATGAGAGGATCAACTTCATTGCACCAGGTTTACCCCATATGGCTCGGTCTCTTTCCGCACGGCGGCCTGCCGAAAGCATCGTAGAAAGCACAAGAGTCTCAGAGTCTCTGACAAAGATGCACTTGACTTTTAAGACTTTTCGATATGATGTGCTGTGACCTAATTACTAGTTAAAAATAACCGCACATTTATTATATTAATTAAATGTCATGTGAAATGTTAGTCGTTAGTGAAAGAACAATTCATGAAAATGTATCATATTGTCTTAATGTACTAACTGCATTGCGACAGCTTTCTTTTGTTGATTAAATATCATGCATTAATGTAAGTAAGTAAGTTTGTAACTGCTGCATAAATTAAGCAGCAGTTAATTAATTATTAAGATATTAAATAATAAAAAAATAAAAATATTAAATAATTAAATATTCACTAAAATTGATTTCTACTTCTGCTCTATAATTATTACACTGTTCTGTATCTAATAGTGAGCAATTAATAATTAAATACTAACTTACTTAAAACATATAACTTATTTTACAGTACTGTATTTAAATTTAAATAATTATGTACTGCTGCGCAGCTTAGCAAAAAAGTACTCCTTACTTACACTTCTTACAAGTTTACAGACGGGTCTGAAAACTGGCTTTCAAAATTATTTTCAGTCATGTCAAATGCTGAAATATATATGCAAGTACACAGATACATTACTGCTATAAATGACACTTGTATTCTGTTTAATTTTAGTAGTTAAATTACCAGTTCTAATTATAAATAAATACAGGTCCGCTATAGTTTATTGTATGGGCACCACAATCTTGAATTTTGTGTTATGAGTAATGATGGCCATGGCCATGCGGCCATGTCACTAAATATTTTGTCCTGAAGTCCAGCAAACACCAGCTGTATTGAAACTCTTCACATTTATTTAAAATTGGACGAGGCATTCAAAAATGCAATAAAAATTTTAGACTTCTTTAAGCTACAGGAGTTATAAGACAAATTACCTTACTATTCGTGAATATAATTTTAAAAAATCCAGAGAAAATGGTTTTTTCACCTCAATCTCTTGGTGCCTAGCAGAAGGACCAATACTGAAAATATCAGAATAACTTCCCCTTTCATCGTACCACGCTGCTTTCGTTTAATTGACATCTAGATGGACATGGTCACAACCGGAAGTGAATCGTTGGACGCAACAAAAAGTTCGCGAAATTAAGAAATACCATGCCCGCCCCACCCGGGAAAGTTCGATAATTCTGACATTGCTACTTAAGGTAGTCAATTTTTGTTATAAATATTATAAATAGTAGTAATAGTTGAGATCGTATTACTATATTAGTTATTAATATTTATTAGGAGTAATAATATGTTACTAATAATAATTAATATGTAGCCGTTCATTGCATTAGTTAGTATTAGTATTTGTATAGAGATAGAGGCCATCTCTACTCCACTCCTTTCGTACAGTTATGATATTCTTATTATGCCATCCATATTAATTTATGTGAATATATTTCTAGCTTTTACCAAATTGCTTTTAGTAAAATACATATATTCAACGCTAATGTATGGCACGGAAGCCTGGACTTTGAACAAGCAACTAGAAAGTCGCATAGAAGCCCTGGAGATGTGGATATACAGACGAATATGTCGTATTTCATGGAAACAAAAACAATCAAATGTAGAAGTTCTAGAAAAACTGGGAATGAATGAGAGAGTTGATGAAAGAAATAAAGAGGAGACAAGTGAAATATTTCGCCCACGCTAAAAGACATAACCATAAGGTTGAGAGCAAGCGAGCAAGAAGTAGACAATGATACAAGTGGGAAGATAACATCAAGAGATGGACAAACATCAGCCTGACAGAATGTACAGTCAAGGAGAGAGACAAACAGTGTTGGAGATCCATTGCAGCCAACCTTCATTGCGGAAACAGCACCTGATTGATTGATTGATTGATTTTAGTAATTACTGTTTGCTTTCCAGTATATAGAACTATATGCTATATAGGTTTCTATTGAAAAATCAAAATATATAATGTATGAAGTTTAAAAAAATCTTGTGATACATTGGTTAATCTTTCCCTGCATCTCTTTGACTTGTCTCTATTTTATGTCCCTCCATCAGTTCTCTTTTCAGTCTTCGTTTCTTTACGAACTCTAAATTATTTGTTTATTTTTGGTTCTAAAAAATACTACCAATTTCTCTGTATATCCACATTTCTAGGGCCTTATTGCTTAAGTTGTTCATGTCTGTAAAATTGTGAAGTCATATCGCTATGGCAATATATCCCATATAGTTATCTCTCCATTGCATCTTTGTAGTAAAGTGGTCAAGGGACATTTTCTATGCCATGACGTGTATTGAGTGTATGGTGCTACCTAATTTACATAGATCAGTCGGCACTTGATGGGTGATGTGTTCGATACCAAGCTGGCGACATTTATTTCCCAGAATATTTCCTGATGTCCATTTTAAGCTTGGTCAACCTGGGAGCCCAGACACATTACAAATTAATTCCCGCCTTGAGGGGGATTTGAATACATGACCACAGGGCCATAGGCAAGCATTCTAACAACTGCAGTAACTGAGCTCCTGTGTACAGTTTGAACTTTTGTTTATTCTAGCATAAGAAAATGTCAGAAGTTCATTCAGCTCCATCATCTGTGACTGAAGCAACTATAAAGGAGTATTATGGCAAGAAGCTAGTCCTTGTACAGGCAGACCTGAAGACAAGTGCGTGTGTGTTCAAGCCTGGGAAACTGCCACCGGCTGTTAGAGAAGCAATTGGCCTTGTCCATGAGGAAGTTAGAGAGAAGTAGGTTATGTCGATGAGAGTGCATCTGTGTCTGTAACTCATTTTCATAATTCATATTTAAAATCATTTTAATAAGCAGACCAGTGGTGCTGTATGGCTCTGAAACCTGGAGTACAACGAAAGGAGACGAAGCCTTGTTACAAACCTTTGAGAACAAAGTTTTAAGTCGCATCTTTGGACCCATTAGGGATACACAAAGTGGAGAGCGGAAAAGAAGAAGTAACAAAGACATTTATGATCTGTTTAAGTCCCCGCTAATCACTGGTATCATGAAGGCTAATAGGACTACAATGGCTGGGGCATATAGAAAGAATGGAAGATAATAGGGAAACAAAACTCGCTTACACTCAGGAAATAAATGACCGTAGACCCCGAGGTAGACCAAGAAGACGGTGGGGAGATAATATATATACAGACCTACAAGCACTTGGAATCAACGACTGGCAAGAGAAGGTCAACCAGAGAGACGAATGGAGACGGATTGTATCTGCAGCATAGAACCTCAATGGCTCAGAACGCTGAAGAAGAAGAAGGTCCTTAAATATGTTGTTTGACCTGTTATTGTATCTTTAACTGGCCGTTGTTCGTAGTCTTCAGAATGTCTCTCTTGTAGTTGTCCATAGTGAGTGTTCCATCTACTGGTGCTCTTGAAGTGAACAGATGCACTAGCTTGTTGTCTCACACTCTACCATGATCCAGACAGAATATTCATGCAAGTCCTTGTAAGAGAGAAGTATCTATACTTAATGGACTAAGGACAAGCAACTGACATCAATTTTGTATGGTGATTATTATAAGTAGCAGCGCAGTAGTTAGTTTGGTTTTGTTCATAAAGGATCATAGTCATTGCACTGTCAGATAACTCCTTTTTGTGTTCCAGTTTCCATCCAGAGATCACAAGCAAAGAACCTCAACACAGTGCACAAACTCTGTAGCTCTGGTAATGATCAGGTTGTGTGAACATAAGAACAATGTACATCTTCTTTGAAAGTCAAGAACATGATTTTTCACATTGACTATATTCCCTACTGAGAGTCTGCTGTGTCAACATTTTGGTACTGAAAGAGTTAACAATATTATATATTTACATACATATAGTATGTGTTGAAGAAGAAAATCAAATCCATTTTCAAACATTGTAGATGAATATATTAGTCAACAGAATTAGATATTGCATCTTTATTGTAAAATAAAAATAAAAATCAGTCATCATTTTCAGTACAAATGAAGAATGAAAACTAATTTACTGACACCATGGATGTATCTATAATAGTGGTTGGATGTCTTTGGAGTCCACCAAGCCTGGAGATTTCTCTGTGAAGTAAAAGAGCTAGATTGAAAATTAACCAGATGGCATCTGTGTTGCTTTTTTGTAGTAAAAATGTGGGGCATAACAATAGCATAACTATTTACATAAATGCTGGATTATTTGCTACTAACTAAAGATGCAAAAAAAAAAAAAGGATTATGTAACCAACAAGATAATTGGACAGCTATGCAGCTGGGCAGAGAAGGGCACTCACTTGTCCTGACAGTCGGATTGGGCTGTCAAAGGCTGAGGCAACAGAACTTCATGTAGATGTGGAAGACAAGGGGAAACTACCACATTATCTTCTCAAGTCTTCATGACTAAACACACTTAAGAAAGACAGCTTTTTTGGTCATGTGATGAGAAGAGAGGCGCTGGAGAACATTGTGACAACTGGAAAGATTCACAGGAAGAGAGGGAGCGGCAGACCACGAGAAATGATGCTGGATGCATTGCGATGGTGGCATGGAGGAATATCCAGAAAACCTAAGACCGATATCTGTGGAGAGCCATGAATGCCTACACCAGTCGGCACGGCACTTGATGATGGTGATGAACTAAAGGTAGTATTTGTTCTAAAGATACATACATTGCAATATTCAGATTGAAACTTTAATATTTTCTAATATAGAAACATTCCTGCCTTGTGTTGCCAGGGACTGTCAAGGAAGCCAAGGATATGACACAGTAATCTACCATGCATACTGTCATAGGTGACAAGAGGAGGGTTGGACTTGGGGCAGGCTACTCCTGCATGTAGAAACAAATAAACTGCAAAACCCAACCAATCAATGAACAAGTTACATCAAGAAAAAATAATAACTTGGCCAACCAAAACTTCCTAACTCCTAGAAAAATCTCCTGAATTGTCACCTAGAATGTTAAAACTGTATGAGCTGGGAGAGACGGCACATGTGGTAGAAGAATGAAATATTATAAGATTCTCTGAAACAAAGTGGAACGGAACAGACAAAAAGCACAAATGGAAATGCTATTCTTAGACCATTCAGAGGCTGCGGATGGTATTAACTAGAAAGTCCCTGTTCTTGAACCCATAGAGCAAACAAAATAGAGGGAGACCTAAAAATGCATAAAGGAGAGAATTAAAGACAGATGACATGCATGATTGTAGTTGTTTTCTTTGTCCAAAGCAATCTAAGCAAATCTGGCAATGTATTTATTGCTTACAAAGTGTGTATATTAACCCCTGGGAACATTGTACTGTTTTATGATTTTATTATTGTTGTTTTTTGTCCCACTTTGGCATCTATTAGAAAACCCTCTGATAATGAAAGAGTTAATGTAACAATTGGATGGTGCACAAGGAGTTAAAGAAAAGCAAAGCATACAAGGAAGAACCAAGAAACACATGCTGTCTTACTATGTACTGCATGAACGAACAAACTTTATTTTCAAAGGGTTACAAATTGGTCAAGCAGGGCTGGTCTTACATTTGACCCTTCCAACCACTCATCTTTCTTACGTCAGCTATCTATTGATACATAAGTTACACTAGGTATGTAATTGCATGCAAATCACCTGCTCTGTCTGTGAGTGGGAAATATGATCGTTGTCTAGTATTTAATCACACTCAGGTACTATGGATGTGGCCCAGTCTTTCCTCCTGCACTGAGCGGAGCCACTGTTCTAGACCTTGGCAGTGGGAGTGGACAGGACTGCTATGTTCTCAGTAAACTAGTTGGCCCTGAAGGTCGTGTGGTTGGGTTAGACATGACGGATGAGCAGGTATGTGTTTCTCTCATTTGTGGCATCAAGGATGAATATTTTTGACATTGACAATTTACATAAATGTTTGATGTTAATTTTTGTTTGACACAATATAATTTTATTTTCTATTTGATAAGATATATTAAAAATATAATTAACTGTTCATGTCCCAGCAGCTATTTGAACTTGTTCTATTCTAAGCACTTATGGGTTTAAAATAATTAGCACTGGAGTTTAAAGGAGTTAATATAATAACTGTCTGGGCAGAAAAAGCTCATCATCATCATCCAGTGACCTATCCTGTGCAGAACGTTGCCATCATACATCTGTCCGAATGTCTCTCTGTCGAATGTCTCTCTGTCATAAGCCAAATGTCCTGCCTCTGTTGCTGTCATGTGTAAATTATCTATCTCACCTTGAATACATCGATGATGTGTTCCTTCTATTCTCCTCATTCCCAGGAAACTTCCCTCAGTAATGATCTTGTCTAGACTTTCATGTCTGTTTACATGTTTAAACTATTTCGTTTTTATTAGATATCAGTGATACCATATGATACCACAACATCTAGCTTAAGAATGGAGGTGGAGGCAGTCGGTGCAGCTTTCCGCTGGATGGAGAATACGATACACACACATACATCGTGATTGTAACTGACTCAGAAAGCATGCTGAGTAGGGTGAGGACTGGCAAGCTTCGTGCCGAGTGGCTTGCTTCGCTTCGGAGGTCACGGGTGACAAGCATCGCCTGGATCTTTTCTCCGGGGCATGCCGGTGTGCTGGGGAATGAACAGGCGGACAGATTGGCTGGCTCTGCAGAACTTGGTGGAGTATTGATACATGACAAGGCAGACGTGGTTGCGGCCTTGTGGGAGCACGTGCACACCTCGGAGGAGCAAATGGATTACCATGGTCTGGCAAGAATGAGACAACGAGGAGTGACGAAGAGATCTGACTGACCGGATCAGAGGAAAGGCGAGACGGACATATAATTAGATTGCTACTGGAACTATTAGTGTTGGAACTCTTCGCTGGCTGCTGAGGATGGAGACGGAGCGCTTTTGGGAATGCACCGAATGTTGTGATGTTGATTCCTAAATCAATCAATCAATCATGTTTATTTGTCTGAATCACCAATCTTCTTCAGTATTGAGTTACTGTTGGATAGATCTGTTCTCCTCTCTTCCTGACCATTAATGTAGTCCCACAGTAGACATTGCCATTAGTGTGTGAAGTGGTAGGCTTTCACATATTCTAGGTCAAGCATATTAGGTTAAGTGGTCTGTTCCTTTCCTCATCACCTTCCCTTCCAATAAACATCTGAAAATTGTCTGATGTCCATTTTTATGAGGTTGGGTCGACTCCGGAGCCTGTACGGGTTGGAAAAAAATAATCCAAGTTCTGCTGGGGATTGAAACCAGACCACTGTCTTAGTAGGCAAGGGCAGTCACCACTGGGGCCTAGATTATGATACCATGTTTACAAATTATCTAACAAGTCAAAACTTGGCTGTTTCTGGACTATCTGGGGACTTTGTACTTTTCACTAAAAGAGGCTTTACTGGCAAGTTTGTGTTTTTCCAGCATCGTTCTCATACCTCTTTGATTCACTGGAATATGTTTAGTTCTCTCCATGAGCTCTACATTGGTGACTCTACCAAACATGATAATGTTATATTCTAGCTGGCAGTAGCTAACAAGTACATAGACTACCACACAAGACTGTTCAGCTATGCCACACCAAACATCAGCTTTGTCAAGGGCTATATGGAAAACCTACATGAAGCTGGCCTGGAGAATGACTCATTTGATATCATTGTGTAAGTGAGATTTATACATGTAGATATTCAACAAAAACGTAAACAAGTCCTATAACAGGAACTTGTTGTGGGTATGTGAAGTGTGAGGACTGTCACATTTGTTAGGTGTGAATGGACAGAGGAATAGGTGGCCACTCTTTCCCTCCCGCAGCAGATGGTGAGTGCAGGCATCAACCCCTCCTCCGACTGCAGTCATGACATTGGCAGTGTAACCTCTCATGTGGACATGGGGTTAAATTAATGATATTACAATAGTTTTGTATGTTCTTGGGTGTCAGAATGTTTAGAAGCATGGTGTCCACCCTCAATCTGAAAATACCAGGTTCAAACTTAATTGACAATCTTTTTGAGGAACCTGATGATATAACTCTGTGTAGTGAAGTGGCTGCCCAGCTTTCTCTGACAATTGTGGAAAAATAAAGAAATCCTGTGTGCACATTGGGAAGCCACAGTAGCCCATTGACTTGCCTGCTCTCCCAGTGGTCTTGCGTTTGATTTAAATATCCAGGCAGATTTGTGAAAAATTGATCTGCGCTTCCAAATCGATACAGCTAAAATGGGTACCAGGAAATGTCATGGGAAATAAAAGATAGCAGGTGTGATATAGACCAGATCTCACAGTATGTGCTGATTGGTCTATACACATATCAGACTAGCATTGTATACCCAATAAGCCTGAAGTCATATAAAAGGTTTTTTAAAAATATCAGTTCCAGTACCGGTGTTGCACAGATTGCTGATTTCTGAGTTTGGGATGGGGAAGGAGAGCTCAGTAACACAGTCCCCTCATGATGATGGTACTTTGGTAATGGGTTGAGAGGAAATTCTCTACACCAACCTTATTCCATTAGATGCAATCCTTTTCAGGGCTTAGACAACCTGAACATCAATGCATTGGACTTAAGAGATAACACTCAATCTTTTAGGGAATTCATGATCTCCCAACCAACCAACTTAACTATGACATTCAACTATAGAAATTACACAGTATGTCTTCCCAGAGTAATTTATTCATACTGCAAAGTACCATAATTTTTTGTTTTTTGACACTCACTTTGAACTCAAGCGTAATCCGTACACACTACTTCTAGTAGTGCTGGACTGAATTTTGCATGTGGATTAGCTTTACCTTTTAACAGTGCCCCTCGCCATTAGGCAAACCCACCCTGACTTCAGAGGTACTTGTAATTAATGTCTACATGTTAAGGACGATAGGTCAAAATTTTAGTCCAACTATTCGTCTATTATCTTGGCATCAGCACAACAGATGTTTAAGAACACACGTTCTTAAACATTCGGCCATGCTGACCTACAAAGTACCATATGATAACAAGAACAGTCTGGGGGCGGGGAGGCGAGGGGCGGGGTGAATCATCGCTTGAGCCAAGGATTCATGATTTGTGCGATACTGCAGCAGGTGGCTTGCTGTTCTGTGGAAAGAGACCAAGCCAGATGGGGTAAAATGCGGTGCAGTGAAGTCTATCCTCTCAGCTTTAACATGAAAGTCACCAAGAATTGGTAATCAATGATGATACAGTTCAAGAAGGACTAGAATTACAGTCAACGTTACAGGTCTGTTTGTGTCAGGTTCTTTAAAAAATTCAAACTGTGAAAATATCTACACACAGTACAATGATGCCTCAAGGACATTGGTCAGTTGTGCATAGTTGTGGCTTCATTTGGATGAGAAGCCTGACTAACAAAGACACCTAATTGAGTTGTCTAGTTGGCTTCTGTCAAAGCACACTTGTTCCTCCAGCGAGGAGCCAATATAGTTTCAATTTTTATATTGTCTGGTTTGCCCTCTGATGTCTGCTTCTCTGCCCGATTTCTTTGAATGCTGATATATACTTGTGAATTTATTTCTCAAAGTTATATGGTGTTTCCTTTATAGATCAAATTGTGTTATCAATCTGTCCAAAGACAAACATGCCGTCCTACAAGAAGCATACAGAGTTCTGAAGGTTTGATTATTACAAATTTATAAATATTTGTGTACACTTTATTTGACAGTTTATTTTTATTTATGTATAAAATTTATCATGGAAGAGTTTTAATTACATTTTTACGAAATTTTTAAATCTTGAAAGCATTAATTAATTATATGCTTTAATTATAAAAATAGAAAGGAAAAATGTTTAACCAAATTGATAAGTTTAAATATCTAGGGGAAATAATATCCTCAAATAGAAGATGCATGATATAGATTAAGAGCAGTGTATGTCAGCCGGTCTACCTGGCCCAGGGGTTAACATCTTTCTCCGTAATCCTGTATATTCCCGTGAGTAACGTAACCTGCATGAGAATCGGTAGCGGTTCTTGCCGGGTTGGTAACTTACGAGGTATGTGAGCCGGTCGCTCAGAAAGCAATGGCAAACTACTGAGCATAATCTTGCCTAGTACATCAACAGCAGCTGAAAAATGCTGATGTTGACTGCAACATCCTGTAAGGGATATGAAAAAAAAAGTGGATGTCAACCTAAAGCTGCATTTCTGAACATGAAAAGTGTCTTAAGCAATATGTCACTATTCTCATCTCATCATGTTCCTCTTATACCTTGCGGTGTCGAGGTGAAGTATAAACAGCGGGAGAGTGCCCGGTTATGGGCTTCGTATATTGACATTCCCATGGATTCTGTTATTCCCTCCGTCCAACGTTTACGTGGTCGGCCTCTTCCTCTGTTTCTATCTAGTCTGTACATCATTGCTTGTTGTGGTACGCTATTGACTGGTAACCTACTTGCATGGCCAAACCATTTGACCTGCTGCTTTCTAATAAAATCTAGTGCTGCTTTAACCTCCACTTTAGTCCTGATTTCTTCATTTCTGATCTTATCTCTTCTTGATACGTTGAGTATTCTTCTCAGGAACCTCATTTCTGTTGTGATTTTTCTTTTCTCTTTTTCTGTCATTGTCCAGGTTTGGCATTGGTAGCACAGAGTTGGCAGGAAGATTGTGTTGTAAAGTGCTTTTTTAGTAGTTATTGATACATGTTTGTTCTTTAGTATTGGTGCCATTTGTCCAATGAGTTGATTTAAAAAAAGTTGCTTGAAAGTCGACAGGGTCGACTTCATTGCACCGGGTTTTATCCCATATGGCTTGGTCTCTTTCCGCAGCACGGAAAGCGTCGCACAAAGCACGAACTCCGTAACTTTTAGCGACGACCCACAGGAGTCTCCAAAACATTTAACTCGTAAACCGAAGGACGCGGCCCGGAATCGAACCCACAACCTTCGGAGCATGAGTCAAACGGCTTGACCACTTCGCCACAGAGACTCCCTATATTATAATGAGTTGATTTGCCTTATTGCACCTATTTTCGATCTCGTCTTCTGATCTGCCATTTGATGATATTATACTTCCTAGGTACTTGAAACTCTTTACTTGTTTCAAGGGATGTTCGTTTAGGTGAATTATTGTTGTTTGTTATGTCACTATTATTGAATGTAAAAAAAAAAATTGGGAATATAAAAGAGATCTCCATAACATTTTTGTGGATTTTAAAAAGGCTTATGATAGTGTCCATAGGAATAGTCTATGGAATGCTTTGCAGGAATTTGGAATACCAAGGAAGTTAATCAACATGACCAGACTATGCATGGAAGATACTTACAATATAGTAACATATAAAGGCAGGAAATCAGACCCCTTCCAAATAACATCTGGCTTGAAACAGGGTGATGCACTATCGCCGCTACTCTTCAATCTGGCTCTAGAGAAAGTTGTAAGGAAAGTAAAGGAGGAATGTGATATTGGAGGAACATCCAAGCTGCTTGGTTATGCAGATGATATAGATATTATAGGGGGAAATGAACAAAAGACATTGGAAATATTGACTCACTTAAAGGAAAAAGAACAACAAATGGGGCTGGTCATCAACCAAGATAAGACAGAATATATGGTAATTTCAAGAAAATGAATGGCTAAAAACTCTGGCCACATACAAATAGATAATATGACCATTAAAAGAACGGAAACATACAGATACCTGGGTACAATCTTCAACTGCTCCAGTATAATAAGGGAAGAAATACAAGCTAGAATCAACTCTGGAAATAAGATATACTATGCACTACAACATCTGCTAAAATCAAATGCGCTATCTCGTAACAACAAAATCACAATATACAAAACACTGATCAGACCAGTTGTGCTGTATGCCTGGCTCTGAAACCTGGAGTACAACGAAAGGAGACGAAGCCTTGTTACAAACCTTTGAGAAGAAAGTTTTAAGACGCATCTTTAGGCCCATTAGGGATACACAAAGTGGAGAGTGGAAAAGAAGAAGTAACAAAGACATTTACGATCTAAGTCCCCGATAATCACTGGTATCATGAAGGCTAATAGACTACAATGGCTAGGGCATATAGAAAGAATGGAAGATAATAGGGAAACAAAACTCGCTTACACTCAGGAAATAAATGACTGTAGACCCCGAGGTAGACCAAGAAGACGGTGGAGAGATAATATATATACAGACCTACAAGCACTTGAAATCAGCGACTGGCAAGAGAAGGCCAACCAGAGAGACGAATGGAGATGGCTTGTATCTACAGTAAAGAACCTCAATGGCTCGGAATGCTGAAGAAGAAGAAGAAAAAAAAAGTACTGAAATGTTATACATAATCTGTTTAGCTGTATAGAAGTGGATCATTGAACATGAATGAACTTATTAGGAAGAGCTTGGAAGCAATAGAGATGTGGTTCCTGAGACAAATGCCAGAGTAATTAAAAATGATTGCCATGAAGAGGCATATTTCTCCCTGGTCTTGAGGTAGTCCACTGGATGTCTAGCCTTCTCAGACAAGGGCAAAAAACTTGAAGGACCCGGGTGTACCTTGCACATGTTCAAAATCTCCCAGCTGTTGAAAACTGAAAAGAGCAAATTGAATAGGCCAATAATTGGATGAGAGTGGAGCACTTATAAAGATATCTGTGTACAAGGTGATCCTTGACCACAAACCAAAAGGAATACTAAGGCAGTAGCTGCCATGGGAAGCCTATGACCCTATGTTATTGTGGTCTGGACTTAGTTTTCTCTGTTCTCCTTCCATATATTTGTATTGCAGGTTGGTGGGGAGCTCTACTTTAGCGATGTTTATGCTGACAGAGACCTGCCTGCCAGTATCAGGGAACATCAGGAACTATGGTGTAAGACACTGGTTATTCTTCATCTGTGCACATTTATGTAGCCATGGTAACGCAGTGGCTGGCACACATCCCTGCCAGCCTGGTAGTCACGTGTTTGAATGCCCATCTTGAGGGATTTTTTAAACACTGACTTGTGCTGCCAGGTCCACCCATCTTAAAATGGGTACTGTAAAAAGGCCTGGGAAGTAAAGGTGTTCGGCATGATATTGACCACATTACCTGTTTAATGCCAATTTGCCTATACAGTTATGGGACTAGCACCATAAACAACACATTTCAGTATGTGTGAAAGGATCCTTTACTTTGTTTTATGCACACTTATGGTTTGTCCACGTGTTTGAGGTTAATCTGTTGTGTATTAAACAAAGATACATGTAAGGCTACCCATTACAGTGATTCAGTGCATTATGGCTATCATCATCATCGTCACGTGCCATGTCGGCTGGCGTAATCGTTCGTGACTCTCCACAGATCTCGGTTTTTGGTTTTCTGGATCAACTCTGCTGATGATATTCCTTCATGACACCGTCCCAAGCCATCCAGCATCACTTCTCTTTGTCTGCCTCTGCCTCTCTTCCCCTCGATCTTTCCAGTTGTCACGATGTTCTCTTCTCATCACATGACTAAAGAAAGCTGTTTGTCTCTTTCTTGTTGTTGTATATAATTTTCTAGTTTCATTAGCCTGTTTTAGGCAGTCGTTGTTAGTTACTTTGGCAGTCCAAGGAATTCGCAACATTCGTCTCAAGAACCACATCTCTGTTGTTTCCAATCTCTTCCTAATTTGTTCAATTACATTCCAAGATTCACAGCCGTACAGCAAAACAGGTTTTATATAGCACTTCAGCACTCTCTTTCTTACATTCAGTGATAGTGATTTATTGCATAGATATTCTTCATTTTTCTGAAATGCAGGTTTTGCTTGCCCTATTCTGCTCGTAATCTCTGTTATGCATCTTCCATCTGATGTTATAATTACCACATTGGTATTTAAAACTATCCATTTGGTTAAGAATTTTGCTTTCTATTTCTATTTCACTTTTTGGTGTCATCTTTTTCTTTGATATCTCCATTGTTACTGTTTTCTTAAAATTCAAGGAGAGTCCTTTCTTTGCACTCTCTGTTGCTATAGAGACAAATAAAAAGAATAAATTATTTTGACAGAATAAAGAATGCTGTCTGAAATCTATAGACGATAATAGAGAGAGAGGTGATTTATATTACTGAAGACTGCCAAGTGTTTTAGTAAAGTTGTATAACTGGCTTATACAGCAGCCTCATTATGTACATAAAAGGTCAAAGGTAGTCCTATGAGACGGACATGCTAGCTAAGTTGATAGCAACTGGGCTGGTAAATTCATGAGCACAGTGGGACTAGGGTTCGATATCTGGGCTTGTCAGAGTGAAGGACAGATAGGCCACCTGTTCTTCCTTGCTTTCAGGCCTTATCAAAATGTGGTGGCGCTATCATATCACAGATTCATAGTAGGAAACTGCTTCAGCAATAGATTGTTTTTTAATTGTTACAATTATATTCTCAAGGTAGATACTGCTGGTGAGGTATGGAATGTTGTGCCTTTACTATTATAGGCCATAGCGACATTGATTGAAGGAATAATCCTGCCCATATTTGGAATTTCACCAGACCACAGTATTTGTAGATTAGCACACTACCCACTATACCTTCTCATGTACATTAAAGAAAATCACAAAAAGTATTTTGGTATCTATCATAAGTGGAATCTAATACAATATTGATCAGTAGTCGTTAATATTATTATACTGTTGTTATCATTCGTGAACTCTCTTAATGTGAATATATATTAGACCACAAATTCAGCAAAGCTTTTTGATGCAAATGCAATCTCTTTCCATATTATTTTTTTAAAACCCAGATTTCTCTATAAATTTTAATATTCATTTTCTTCTTTTCTTCAAGCCTTATCCATTTACTTTATAATGCTGTATCGTTTGCACTTTGAATTTACACCACAACCCCCCCCCCCCCCCCCCCACCCAAACACACACCACCACACCACACACGCACACACCACACACATACCACACACACACACCACACACCAGACAGACACGCCAGCCAGACAGATAGGACAGACAGATGATATTAGAGCGAGAGGTTGACAGAGGGAGAAAATTCTGGATTGCATGGCAGAGTGGCATAGATTTGTAATGTTTCCTCCATGTTTTAGGTTATTTCTTGTCAACAGACACCCAACTCAAGTCTCAGAGGTTTGGGTCAACATAAAAGAATAATAATTTTCTTGCACTGAAGGGGTTCATATAGTTACTAGTTAGTAATAAACTGTTCGGCACTGAAAGAGTAAAGAACAAAACTGAATATGGTTTAGTCACATACTTAGTAATTGATCCAACATATAGTCAGTTGTTTGGTTTTGTTTGAGTTAATACGATGTCATAATGTTCACATTTCATGGCTAAAATACACAGCTGAAATGGGGTTAACTGCTGTACAGCTGTGAGAAAGAAAACATGGGAACAATCCAAAGTGTACACAATCTGCTGTACATGAACACTTCTTCTTCTTCTTCGTTCATCCGGAGTTTTTTTTCGGATGTGATTGCGTTGTGCCTGTTTACAGCAGAGCTGCGTTCTTGCGCCGTTAGGCCGACACATCCGACTTCTGCGGGCATTTGTTGACCGGGTTAACCTTCCCGGGGGTTTCTTAGGACGTTTGACTCTCACTGTTGTGGTGTTATCCCCCATCCCAGCTGGTCCATATAGAACAGCCAAAGATCCTGGTCAGCCCTCAAGGGAAGGCAGGGGCAGACCATGGGCATTCCCCGCCATCCAAGGAGGCTTCCATACTTGCAGAGCCGATACATAGCGCTCTGGTACTGGGCTCACCCAAGGAATCGTCACGTCCTGCACATGGCTGCTTAGCCTCACTTCCGTATATTGGGCCTTCCGTTCACCATAGGCTGTTCTTCCGGAAACCAGAAGTATGCAGTCTGCAGATGACATCCACACAGTGAGCTTTCGATTCGGACTTTCCATGTAATGGATTTGCTAGCCAAGCAATATTCCATTTCGTGCCACTAGGACACTTTTCCACCTTTAATGAAGCCCACACAGTGGGCTTTTGATTCAGACTTTCCACGTAATGGATTTGCTATCCAAGCAATATTCCATTTCGTGCCACTAGGACACTTTTCCACCTTTTATGAAGCCCACACAATGGGCTTTTGATTTGGACTTTCCACGTAATGGATTTGCTATCCAAGCAATATTCCATTTCATGCCTCTGGGTCTTCATGCACCTTTAAATGTCAACCTGTATATAGTTAAAGTAATCTGCGGTCAACTTTAGCTTGTTGATATCTCCATAGAGCTTGTCCTCAAATGAAGCAGGTGTGGGCCAAAATATCTTTCTCTGTTCTGCATACGTTGGGCAATCCTGCAGCAAATGTTTTGCTGTCATTTTTCCAGTTCTACAATTACATTCATCGGTATCTCCTATCTTTAGTTTATTGAACAAGTGGTATTTCAGCCTGTTATGTCCTGTGCGGAGTCTGAAGATTGCTACTTGTTCTCTTCGGTCGAGTTTGTAATATGCATCATCCTTCTGATGGCCTGGATGCTCTGATTCCCATTTGGTTCTATAAGTGCTTTTTTATCAACCTCTTTGCCTCATTATAGGTTATGTCTATGTCAGGCTGTGGTAGTCGTCCGCCCTCTTTTGCCAGTCTGTCAGCCTCTTCGTTTCCAGGTATACTGCAATGTGATGGGATCCACTGTATTACAACTTTTTTGGATTTCTGGCATAGACCATGGAGTGCTGCTCTTAGGTCAGTTAGTTCTGTGCTGTTATTGCTCTTCAGTATTGAGACAGCTGACTTTGCATCTGTGAAGATAGCTATTTGCTTCTCTTTATTTTCCTCCATCAGGAGCATTTCTGCTGCAGTTTTCAGAGCCTCTACCTCCGCTTTGAAGTTACTTGAAAATTTTCCAGTTGCCATTGAATGTGTTTTTTTCGCTCCATTTTTTAAATTTAGGAGAATTCCTCCTCCTCCATTCTCTATTGAATTTTTGGCTGATCCATCTGTATATGCATGGGTCCAATTCCTGCTTGGGTAATGTTCTTTTATGTAGTTTAGGGTTATTTCTCTTCTTTCGGTTTCATGCTGAGTGTTCTTTTTCTCAATACCAGGAATGGTTTCTATCATCTCAGGCAGTTGCTGCTGTCTCCAAGCTGGGAACTTGTGTGCATTGTGTATGGGCTTGACTGTTGATATGTTAAGAACAGGATCTGACCTAATCCTTCGTTTTGCAGTTTCTACAAAGTTGCTACGCTTCAGTCTTCCCTTTCCAAAACCATTAAATCTGTTGTACATAGGGTGGTCTGTCAATCTTCTAAATTTTTCTGCTTGTTGCTGGGCTCTGCTATCTCTTCTATCCTGCATTGGTTGTAAACAAGTGATCTTTTCTAATTCATTAATAGGCGTTGTCTTCAGGCTTCCAGTTATGATTCGCATTCCTTGATTTTGGACTCTACTTATTTTGTTAAAGTTTGACTTAGCTGCTGTTGCCCAAGCTGCAATGCCATATTCCAGTACTGGCCTCACCCGTCCAGTATATAACTTCTTGAGAACTTTCTCGTCTGCTCCCCATGTTGTACCAGCAAGCTTTTTCATGATTGCCATTCTTTGCCTTGCTCTTGTTCGATTTTTCTCAACCTGTGTCTTCCATGTCAGGCGACGATCAAAGGTGACTCCTAGATAGTTTGGATTTTCTTCATGGCGCAATATTTTTCCATTCAATACCAGCTTAGGTTGCTGAGTTTTAGTTGAGAGGGAGAACACTGTGCATGTTGTTTTCTCCTCACTTATCTTCACTAGCCATGATTTTGACCAGTCCTCTAGCGCTAATAGGGCTTGCTGTATTCTGCTGTTAGCTGTACTAATATATTCTTCAGATGTCCATATGGCTAGGTCATCTGCAAAGGATGATGTGTGTACTCTGGCTGGAAAATATTCCGTGATGTCGTTTATATATGCTAGGAATAATGTTGGTGAAAGAACTCCTCCTTGGGGGACACCTTGCTCCAACAGCATCATTTTGCTGGTTTTTCCTTGTACTTTTGTCCTGGCAGTTCTGTTCTCAAGGTAGTGGCTGATCCATTTGTACATTTTCCCGCAAACATGCATTTTTTGCAGTTTTACTTTCAGTCCTTCCTTCCATACTTTATCAAATGCTTTTTCTAAATCTATCCAGACTGCTAGTGTGTGCTTTTTCTCTTGGAAGGCATCCTCTATTTCCTGAGCTATATAGGTTATTTGATCTTCAGTAGATCTGTACTTTCTGAATCCTGCTTGGTGAGGTGTTAAGAGTTGGTTTTCTTCCAGATGCCATGTTAGCCTGCCATTGATAATGCGTTCCATTAATTTTCCTACACAGCTAAGAAGACTGATAGGTCGATAGCCATTTGGTTCTTCCAGGTCTTTTCCTTTCTTTGGGACTGGTATTAGTATAGCTTCCTTCCATGCCTGTGGGACTATTCCCCTCTTCCAGCTGTAATTTAGGTTTGTACATGAACACAATCACAAACAATGGAGGCAGTTTTCAGAGTAGACTTTCATCTGCAGAAAAATAAGTAAGAGATAAAGACAGAAATGACTTAAAAGTAACTACGTTAAAACATAATGATATTATGTAAATATGCACAAATTGAAACAAGTAGAATGAAGTGAACACTAAAGGCCTTAACTTGGCGATTAATAAAGAATCTGATACTCTGTTCTTGTCCCTATTGCACTGATGGTTTTGTGTTTTACATTGACATCCTTCAGTTTACTTTGTTTCTGCATTGACAGGTGAGTGTGTTGTTGGCGCTCTCCACTGGAAACATTTATACAAACTGGCAGAAGAAATTGGTTTCTCTGTTCCCCGTCTGGTGACTGCCAGCCTGTTTTCCTTAGACCAAAAGGAGTACAAAGATATCTTAGGTGAGCCTTGTGAAATCTTATGTTTTGTGGACTCATAACATTCCTGACATATTCCCAATCTATCTTAAGATGTGTAAAAGGCTCCTTTGCTTACCATATTTAAATATTCCCTCAGCATGTGAATCTTCCCTCACTATGTAAATATTCCCTCATCATGTAAATATTCCCCCTCTTGTAAATATTCCATCATTATGTAAATATTCCATCATTATGTAAATATTCCCTCATGTAAATACTCCCTCGATAAGTAAATACTCCCTCGATAAGTAAATATTCTCTTGTAATGTAAATATTCCCTTGTCATGTAAACATTCCCTTGTCATGTAAATATTCCCTTATCATGTAAATATTCCCTCATCATGTAAATATTCCATCATTATGTAAATATTCCCTCGTGATGTAAATATTCCCTCGTGATGTAAATATTCCCTCATTATGTAAATATTCTCTTGTCATATAAATATTTCTCCTATGTACATACACTCTTGTCATGTAGATACTCCCTTGTCATGTAGATACTCCCTTGCTATGTAAATATTCCCTCGTGATGTAAATATTCCCTTGTTATGTAAATATTCTTTCATCAACTAAATATTCCCTCATTATGTAAATGCTCCCTTGTCATGTAAATACTCCCTCTTCGTGTAAATACTCCCTTGTTATGTAAATAGTCTCTCATTGTGTAAATATTCCCTTGTCATGTGAATATTCCTTCGTCATGTAGCTGTCCGAAACATCGCTGCCAAAAAGATTCTTGATCCTTTTCCAAGCCTAGGGTGTCTACAATGAAGGCATGGTTTCTGGAATAAGACAGGGAATAGGGGGGGGGGGGGGGGGGGGTCAACCAGCTTGAAGAGGAACACAGAACACTGAAGACACCTTGGGCACGAGAACTGACGCGAGATGAGAAACTTTTTGGCGGGCTGTGATGAGAGGACATTCTGCAAAGGACCTGCTACATTGATGATAATAATGGTCTGTGATTTCTATTCACCTGGTGTGAGATCCTTGTAATACAGACACCAGAGATTTGTCTGGGAAAACAAGAGGGCATGAAGTGAGTGAGTCACCTCTAAGGATGAGTCATAATATGAAGACCTAAGACCTATTATATGTAGGGGACCAGGGTTACACATCCATACATCAACCTTGAGTTTACCTACCAGAATGTTTAGCCTAATGTTTAACCCCTTTACATATCACACAGGTGATGCCAAGTTTGTGTCAGTCACATATCGTCTTTTCAAACTTCCACCAGCATCTGGAGTCCCATCCACTGTAGTTTACAATGGAGGTATTGACGGCTTTGAAGAGGAGTTTCAGTTTGATCATGGCATCACATTTAAGGTATTGCAGCAGTGTTTGTTTAAAGCAATAATTGTTAAATTACAAGCATTCATTAACTGGTACCTGTGCAGAATGGAAGGACCAAAATAGTGTGATAGAATCACCAATGTGGAGCTCACATGAAGAGAACAGGACAGATTTCCAGTGAACCAAGAGTTGAGGTAAAGATCTTGGTACTGGATAGGTCGCACATTGAGAAAAGCTGTTAATAGAAAGTCCTAGCCCAGGCTTTGTGCTCTGGAGAGGTATAACTCCATCCCTGGTTCCCACCACGAGTAGTTATTATGCCTTTTTTAGAAGCACAATGTAACAAACTATCATCTGTCATGATGGCAAGGTACCAGTAGTAGAAAGTCTGACCTCTGGAATCCATGGGGCAAACTAAGCACAGGGAAACCTAAAACACAAGAAGAGCACCTAGCCGTCTTGACAGACGATAGTTTGTTACATTGTGCTTCAAAACAGGCATCATAATCAAATCCCTTGGCGGTCAGGCCAGCGTTAGTGTTATTGTTTGCTTCCCTTATGGCCCCAATAACACACAAACAGTAAAGTTACCAACAATGCAACAGAGTATTTATAGATGTGTGATTCTGGTGGGTGTGTTCACGTGAGGATCTTCACCTATGCTGCTCTGCCGGTTACCCCCAGGATGATATAAAATAGACAAGATTGGAGCAATAGTTTCAAGTGAAATGAGATAGTCTGTGAATGCAGTCAGTGAAGGAGATAAAACAAGTTTAGAAGTGGACTGATACACTTTCTTCATTCCTTCCTCATCATCATCATGTGCCCTGGTAAATTACACAGGCATTCATGAATGGCCACAGATCTCAGTCACTGGTGTTCTGGATCAATTCTATTGATGTTATTCCTCCATCTTAGACCATCCATCTGTCTTTTCTCTGATTCTGCCTCTTCTACAGCCGCCCTTTCCAGTCATGATTTTCCAATACTTCTTTTCTCACTACATGACCAAAACACATTGTCTCGTTCTTATAGTAGCATATAAAGTTCTGCATTAATTAGCCTTTTCCAGAAACTGATTACTCACTCTGACAGTCCAGGGTTTTCACAATATTCATCTCAAACCACATCTCTGTTATTTCCAAGCTCTTCCTTCTTTAATAACATGGTAGATCATTTGGGCACCAGTTACAACCATGCTCTGCACATCTTGTTTCCACTTACTCTTGCCAGCTTCAGTTTCTGTCAGGCTTTTCCGACTTCACTAAAACTATGTTCGTAGGTCAGCATGGTTCGAATGGATAAGAACGCATGTTCTTAAACATCTGGTGTGCTGATGTCGAGGTAAGGGGTTCAACCCCTACACTGGACAGTTGGACTAAAATGTTGACCTATCGTCCTTGACTTGGGGACGTAAATTACCAGTACCTCTGAAGTTTGAGTGGTTTCACCTGATGGTGAGGGACACTGTTAATAGGAAAAGCTAATCCACACGCAAAATTCAGTTCAGCACTACTAAATAGTGTGTATGGACTACGCTTGAGTTCAAAGCGAGCGAGTGCAAAAAAAAAAAAAAAGCAATGTTTAAATCATGTGCTAAAATATTATTATCCTAGGATATGTTCAGTGTGGATGTAAACCTCTTGTTTGTTTTATGACAAGAAAGGGGAAGAGTGCCATGTGAAAGCTGAGCTGGCTAGCATCCTAGCAAACTCTAGATACAAGACATACTTCACCATCTCACCAGGGGAGAAAGGTCCTTGCAAATGTGCTAAGCTGGTGAGTTTGATGTTTTTGTTTATGGACACCACAGTTCTAGTTAAAAATTAGTTGTATGTCCTTTAAAGGTTGTTGCAATCAACCCCAGCATGTTTAGCAGTTTGTGATTTATTAGGTGAGTTTATGTTCAGTAGCTCTTTGCCATTACTTTCTGAACAACTCATACCATCGTTAAATATCAGCACAAGATGATCTGCTTCCAAAGTTGCCTGCAGCTGATTTCAAACAAATTTTTGGATTGCACATCACATTCGCTGCCCCTTTGCTACAGACACCAGCATCTAGTAAAACAGATAAATGCTGCCGGCTGGGGAGTATGCACCAAGTTCAGCACAACTAACCAAGACCCTTGAGCTTGATGTGGTGGTGCTGTATACAGACTGCATTGTTGTAGTCAAGGTGAGAGTGTAGGGATGGAGTGGTTAACAAATGTTAGTTTCCCCAACTGAAATTTATGTTAAAATTGGATGTTTGTACTGAAAGTTGCCGGCTCTGGGGTGAAGGGGTTAAGGACTCAATTTGTAATCCTGCATACAGTGTTTGAAACACAGCTGCAGGTGGTTTGGCAGCAGACTGCCTTGCGTTGATTTTTATTCCATTCGGTATATGTCCTGGTCGTTCAGAAAGCAATGGCAAACTACATGAATGTAAACTTGCCTAGACATCACAAACAGCCAAAAAATTCAGGGGTTGACTGTGACATCCTGGAAAGGATATGCAACTAACTGACTGAAGTTGAAAATATTGCAGCTTTGCTGTAAGAAACACAATGAAACTTGTTCTTTTCAGGATCTATCCAGAGAGAGAACAATTGTTTGTGTAACTGCACAAGTAAAGGAACCTTTTACATGTCTTAAGGTATGCTGGGTATATGGTGCTAGCGCCATATTTGTATAGAGCAATTGGCAGTTGATGAGTGATGTGGCCAGTACCACACTAGTGGCCTTGACTTCCCAAGACATGTCCTGGCAGCCATTGTAGGTTGGGTCAATCTGGAAGCCCTGGTCACTGGGAACAAGTCCAGCCTCAGTCAGGACTCGAACACATGACCACAGGGCTGGTGGGGGAGCATGCTGGCTACTGGGTCTCCCACATTTAGAAGTAAAGACAGATACAACCCCATGGCAGATACTGTTGTAGGGGTGTGATGTGATAGAAGTTGACACATACTACGTTAGAACAATGTGAGGCGGAGTGCCAGTATGCAGAACAGTGTGAGATGGAGTGCCAATCTCTTTTTATCACATTATGCCTCCCAAGAAAAATCTCACATAGCCAGCTAGGCCCACCCTTGAGGCATATGCTGCCAGACAAAATATCACCTCGACTAATAGAGATTTCAGTCCTGTCCTGCATGCTGGTCAGTATTGACCACATTGCTACCAGATACAGTATCTTGTTATTGAGTTGATCCAACTCAGTAGCAACAAGGATGGTAGATTTCAATGTGTATACATGTGCTGGTGTGACTCTCATAATAGTTGGTACTAATGTATCCAGATGTGTTGATGTGACTCTAGTGATGGTGATAGTTGAAATATCCAGATCTGTTGATGTAACTCTGATAACAAGGATAGTTATTAATTTATCCAAAACTGTTGATGCTCTAACAGTGATGGCTGATACTAATGTATCCACATCTGTTTATGTGACTGGCAACAAGGATAGTTTATTCTAATATATCCATGCCTGTTGATGAGATGAACACTGAAAAGATAAATGATACCAATAGATCCACATCTGCATCTGTATATTAACATATTCACTAGACTTGCCTTGAATAGCAAGAAAACAGTTAACAGTGGTGATATCAAAGAAAAAAGTGACACCAAAATGTGAAATAGAAAAAGAAGGGGAAATTCTTAACCAAGTGGATAATTTTAAATACCTAAGGGCATTTATAACATCAGATGGAAGATGTGCTACAGAGATTAAGAGCAAAATAGGGCACACAAATACCGCATTTCAGAAAATGAAAGTTGTCTTATGCAATAAGTCACTATCATTGAATGTAAGAAAGAGTGCTGAAGTGCTATATAGAACCTGTTTTGCTGTATGGCTGTGAATCTTGGAATGTAAATGAATAAATTTGGAAGAACTTGGAAGTAACAGAGATATGGTTCCTGAGCCAAATGTTGCGAATTCCTTGGACTGCCAAAATAACTAACGATAGCCTGAAAGAGGCTAATGAAACTAGAACATTACAAAGAACAATAAGAAAGAGACAAACAGCTTTCTTTCGTCATGCAATGAAAAGAGAGGCATGACAACTGGAAAGATCGAGGGGAAAAAAGGCAAAGGCAGACCAAGAGAAATTATGCTGGATGGATTGAGACAATGACATGGAGGAATATCATCAGCAGAGTTGATCCAGAAAACCAAAGACCTGTGGAGAGTCATGAACGCCTATGCCAGCTGGCATAGCACTTGATGATGATTCACTTGACAGGACACAGATCTGTAGTGACATGATAGTTGATGATACATCCCCAACTGTTAATGTGTTTATTTATTCCCTTAATGGGACAAAGATCTTTAGTCACAAAGATAGTTGGTGCAAATGTCTCCACTTCCTGTTGATGTGTTACATGTTTTTCCCTTGACAGGACAAAGATCCGTTTGAGTACTGTGCTCAAAGAGGAAACCCCAAGAGTTGCTGTTGACCAAGTGTGCCCACAGTCTCTAGCCCTCACTTACACATTTTTGTTGTGCTTAGGAAAGCAGGATAACAACACATGATTCTCCTAGATATTCTACTTATTCTCATGCATTATTATTGCAGTTGTTTGGTCGATGTCTGTGGTTTACAGGTAGTGAAACTAATTTCACAATGTGACATACCAGGTTCGAGGTTAGCTGCAGAAAATCTGGGAATTAATTGCTTTATGTTGATTTTTACAATGGTATAACTGTTGGCCGTTTAGACTACTGAGCATAAAATACCAAGGAAATCACAAACAGCCAACAAATGGCTTGACTGTGATGTCTTATAGAGGACATGCAATTAACTGGTTTTGTGTATGTGGTATCATTTCACATCAATAAATACAATTATTAATTGTATTGTACTTATAGTGTATTAAAATTGCTTTTTTTTTCTTTTGGCCATTAAAAAACAATAAACAATAAACATGATTTTCTTGGGATTTGGGGGTGTGATTGATTTAACACTTTCAGCACTAATAGATACCTCTTCATCTTGTTAGTATATAAATTTAGGTTGTACAGTATAACACCCCTCTGTGGATTAACCTACTTTCTCAGATATTTTATCGGTGGTGTGATGGTGCCTGTGTGACTTCCTGCCTTCAGGCATGGAGCTTCTGAGGCTTGATTTATCATATGGCTTCCACTGGCCTTGTAACAATGTTAAGACTGTGTGTGTGAAAGACAGGAGAGTAAGATAAGAAATAGGGGGGGGGGGGGGGGGGGGGGGGAAGAGGAGGAAAGAAATGATGCATCTTTGTGTGTAAAAAATAAAACAGTATGGTAATGTACTTCTAAATGCTGGTTGAGAAATGACAGGCTAAAAAATAATGTTTATCTTACCAAACAATCAATCAATCATGTGCCATGCCGGAAAGCGTGGGCGGTCATGACTCGCCATTTCACTCGATCACCAGAGTCGTGGATCAGCTCAGTGTTCCTGTCTCGTCCATGCCATGTGGCATCCAGGTATTTTCCTCTCGGTCTTCCTCTTGGTCTGTTCCCTTCGATCTTGCCAGTTGTCACTAAGTTCACCAATCCATTTCTTCTCATAACATGTCCAAAATATTTTGACTGTCTACGTCTAATTTCTCTAATCAATTTACGATTTTCATTTGTCTCCTGTAGTACTTGGTCATTGGTTTTTCTGTCTGTCCATGGTATTCTTTGCATTTTCCTCAGAAACCACATTTCTGCAGCCATCATCAGATGCTTTTCAGCTTGACTGCTCATTGTCCAAGTTTCACATCCATACAAAAGAACAGGCTCTATGTAGCACCTCAACACTCTTTTTCTCATTTCAATTGACATCTTTTTATTGGTCAGTATGTTTTTCATCTTGCTAAAGGCTACTTTCGCCATGGCAATTCTTGTTCTAATCTCCATAAACTGTGTCTTTTTACAATTTAATTCTAATCCCAGTTGTTCACCAAATGTTTCATTTTTATTCTTTCTTTCTGATTTGTAAATAAATTGTTTCTTGTTCTTCCAAGTTTGTTCCATAATGTTGTTTTAGACGTAATTGCAATGTGCCTGTTTACAGCAGAGCTGCAATATTTGCATCTTTTGGCAGACACATCTGACTTCTTCAAAAGTTTTTCGATCGGGTTAACCTTCCTGGAAATGAATTGTTTTATCTTGAAGTGTTTCTTCTGCACAACTTGTAAAATGTAAATTTTCATCTGACAGGAATCATAATCTTAGCCATTGTACGAGGGTAAGTTAATAAGTACGCCACAAATGGCTGTAGAAAAATAACTAAATATGATAACAACTTGAAACCAGTTTATTTTTATACATACATTGTCCCTTTATTTCTCAACATAATTTCCACCAACATTGATGCACTTATCCCATCATTTTATCAGTCCTCCCAAACCGGCTGCATAGAACTGCAATGCTCTGTTTTCTAAACCACGTTTTCACTTCACATTCAACTTCGGCGTCATTTGCGAAATGTCTCCCGCCAAGGTGGTTTTCAGTGTTTATGTTGACAAATGTTTATCCCGTAAAGCGGTGCATAGCTGGGTAGAAAAAAGTTACGAGGGCAAGTCAATAAGTAGGTCACAGTTTTGTTGGATGGCAGGTAAATGAAAACAAAGCACGCAGTTCTATGCAGCCGGTTTGGGAGGACTGATAAAACGATGGGATAAGTGTATCAATGTTGGTGGAAATTATGTTGAGAAATAAAGGGACAATGTATGTATATAAATAATCTGGTTTCAAGTTGTTATATTTAATTATTTTTCTACAGCCATTTATGACTTGTTTATTAACTTACCCTCGTATGTTTAATTTGAGTCAATACTTCTTTAATCTTGTTGACAATATTTAGTTTTAATCTTTGAGTGGCAGCCACTCTTTGGCTAATGCATTCACACTCCGTCCTGGCAAACCAGGGTTCAAATCACTGTCTAGGCCTGGATTTTGTTACTGAGCTATGCATGGTTCCTTAGTTGCCACTGGTAAAGATGTGGTAGTGGAGGGTTGATGTGTGGGGCCCCCCTCCTCATTTTTAAAATAAAACTCTGTTCCTAGCTGATATTACTTTAACCCCTTCTATTTCAAGGAGTGTTATCTTCAAGCTCCAAACTGATTGGTTTTGCTGCTGCTGCAGCGTTCATCCAGGAGTTTTTTTGTTCCGGTACATGATTGCGTTGTGCCTGTTTACAGCAGAGCTGCATTCTTGCGCCGTTAGGCCGACACATCTGACTTCTGCGGGCATTTGTTGACCGGGTTAACCTTCCCGGGAGATTGGTTTTGATGAGCTACAATTATAAGACAGAAGGAGTTTGTCACAGCCCACCTGTTGTATATTGCCAATCCTGTACATAATAGGCATACAACAAAAGTGTGGCATGCATGATGAAAGAGAGCTACTGTTGATGAAATGAGTTAATATTTGAGCTATCCATCTGCTTGCACAGGTGAGCATCAGTGTAGTCCAGCTAATAGGAAAATTGACCCCTGTGATTGGAGTTGAAAAGTTGCAAACCTGGTCACTGAATTGTTTCAGGGTATCAAGTTGTATATTAAATAGTACCTTTCTTACGCACTGAGGTGTCATTTGTCACATTTTCTGCTGAGTAAACTTCCAATATGCAGTCAAGTTTTGGTAATTTCTCCACAAAAAATGACAATCATAAACACAAAACTACTGTACAAAAATGACAATCATAAACACAAAACTACTGCACAAAAATGGCAATCATAAACACAAAACTACTGTACAAAAATAACAATCATAAAGACAAAACTGCTGCACAAAAATGACAATCATAAACACAAAACTACTGCACAAAAATGACAATCGTAAACACAACACTGTACAAAAAAAGAAAAATGAGGTCTTTCAATTATATACTGTATTTACACGGGTGCACTTAATATAGAAGTGCAGTTGCTAGCATGCTTGCCTGTTGGCCCAGTGTCATGTTCAAATCCCCAATGAGGTGGAGATTTCCAATAAACTGATCTGGGCTCCCACAGAAACCCAGTTTAAGATGGATTCAGAAAATGTTCATGGAAGTAATGGCAGCGGTGTGATTGTGACCACACCATCACCCATCGAGTGCCGACTGGTCTATACAAACATGGGGCCTGCACCAAATCGCTCAGTAACACACTTTAGTTGCATATCCTTACAGGACGTCACTGTCAACTCCAGCATTTTTTGGCTGTTTATGATTTCTTGGCAAAAAATACGTTCAGTAGTTTGCCATTGCTTTCTGAACGACCGGCACTCATACCATTGAATTAAAACCAATGCAAGGCAGTCTGCTGCCAAATCAGTCCACAGCTGTGTTTTGATTGCAGTATGCAGGATTAAGAATTACGTCCATAAGCCCTTCGCCAGAGAGCTGGCATATACACTTTAAGGCATAGAAAAGGGTGGTTTACACTTTAAGCAGATCCCAACTGTACATAAGATAAACAGCAGTTAATTGCTTTGCATCTTGTCCCTCTGATAAAGATCATATACAATAAAGTAACAGAAAGCATATTAATGATATTACGGTGTTGTTGAAGCTGAGTGGTTAGTGCTTTGTCTGAACTATACAGTGAGC
Source organism: Cepaea nemoralis (assembly GCA_014155875.1). Lineage (NCBI taxonomy): Eukaryota > Metazoa > Mollusca > Gastropoda > Stylommatophora > Helicidae > Cepaea > Cepaea nemoralis. The sequence continues at coordinate 346,614 of JACEFZ010015598.1, forward strand.
CATGGTTTTATTCCAGTTGTGGGAAAGCTGGATTTATTTCTGAACTGAATGGCTCAGGTTGACCGGGCATCGTAAGATAGGTAAAGTGGTAAAGACAGTCCCATTGCAGGTACTGCCAATGGAGTATGAAAAGTGTTAAGCCTCTTATATATTCTAGGCTCAGACATATGACATGTGGTGACCAGTCCCTTAACTTATCACCTTTTCTTCCCAGATAATTCATAGAACATTCTGAACATTGTCTGGTATCCAATTAAATGAGGTTGGGTCGTGCCTCAGAACTGAAATGGTCAGAAAAAATAATCTTGCCTCTGCTGGGGCTCAAACCAGTGTCTTGGCAGGCATGCGTAATAACCACCATGTTTTACATGACACACTAACCACCAAGCTGTACATGGCACAGTAACCATCATGCCACACTAACCACGCTAAGAATCAGATTCGCAGGGCTCGTCACTTGACTCGCATTCCAGGCTCCATAAACAAATTTTTTACGTGGTAAAGTGCTCCCAAGCGGTCAGAGGAAATGCTTTAAAGACCTGAAGATCTCATTAAAAGCTTTTGGAATTCATCACGAACACTTGGGAGATGGCTGCCAAAGGCCAAAATCCGTGACGTACATCATTATCCAAGGGTGTAGTCATTTGTGAAGCAAACAGGACTGCAAGAGCTGTGAAAAAAAAGGCTGGACAGAAAAATCACTGCAGGAGATCCTTCTCCTGGAACGTCAAGCATTCTTTACTCACATCGTCAAAGAACTTTTTTAAGCCAACATAAGCTTTACTAGCCATCTTAGAACTCACGGCTCCATACTTTCAGCCCCACTGGATGAAATGAATATCATCATCATTCTTGATGGACAAACACTAACCACCACGCCATACACGGTTTGTTCCTAGGATAGGTACCAGACATTTACAGTGGCTGATACTACCACTGAGGTTTGAAAAGTTAGGCCCTTGCATGTATACAACTTTGTCTGAGGTTTGAAGAGTTAGGCCCTTGCATGTATACAATTTGTAAATATTTAAAACGTTACAGCTGTGTTAAAATGACAAATTTATTATGTTCAAAGCGTGACATTTATACATAAACAGCTTGAAGATTCACATATTTGAGGCAAAAACAGAAAGAAGAAACATAAATCCCTTCTATCCTGTCATGATCAGAATGTTATGTTTGCAGAGGTTTTCACATAATCAAGACTAAATCCATTCAAAACATCAAACTAATTATCAACCTCTGCCTTCTTATGACATTTCTTCTAAACATGTATGTTGAAGTAACTGCTCCATAGGTTAATATAAGCCAATTTGTCAATCTTGATAATATGTAAATGTTTTGTGTGTTTTGGCCTGAAATTGTAGTTTACATGTCAGAAAAGTTTATAACAAGAACAATGATCAAATTTCAAAGTTAGAATTCCAAAACAGAGAACAGGAAACAACCCCAGTGCAGGGAATTACACAGAAAGCAGTAACTGATAGTCCATTTTAGCATGCTTGTATTCTCAAAAAAAAGACGAGTCAAAATTTGATTGTGTTATCACAGACACAAATATGTCTATATTCACCGGGCTAGACAATAAATCTGTTGATTACAACAAACAACTGATGATATACATGGTGCTTGTTCTTTTCTCAGTGAACCTCATGCAATAAAGCTTACACAGTGCCAAATATTCACATATTTAAACACAGCGCCGGGTTTACAGACCTGATGAATAAAGTGTGGTTAAACAGTGTCTCGGGCATCTAGACAGGTTAAACACAACACCAAGTATCTAGATCTGGTTGTGTATAGTGTTAGGTATTTAAATCTGGTTAAACAAAATGTCTGCTTTACCATAGTGGTTGTGCATGCCAGTTTAAACACCTATAGATGTTTAAGAGTCTTTAAACAACAGAAGAAAAAGCTGGTGATAATGTTCACATAATTTATGCTTGAGATTCATTTTATGCTACAATCTTGTGGCCAGGGACAGAACAATCATGAAGTAACTACAAGACACACTAATTTGCATTGCCAAACCTGAGTAAGCACAAAATATGTAACCTTATCATTTTTGCACACGTAATTAATTAGACTAGGCTGAACTTCACCTCAAGCAAGTGACAAGTCAACTGAGAGTCAAACAGGTTTGAAACATCTGAGCACACTGTCAAATCTTTGAGACAAGATCTGAAGGAATGAATTTCATGTCTCAAGAAACAAAACAAAAACTTTGGGGTCGTCAAATTAGTTAAGTTAAGAAATTACTGAACGTTAACTTGCCAAGAAATCACAAACTGCCACAGAATGCTGGGATTGACTGAGATATCATGTAAAGGATATGCAACTAACTTTAAAATGATGCAACAACTGGTGTAAATGCACAAGTCTATTTTTTTACAACTCAGAAAAACAAATGGTAAAGCACTGCAAACTGGGGAAGCAACTACAGCCAAACAACAGCAGAGACTCAGCAGGCTAAAGAAGAACCAAGGATGGAGCAGACAAATGTTCGACTGCACTAACAAAAAGTATAGTTAAAACAGAAAGCTGTGGGGACAAAACAGTACAACAGCTGAAAAAAAGTGGCGGCTCCACACTATGAAACTAGTGGCATAATCAAATGATGGTGATATGAGACACAAGATGGTTGAATGCCTGAAATGTCAACATTATTAACCAATGGGCAACTGACTTGTTTTACTGCTCTCAGAAACTCTTGCACCTCCGGTATAACAAGTAAATTCACTGATCACTTGTAAAAGTTTTTATGAAAACCTTCAAATCGCACATGAGTGGTCAATGCAGAATGACATGGCAATTTTACTAATTTTCCACTGCTTCATATTCTTGACCCAACTAAATTAAAATATGCATTGGCATTATAGACTTAGCCCTCCTGTAAAAATGTGCAGCATTTAACAAGTTATATTCACACATAGGTTTCTCCTATCTTGGACATGTAATAACAGATGATGGCAGAAGTGAAACAAATCAACAAGAGAATAGGAATGGTCAAAAATGCTTTCAACATCATGAAATCAGCATTAACATCTGGAGAGGTTAACAACACATTATAAATGAGGATTGTCAAATGTTATATATATTCAACGGCGTGGAAGCCTGGACAATGAACAAGCAATTAGGCGTCTAATAGGGACCCTGGAGATATGGATATACAGAAGAATATGTTGTATTTCAAGGAAGCAAAAACAATGAAATACAGAGGTTCTAGATTAACTGGGAATGAAAGTAGAGTTGATGAAAGAAATAAACAAGACGCAAGTGAAATATTTTGGCCACGTTAAAAGACATAACACTCTTATACAAACCATACTGGAGGATAAGGTTGAGGGCAAGTGAGCAAGAGGCAGACAACAATACAAGTGAGAGGATAACATCAAGAGATGGACGAACAGCAGTCTGACAGAATTACAGTCAGGGCGAGAGACAGTGTTGAGGTCCATTGCAGTCAACCTTCATTGTGGAGATGGCACATGATTGATTGATTCACACGCAAGTGCTTAAAGATGCAAAACAATAGTTAAAGAGAGTGGGTTTATAGTGGGGGGAAAAAACGATACCTGTCTTATTTGCATTAATAAAATATATTTACTGTTGTTGTAAATATATTTTCACTTTTAAAATACAGTTTAAAAATTCTCATTTCTTACATTTCCCCTATAATATCCACGATTCCTCATATTTTCAGCATTTTTTCTGTTTACATGAACAAAAGCAAATCACTCAATCACCAGTAATCTATAAAGCCATGAAACAGTGCCCATTGTGAACATCCGTTTCTTTAACAGTATCATGTGATGTCTGAGGACATTTTAGTATTACAAGGATGCAATTACTTATGCTGACAACTTGCATGGCTAATTCAGATTTGTTTGTTTAAACACAGGGCTGGAAATCTTAGACCTGGTTATACATCATGTCAAGTATCCAGACCTGGTTATACATCATGCCAAGTATCCAGACCTGGTTATACATCATGTCAAGTATCCAGACCTGGTTATACATCATGTCAAGTATCCAGACCTGGTTATACATCATGCCAAGTATCCAGACCTGGTTATACATCATGTCAAGTATCCAGACCTGGTTATACATCATGTCAAGTATCCAGACCTGGTTATACGTCATGTCAAGTATCCAGACCTGGTTATACATCATGTCAAGTATCCAGACCTGGTTATACATCATGTCAAGTATTCAGACCTGGTTATACATCATGTCAAGTATCCAGATCTGGTTATACATCATGTCAAGTATCCAGACCCGGTTATACATCATGTCAAGCATCTAGTCTGATTTTTACATCAAGCCAAATATCTGGACCTGGTTATACATCATGCCAACAAAATATAGTTAACAAATTGCCAGATATCTGTCATTATTTTTACATTAAAAAAAAAAAAAAAACCATAATAAAACGAACAACTTTCACTGTTAATTCATATTCCTTTATCAGTACTGTACAATACTGACCAGTGTTCTTGAAAAGGTCAAACAAGAGATAGATTGATGAACTATTGCAAGATGCCATGGAAGATTTTTGCATAGGAAATACACCTTGTGCTGCCAATATGCTTAGTGTCAATAACAAACAAAATATGATACACCTTGAGTATATGAAGACTTGCAGAGCACACAACATTTGTTTTCAGACAAGCTCCAGTGAGCCTATGAGTATACTGTTATATATCTAGGTGTTTAACTTGTCACCAGCCAGTTTCTTGTTCACAAGTCAACGCTGAATGCTGATGGGCCCCCTGAGGCCATCAATTCACTGGAAAAACAAATTCACCAATGCTAGACACCATTTACAAAATATGTTTTTACTTACTTGGTCAATGAATCAAATAAACTGAAGAATCTTTGACAAAAACATTGAAAGTTATGAATGGTTAAACAATTTGACATCATCACAAGCTACAATGCAGGGCCATCTCCACACTGGTGGTCTGCTGTCATGAGCTTCCAGTATTTCGAGTCCTTGTCTTCACCGTGCATTCATTCTTAATTTCATCCATTTCTCAATGTTGTCCACCCCCATTATAACGTTTTCCTCTTGCAGGCACCTCCAGCACATCCTTATACAAGAAAATGTCTCTTTAAAACAAAACGAGGACCTCTTTTCCTTCTATGAGGTTATTGTTATATGGTGCTAGTCCCCTTATTTAGACCAATAATCACATGATGTGGAAAATATCTCTCTGGCTGCATTTACTTTCCATGCAATTTTCTGATACCTATTTTAGGCCAGGTCAACTTGGAAGCCCAGGTTAATGAAATAATACTCCTTGCCTTAAAGGGTAGTTGAACATATGACCACCAAGCCAGCATGCTATTGTCCTACTACTGTAGCTCCCACTACCTCTTCATATGACCACAATATCAACATTATCTTAGCTTTAACTTATTCAGTAATGTTTCCCTCTTGCACATCTTTAGACAAGGAACTGTATCTTTACATGACCACAACACTGTCATTGTCTTAGCTTGATCTTATTCAGTCATGTTTCCCCCTTGCAGGCTTCCCCTCCTGCACATCTTTAGACAAGGAACTGTCTCTTAATATGACCACAATACCGTCATTGTCTTATCTTGATTTTTTTTCAGTGCACTCATTTATTATCTTTTGCCTATTTTCAATACAATAGTTACAGAACAATTCTCCTGAATTCATATATTTGTAAAACTTTTAATAAAAATTGTAAAGCAATTCTTTAAATCATAAACCATCCAAACAGTAGCTACACTTGCCAAATACAAGCACACAAACAGGCTGGCAGCCTTGAATGATTAAACAGAACTTCAGGTAAACTGAGCTTTGACATTAAATGTCCATAAATCAAACACTGCCATGAATCTTTTGACAAAAGCTAAAAACAGCAACATAATTTTACACAAAGTAGTATCAAGTCTGTTCATATACATTCATAATTGCATAAAACATCCACAGGCCAACCTTTGAGCCATGAGCCACCCATTGGACAGTAACACCATACATTAAATTATGCACAACCAAATATCCCCTGATACAAATATGATTCTCTTAACTCTTTTAGTTCCCAGCAACATGTAACATGTAAAGTGTATAACTGATTCTTCCTCCTGAACTCCTGATGTGTATAAATAACAATTCTTGCTTAATCTCAGGCATCGCGTAATGTCATCTCTCTTTTACATCTCATCAGAGACCACTACAGAAATCTGACTTTCCAATGGCCACTGCAACTTTGTATTTAGGCTCTGCAATTTTTCATAGTTCTATTTCTCCCATTGGGCACCTACTAGTGGAAACACTGTGGGACTAAAAGAGTTTAGGAAGTTTTCACACAAACTATTCATGGACAAAGATCTTTGAATGTCCTTTAGACATTAAGCAAATACCTTAATGATCCTTTATACATTAAGCAAACACCTAAATGATCTTGACAAACTATCTTTGGACAAAAATGTCTTAATGAACATTTGACATACACCATCCTGGGATAAGAACATCCTATTCAATTGTTGATGTGTACCATTGTAGGACAAAACTGTCTAAATGAACTGGACAAACTATCCTAGGATATAAACAACTAAGCGAACTTTTGCCATACACCATTCTAGGACAACAATGTCTTAATGAACTTTTGACATCCACTATCCTAGGATAATAATATCCAAGTGACCTTTTTATGTACACATTACTTGGACAAAAATGTTTAAATGAACAGTTGCCAAACACTGTCCTAGGACAGGAATATTTTAACGAACTTCTAAGTGTGAAATGAGTAGTCATCACAATAAGTGGACCAATCCACACCTGAGCAGAGCAGGCACTCACTTGTCCTGACAGCCAGAAACTGGCCATAAAAATGGAGGTCACAAACCACTATTGTGGATTTGTGACCAACTCATAAACTTATTCTTGGGAAGACAACACATTATGAGGACATCACTAATCTTGAATGGTGGAGTGAATCCCAGGGAAAACACGTCTTCATCAACTTTACACATGGACTATCCATAGACACAACAGTCTTGATAAACCTTCTGACATAATCAATAGCAAAAGAAATGTGTTATTTCTTGCTACATAAACTACCTACCATGAACAAATCTTCAGACAATGTTTTCGTGAGCTTGCTAGTTAACTAATGAACAGGATTACTGATATCTGTTGAATTAAATATTGACACAGCTAATTCTGCTGACATAATTCCAGGAAATTTGGCAACTTATTAACACTAGTCAGAGCTATGGAAACCCATACACACATGACATCATTGATAGATCCTCACATTTTATTTTAGTTTATGTAAATATTATGCTGTGAATATCACACTAACAACTTACAATTACAAACCCATGCTGAATAATAATACATTATTATTGTCTTATGCTGCACAAGTGTCACATATAATACACATATTCAACATTAATAACAGGGCATAGTCTTATGACCACATGTGCTCATGGATGACAATGTCTTTTCTGCCCTACACGAACCTACATCAGATAACACAAACATGGTCAAGCTGGTCATCCTGAATCTCTTCACCTGATGAGGGAACACTGATCTTTAGAGCTCTTACAGACTCTGCATGGGCCTCAGATTAGGGGAGACCTGTGAAAGAGATAACAAGAAACAGTTAGTTGCACATCCTTTACATGACGTCACAGTCAACCCCAGCATTTTTGGCTGATCATTATTTTTTGGCAAGTTTACGTTCAGTATTGTGCCATTACTTTCTGAACGACCGGCACTCATACATTTTGATGAAAATCAATGCAGGGCGGTCTGCTACCAAATTGCCCGTTGCTGTATTTCAAACACAGTAATCTAGGATTTCGAATTGCGCCTGTAACCCCTTCACCACAGAGCCAGTTTCATGAAAGAAATAAGTAAAGATATGAAGCACAAAAATGAGCCATGGCAGCTTAGTGTCAAGTGCATGGCTGGTAAGCTTTGGTGAGATTTGTTTTTAACTGATCCTACATGGCTGGGGGGAAGAACGTGGCTTCATGGCTTCGTGAACTGATTGCCTGAGATCATCTTGTGAAAGAAAGCTGGCAAGTTAGAGAATGTATCGCCCTCACCCCATAATGTTTTGTTAGGTCCTAATCGGCTGCTACTCTGGAAAAATTCTAAAAATGAGACAACTTAATATCTATTGCAGGTATCACTTATGTGTGTGTGGAATGCCAGAGGAAACTATCACATTAATTAACCGACAAGAATAAGCTTATGTGAAGTCAAAGCTAGATTAATATGTTCAATTCTTCCGAAGTCGGAGAGTATCTGCCTGCACGGTGAGGAACCACCAGTCTGCACACCAATAATCCAGACATGGGACAACGGATACTCACGCACACCTCAGTCCAGTATGACATCACACTGATGTTGGATAACAGGATGTCTTAATCCGACATACAGGACTTCACGTTGGAGTTCACAGCCAGCGAACCACAAGCAAGCAATATGCTCAATGAGAAAGAAGACTGACTGGCTACCTCCATCTCATATATCATGACCCAAAATATGTGACAGCCTAACACTTCACACCCCTGTGGCAATATCTTCTATCTGACACACACACACCCCCCCCCCCCCCCCCCCCCCAATAGATCATCTGTAGAAATCTTCCAAAGAAACATTAATCAAATAAGATTTAACAAGTAATTAATCAGAATTTAATTCCAAGAAATACAAGGTAGCATAGAACATTCCCAGAATGATTTAAATTCTATATCAATCAGTAACAATTTACGGAAGATAAAGGAGAACAGATCAATTTCACAGAACAAGCAGCAACAAATGTCACCCTTACCTTCACTTCACAGCCGGTGTTCTTCTTAACCTCATCGACACTCACACCATCAGCAATTTCTGTCAGTGTCAGTCCAGACTCTTTTGTTATCTCCAACACTCCCTGCAAGTACACCACATCACATGTAATCAACTCTAATCATCTTGTAGCAGGTTCTTGGTAGATCGCTACCCTTGTCACCTTCCTCTTCTTCTCTTCCTCCATTTACCTCAGTGAAGTGTTGGGGGAAGCTGTAAAGATCTTTTATGCGCTCTTTCTAATGCTATAAGTTGCTATTAGTTTCTCTTGTGGATATACAGATGAATATGTTGTATTTTACGAAAACAAAAACAATCAAATGCAGAGGTTCTAGAAAAACTGGAAATGAAGAGAGAATTGATGAAAGAAATAGAGGAAGCAACTGAAATATTTCGGCCACGTTAAAAGACATGATACTCTTATAAAAACCATACTGGAGGACAAGGTTGAGGGCAAGAGGTAGACAACAAAACAAGTGGGAAGATAACATCAAGAGATGGACGAACATCAATCTGTGACAATGAAACAAGTGGGAAGATAACATCAAGAGATGGACGAACATCAATCTGACAGAATGTACAGTCAGGGCAAGTGACAGACAGTGTTGGAGATCCAATGCAGCGAACCTCCAATGTGGAGAAGGCACTTGATTGATTGACTGATTAATTTCTCTAAGGTGAGGTTGCTCTTGATGCTATCACTCCCTTCTTTACACAGTCTTCCCCTTGCTCTGTACCCATTATATTTCTTTAATGTGGCTTTTTGTGGCAGAGGTACCAGGGAATTCTTGTGAGGTGACCAAATAATTTAAACTGTTGGTGTTTAATGAAGTGCTTGACTGGTTTCAGATCTAGTCATCTTCTAATTTCCTCATTCCTAATTCTATCTCTCACGGCTACTCCCGCAGCTCTTATACGGCATTTCATCTCTGCTGCTATCATTTTGCACTCATCACCAACTGCCAAAAAGTCTAACCTTCACCAGCTTCCCTGCCTCATCGACCCCCATGTCCAAGGTATCTGCATAAGGTCTTGTGTCCATCTCCTTGTTCATCGACTCTTGTCCCTTCTCCCAGGAACCATGCCTTCCATCACTGTTCCTTCCAATCCACTGTGATGTTCAATATGGCCAAAATATTTCAGTTTCTAATACACAATGCTGTTTATGAGTCTGTTTCTTCCTCATTCAATCTGATAGAATGTCAGTATTTTTCGTCTTGGTCCACAATATTCTAAAAAATTTTCTGTAGCATTTAAGTTTAAAAGTCCAGATTTTCTTATCTGTGATTGTGAAATGGTCCATTCACATCCGTATGTTGCCGTAGAAAAGATATATGTAATTAAAAAATAAAAACTTAAAAAAAAAACAAAAAACTGAAGAGCTGAAATTAACATAATGTCATAATTTAAAGAATGGATTGACTCATTATAATTGTAACTAAATCCTTTCTCAGATCCCTTGTCTAAACTCTAGCGAGCAACAAGACCCCATCAAAGTTTGTGCAGTTTCATCATCATCATGCTAAATAACATTCATGCAGTAATTTTTGCTGTAGGTGGGAAAGCAGTATATAGGGATGGCATTTCAATTATGCTCTTCAACAGTTATTCCCACTCTTTTAATTATTCTTCATTAAAATTGTATGTTTATAATTTTAACACTCTTTTGTTGAGTCACTGAGTGAGTGTCAACTTGTGACATGATTGATCTATCATCATACGTCTGATTCTGATCTTGATATACGTGTCTGTTTGAACTATCGTCCTATTCCCCACTTCTCTAATAATGTATAATAGTCCTACTAGGTGTTTGCATTGTTTAAACGTTTGTCTGAGAGTGTGAAGGGTAGGTCAGGAATATTAACTGTCAATCTATTTTATAAAATAGTAAACTATCTGCGTCAGAGCATAGGATTATTTCTAGCCCTGTATCGTTCTGGGGAACACTGAGGTTAGCAGATAACATTAAGGAACTTCCCTCACCCCACAAACACCTTATTATGCCTTAGACTAGAATAGGTGAAGACCTGACACTTAACCCTTTACAGGGCAGACGCTTGTCCGTTTTGTAGCCCTGAACAGGCAAGATTTTTTCAGGTTCGGTAAAATTTCGGGTCACGTTAGTAAAAACGTCACAAAAAAGGTGTTAGTCAACTGATTTTAGTTAAATAAACAACACAATGAAGGGAAAAGCATGCAGAATATGTTACTCACGTGATTGTTGTCGGTAATCCATATATGAACACAAATATTTACAAAATACAGCATGTTGTTTGTGATTTTCCGTCATCTATACAGCAATTTACAAACACTTTTTCAGAATCATAATCACTTTCTTTAAAGTCCGACTCAGACTGCTAATGCAAAGTAATGCTTTGCACTGATATCTAGCTCCGATTAATAGTCAACTTCATGCCCTTCAATGTCACTTAAATTGAATCTAGCGAAATCTCGGCTATCACTTGAAGAATCGCCGAAATCCGTTTTGAAAAATTAAGCATAAACACCCCAAAAACTATTTTAAAAAGTCCGTAACAGTCCGTTCAAATTCATAGTAGGTGTTTACAAATGGCGGCCACGTTTTCAAGCTATCGGCGAAAGTGAAAGTAGCCGTTGGAAGTATCGTAAGGCCGAGAAATCGCGCTTTTACAATGCATAATAGTATCGGACTGAATCGGCCGATTTGCTCGTTAAAGCAATCGGATGGAAATGGACGTTCTGCATTGTAAAGGGTTAACACCCCAATGGAAGTATCTGCCAAGAATACCAGTTTTTATGATTATGAAGGTGATATTTTTTAATACTCTGTGGGGGTGACATTTGTATTACTCCGAGGGTAACATTTCTAGGACATTGTTATAACTCTAAGGTGACAGTGTTTATAACTAAGGGTTACACTGTTTTTTACCCTGAGGGTAACCAAGATTTGGTAGGGACCACACATGCCATTAACATGCACTGAGAATACAGTGTAGGCCAATATTTCCTGTCACTGAATGGTCCTGGAGGTTAGCTGACAGCACAAGACAAGTTAGTAGTTATATGGCTTGTAATTGTTGGCCTCCTTTATTCTCTGTGAGAAATCTATTGCACTCATTTTATGATGTTAGGTGGATTCACAGATTCACTGGTTGGGATGAAATTCAGTTCTTGTTAACCTATGGCCCAGGAAATAAAGGCTGCTTTAAACTAACATTGGTAGTCTACGGAACAAGACAAGTTAACAGTGACAGTCTAATAAACAAGACCAGTTAACAGCGATGGTCTTGAATATAATCTTTCAATAGAAAAAAAACACCAAATAAATCAATTTGATTATTGTTCGCTGGACTTTAGGCGGTCTGGTGTGCCTTGCCGGTCAAGAAGACCTGATCATTCGGGGCCACATCGATTGACGGATGTCAATCATGGTGATCTGGCAAATTTTGAGCTTTAGCCTACAATGGGTGATGTTGCAATATTCTGGTGTGATAATTTGGTTGCGTCTAGCGTGTGCCGCATGGTCTAGTCGTTATACACCCACCTCACACGCCAGTAATCTGGGTTTGATCCCAGGTCCAGTCAAGGACATGCACTACTGATGAGCTCAAACGAGAACGAAACTCGAGTCTAGTGCTTCCATATTGACATGGACAAGGCCTTAGGTTTATACCGAAATACGATCAGTGTTGCCAGGAGTGGGTTGTGCTCAATATTTTAAAATGATAGTCTTGTAAACAAGACCAGTTAACAGTAAGGATAAGATAACAGTGATAATTCTAAGACACAAGACCAGATATCAGTAATAATTCTAAGACACAAGACCAGACAACTGATAATTCAAAGAGACAAGACCAGTTAACAGTGATAATTCTAAGAAAAAGACAAGATAACAGTGACAGTCTAAGAAACAAGATCACTTAACAGTGATAGTCTAAGAAAAAACACCAGTTAACAGTGATAGTGAATAGTGGTTAAGCGAAAGCTTGAAATAATGTTAATTAAGCTTGAAAGATTGGCATAGATCTTCAAATTTGTTTTGTTGACTACAGTAAGGATACAACTGTCTCCACATCAGAAACCATGGAACATCATGAGATATATTGAGTTTCCAGCACATTTGACCAACTTAACTGAGTCTTTATATCATGAATAACAAGCAGCTGTCAGAACAGCCGGTGAAACATAAAAATGGTTTGGTGTGCAAAGGGGAATAAGACAGGAACAAAATAACTTTGAATAATTCATTCCTGAAATGCATAAAAGTATCATAGTTATAAATAACATAAGAGGATGAAGAAACAATGAATGTGGCAATGTTTCTTACCAAATCAGTAATAATCATATCTACACAGCCTTTCCCAGTCAAAGGAAGGTTGCATTCCTTCAGAATTTTATGTTTGCCTCCCTGAAAAAAAAAAAAACACACATTAAAGTGTCAAAAGTAATTTAGCTTTTAAAGAATCGAGATCCAATAGACAAAAATATGAAAGCATTCATGATGGGGTATCAGTATTTTGGGATGATATATCTAAGAGTTCATAATGGGAATCAGTATTTTGGGATTATATGTCTAAGAGTTCATGATGGAGATCACTATGTCATGATAGAAGGACAGTATTCATAGTATACTCAGGCTCAGAAGGTTGTGGGATTGATTCCGGGCCACGTCCTTGGATTCACGAGTGCATTTTTTCTGAGACTCTTGAGGGTTGTCGCTGGAGCTACGGAGTTCGTGCTTTGTGCGATGCTTTCCGCGCTGTGGAAAGAGACTGAGCTATGTAGGATAAAAACCTGGTGCAATGAAGTCGACCCTGTCAACTTTTAAGCAACATTTTAAAAAATTCATAGCTATGAACTTTTACAGTTCATGTTGTTCTGATTATTACTTTTAAATGTTTGCTTTTCAATTATGTATAACATCTAGGGGGAACAGCATCAATTTATAATTGCACATAATGCAACAGCACCAATTTATAATTGTACTATTGCAGATAAGTGAACAGAAACAATATTTACAACTGTATTTAACTAAATAGAACCAATTTGTACAATTGCACTTAAATAAACAGAACCAACTTGTACAACTGTATTTAACAAAAGAGAACTAATGTGTACAACTGTATTTAACTAAAGAGAACTCATGTGTACAACTGTATTTAACTAAAGAGAACTCATGTGTACAACTGTATTTAACTAAAGAGAACTAATGTGTACAACTGAGACAAAAATGTGACCTTGGCAGTATGTTCCATAGTAATGATAACTTTAGTTTTGTCTCCTGACACCAGGTCCATGGCTCCACCCATTCCCTTCACCATCTTGGCCTGAAACAGCAATATTCAACAAGTGTGGATGAGTAAATGTATGACAGTAGTAGATATTATAACATTTATACAAATGTGTGGATGAGTAAATGTATGACTGTAGTAGACGTTACAACATTCATACAAGTGTGTGGATGAGTAAATGAACGACAGCAGTAGACATTACAGCATTCATACAAGTGTGTGGATGAGTAAATGAATGACAGCGGTAGACATTACAGCATTCATACAAGTGTGTGGATGAGTAAATGAATGACAGCGGTAGACATTACAGCATTCATACAAGTGTGTGGATGAGTAAATGAATGACAGCGGTAGACATTACAGCATTCATACAAGTGTGTGGATGAGTAAATGGATGACAGCAGTAGACATTACAACATTCATACAAGTGTGTGGATGAGTAAATGGATGACAGCAGTAGACATTACAACATTCATACAAGTGTGTGGATGAGTAAATGGATGACATTACAACATTCATACAAGTGTGTGGATGAGTAAATGGATGACAGCAGTAGACATTACAACATTCATACAAGTGTGTGGATGAGTAAATGGATGACAGCAGTAGACATTACAACATTCATACAAGTGTGTGGATGAGTAAATGGATGACAGCAGTAGACATTACAACATTCATACAAGTGTGTGGATGAGTAAATGAATGACAGCAGTAGACATTACAACATTCATACAAGTGTGTGGATGAGTAAATGAATGACAGCAGTAGACATTACAACATTCATACAAGTGTGTGGATGAGTAAATGGATGACAGCAGTAGACATTACAACATTCATACAAGTGTGTGGATGAGTAAATGAATGACAGCAGTAGACATTACAACATTCATACAAGTGTGTGGATGAGTAAATGGATGACAGCAGTAGACATTACAACATTCATACAAATGTGTGGATGAGTAAATGGATGACAGCAGTAGACATTACAACATTCATACAAGTGTGTGGATGAGTAAATGGATGACAGCAGTAGACATTACAACATTCATACAAGTGTGTGGATGAGTAAATGGATGACAGCAGTAGACATTACAACATTCATACAAGTGTGTGGATGAGTAAATGGATGACAGCAGTAGACATTACAACATTCATACAAGTGTGTGGATGAGTAAATGGATGACAGCGGTAGACATTACAACATTCATACAAGTGTGTGGATGAGTAAATGAATGACAGCGGTAGACATTACAGCATTCATACAAGTGTGTGGATGAGTAAATGAATGACAGTGGTAGACATTACAGCATTCATACAAGTGTGTGGATGAGTAAATGAATGACAGTGGTAGGCATTACAACATTCATACAAGTGTGTGGATGAGTAAATGGATGACAGCAGTAGACATTACAACATTCATACAAGTGTGTGGATGAGTAAATGGATGACAGCAGTAGGCATTACAACATTCATACAAGTTTGTGGATGAGTAAATGAAGGACAGTGGTAGGCATTACAACATTCATACAAGTGTGTGGATGAGTAAATGGATGACAGCAGTAGACATTACAACATTCATACAAGTGTGTGGATGAGTAAATGGATGACAGCAGTAGACATTACAACATTCATACAAGTGTGTGGATGAGTAAATGGATGACAGCAGTAGACATTACAACATTCATACAAGTGTGTGGATGAGTAAATGGATGACAGCAGTAGACATTACAAACATTCATACAAGTGTGTGGATGAGTAAATGGATGACAGCAGTAGACATTACAACATTCATACAAGTGTGTGGATGAGTAAATGAATGACAGCAGTAGACATTACAACATTCATACAAGTGTGTGGATGAGTAAATGAATGACAGCAGTAGACATTACAACATTCATACAAATGTGTGGATGAGTAAATGGATGACAGCAGTAGACATTACAACATTCATACAAATGTGTGGATGAGTAAATGGATGACAGCAGTAGACATTACAACATTCATACAAGTGTGTGGATGAGTAAATGAATGACAGCAGTAGACATTACAACATTCATACAAGTGTGTGGATGAGTAAATGGATGACAGCAGTAGACATTACAACATTCATACAAATGTGTGGATGAGTAAATGGATGACAGCAGTAGACATTACAACATTCATACAAGTGTGTGGATGAGTAAATGAATGACAGCAGTAGACATTACAACATTCATACAAGTGTGTGGATGAGTAAATGGATGACAGCAGTAGACATTACAACATTCATACAAGTGTGTGGATGAGTAAATGAATGACAGTAGTAGATGTTACAACATTCACACAAGTGTGGATGAGTAAATGAATGACAGAAGTAGACGTTAACAACATTCATACATACAGACTCCAACACTAGCCCAATTAGATCAACTGGGGGGTGAAACCTGATCACAAACGTTGAAGGAAAGAGAAGAGATACCATAACCAACTTCTCATAGGAACAATGAGCAGAAATACTTTAGCACGGCTACTGCATCGCAGGACTGAGAATGCTTGCGAACACCCAATGTACAGTGACATCATTCGACATAACACAACATTCATGCAGTGAATAGTTGAATGGTAGCAGCAGATATTACAACATTCATACAAAAGTAATTTGGCTAGTTGAATGATAATAGAGCAACCCGGGAAGGTTAACCCAGTCAACAAATGCCCGCAGAAGTCGGATGTGTCGGCCTAACGGCGCAAGAATGCAGCTCTGCTGTAAACAGGACAACGCAATCACGTCCGAAAAAAAAACTCTGGATGAACGCAGCAGAAGAAGAATAATAATAGAGCAACATTCATACTATTGTGGACTGTATAACTGAATGAAAGCCGTAGATATTACAACATTCATACAAGTATACGCTGGATAACTGAATGACAGTAGCAGATATTATAATGTTCATACAAGTATGGGCTGGCTCTTTGAATGATAGTAGTGCAAACTAGAACAACATTCATACATTAAAGACTAGCCAGTTAAGATATAACAGCAAATGTTGAAAACATTCACAAAAGAGTATACAAGTGTGATGGAGTACTTGATATCCCGTCTCCGTTGCTTATATTAAGCTGTTTATTGTGAATATACTTAGTTATATGTTTACATTAACATTGGTAATTTTACGCCAAAATAACTAGTTTGGCCCAGGGCAGGCAACCTGGCAAATCGCCAAAGCACATCCTGCCACACTAAATTGCACCTGGCCAAGATGACTCGTGTTCTGGGCCTATTCTCTGCTAGAAAGTTAGCAAGGCAAGTCAGATTCCTGTGAAGTACAGTCTAAATCAAGACAAAGTCTAAATTGAATGTAAAAGTTCATTCCTAGTGGGTACATTGAAACCACACATTTTGGTATAACCTAGTTATAGACCCAACTGCCTTATAAAGAAAAGCTGATTCCGGAACACTGGGTAAGTGGGCGGTAATAATAATAATGTGTACTTATGATTTGTGATTATGTGAAACCTATGTGTATCAGTGATAAAAAGATATAACCACATTAAGATGGCGTGGCACAGCTTAGAATGTTGAAGCCACGGGAGGAGACACAGAAGCGTTTGATGGAAGACTAACAGGGTAATATGTTTAGAGCAATGAATTAATCAACAGGAAGGAATTATTTATATTATTCAGGCCAAGTTGTTGATCGAAAACTGGAGCATTTATCGGACTTAGAAAATATTTCATACAGGCATTGGCGGCAAACCACGCTTGCCAACCTACCACAAGAAAGGGATTATGATTTCTTAATTATGATCAAGAAAGGTGACTATGTGGAAAAGTAATACAGTGATGTATGTAACTTGTGTATGTTTCCAGATGTTACTGTCAATTTGTTTAAATTTTTACCAGCCAATCGGATGGTGATTTTGAAATAGCCCTCATACAACATTCATAAAAATGTAGGCTGATATGCTGAGATGATAGTAGATATTAAATTATTCACGTAAGTGTGGGTTAGCCAAATGTATCACCCATACAAGCATGGGTCAGCTGGCTGAAATCTAAACAGACACGCAATGATGGGTCTTCTTGGCAACACACGGCACAATCACACTTACCAACAGACCCACACTTACCAACAGACCCACACTTACCGCAGAATCACACTTACTGGCAGAATCACACTTGCAGACAGAATCACACTTAGCGACAGAATCACACTTACTGGCAGAATCACACTTACTGGCAGAATCACACTTGCAGACAGAATCAGACTTACTGGCAGAATCACACTTGCAGACAGAATCACACTTACTGGCAGAATCACACTTCCAGACAGAATCACACTTAGCGACAGAATCACACTTAGCGACAGAATCACACTTACTGGCAGAATCACACTTAGCGACAGAATCACACTTACTGGCAGAATCACACTTACTGGCAGAATCACACTTACTGGCAGAATCACACTTGCAGACAGAATCACACTTGCAGACAGAATCACACTTAGCGACAGAATCACACTTACTGGCAGAATCACACTTACTGGCAGAATCACACTTGCAGACAGAATCAGACTTACTGGCAGAATCACACTTGCAGACAGAATCACACTTAATGGCAGAATCACACTTACTGGCAGAATCACACTTGCAGACAGAATCACACTTGCAGACAGAATCACACTTGCAGACAGAATCACACTTAGCGACAGAATCACACTTACTGGCAGAATCACACTTAGCGACAGAATCACACTTACTGGCAGAATCACACTTACTGGCAGAATCACACTTGCAGACAGAATCACACTTACTGGCAGAGTCACACTTACTGGCAGAATCACACTTGCAGACAGAATCACACTTAGCTACAGAATCACACTTACTGGCAGAATCACACTTGCAGACAGAATCACACTTACTGGCAGAATCACACTTGCAGACAGAATCACACTTAGCAACAGAATCACACTTACCGGGATCATCCAGTTGGCCAGATCACCATACTCTGACACCTGCATGGCTCCAAGGATGGTCAGGCTGACATGACCTCTACAAAGGATTTGAAGAAATGAAGTCAAACCACAAATCTGTAACACTTCTTACTTAGAAAACTTGAATAAGAATTTTGTCCCCCCCCCGCATATCCTTTTACAGGACTTAGCTGTCAACAGCAGCATCTTTCAGCTGTCTGTTGATCTCTTGGCAAGATTACGCTCAGTAGTTTGCCATTGCTTTCTGAGCGGCTGGCTCAGTTATCCCGCAAGTCACCAGCGGGGGTCGAACAGCTGCCAGCTCTTGCCCGCTACGAGACTCTGCGTGATAAATGGGATTACGGAGAAAGTGTTGTAACCCCTCTGCCAGAGAGACTGGCTGAATAGGAATTACATGTAAATAATTTAGTGGTGTCTTCTTCTTTCAACCTTATATCTCCCATTGAGGCACAAGTCCTGAACCAAATCACTCCAAACTGTCCTATCATAGCTATCCCATGGAGCTCCGTCAATTTCCTCCCTATATTATTAAGTTTTGTTTCTGCTTCTTCTCTGTGTGTTTTTGGGTCTTCTTCTATTTCTTAGGCATGTAGTGGTGTCCATAAAGCTTGATGTTCGGTAAATCCAAAGCAACTTAGGGAGTCTATTTTGTAAATAATTTTTTTAGTTAAAAAATATATACGAGGAGTCACAAATGGCCGTAGAAAAATAGCTAAATATGATAACAACTTGAATCCAGTTTATTTTTATACATACATTGTCCCTTTGTTTGTCAACATAATTTCCACCAACATTGATGCACTTACCCCATCGTTTTATCAGTCCTCCTAAACTGGCTGCATAGAACTGTGTGCTTTTTTTCTAAACCACGTTTTCACTTTACATTCAACTTCGGCGTCATTCGCAAAATGTCTCCCGCTAAGGTGGGTTTTCAGTGGACCAAAAAGGTAGAAATCGCTAGGATCTAAGTCGGGGTTGTAAGGTGGATGTTCCAGAACTTCCCACCTTAGTTGGTTAAGTTTCTACTGAGTTAATCGAGCCGTTTGTGGTCTGGCATTGTCATGAAAAAGCAACACTCCTCTAGTCAGCAGTCCTGTACGTTTTCTTCGAATCATGCATTATTCTGTACACATGTGAGCACCCTATTGCAGATGCTACAGAGTCTATTGTTACTCGCCTGTCACCTCTAATCATCTCCTCCACCCGCTGCACGGATGCTTCTGTTGCAATCTTAACAGGACGACAGATCGGATTTCATCAACAACTTTAGAGCGTCCTTGAGAAAATTTTTCTACCCAGCTATGCACTGCTTTACGGGACAAACATTTATCAGCATAAACAGGAAGCATTTCCTTATGAATGTCCTTTGCAGGCAGTCCTTTTGCCCACAAAAAAACGCACAACAGCATGTTGCTCTTTGGCTGTACACTCCGTAAGTACAGTCGCCAATTTTTTTTTGCACTGCGCATGTGCATGAGACACCTAGTGTCATCTGATGAACGGGAATATAAAGTTCAATGTTGCTGTCACCTAATGACACCTGTAGAAAATTCCAACTACATTTACCTGCCATCCCACTGAACTGTGTGACTTACTTATCGACTTGCCCTCGTATATACAAAAACAAGATTCTAATGCAATATGTAGTATTGTACAATATGAAATTAATGTACAAAATAAATGTGATATGAAATGTGCACAATGCAGGGTTTATCTCTTCAAGGCCAAGAGGCTAGTATATGGGGGGGTCGATATTTCCCAGTATTCACATCAAGAAATCAGCATATGTGGATGATAACATCAATTTTTTTCATATTAATCTATCATTTAAACAGCAAATGATGTTGATTGATTGTCTTTACACAAAGAAGTGCACAAACCCCAGTTGAGTAGAGCCTTCTATTGCACTTTCATGAAGTTCTTACTTTTACTGATACATTTAGGTGCAATCTTGCTAGATATCCAAACTATATTATTGTCCCATGCATAATAATACTATTCCTAATTTCACCAGATTTATCATTTGTGCATCCATCCTGTCGTGTGACAGTAACTGATTTTAAATACAGAAGACATAAACAATATACAGCCATTTCTATGCAAACGAAAGGACTTCTTTTTAAATTTTAGACTACTGTAGGAATAACACTCCACATTCAATCTACATCAGCGACCATATATTTAACATTTTAAAAATAATTTAACATACAAAAATAAAATAAAAATATGGCAGGTAAGAAATTGTGCAATATATTGTTTATGTTTTCCGTGTTGAAATAACTGCTTTTCTTAAATACTAAATGTCACATGATGTGTTGATCAACCATTGTGCTTTCGTGCAGAAATTAACAACAGGGAAGTTGTTAGGATGGGTGACTACATCACACATCCAGGCCATTCTGAATCACCTTCATGCAAGAAGCTAGGAGTGGCTGGCCTAGAGGGTAGCTAGTGAATCCTTTTCCAAAAACTTCTAACAGGAAAATAAAACATGTTAAAACCCTACTGATCAAAAGGTTGAATGGCTAAAAGGCAAAAAAAAAAAAAAATAAGCTAACTACACTGCAACAGGTTTGATCACATATGGCTTGACCTCTATGTGAAGAGCAGTCTGCCAAAAGTGTCCTACTGAGTATTTTTTTTGGGGCTCACTCGCTTTGAACTCAAGCGTGGTCCATACACACTACTTCTAATAGCACTGGACTGAATTTTGCATGTGGATTAGCTTTCCCTATTAACAGTGTCCCTCGCCATAAGGTGAACCCACTCCAACTTTCAGAGGTACTTGTAATTTACGATCTCAAGTCAAGGACGACAAGTCAACATTTTAGTCCAACTGTTCAGTGTGGGGGTTGAACTCTTTACCTCGGCATCAACACACCAGATGTTTAAAAACACACGTTCTTATCCATTCGGCCATACTGACCTATGCCCTTCTGAGTATGAACTCCATAACTCCAGTGACAATCTCCCAGGGTCTCTATACCAATAGATTTATGCAATATTCTTTACATTCATCATCATCATGTGCCATGCCGATAAGCGTTGGCGGTCATGTTTCACCATCTCACATGATCACCAGAGTCATGGATCAGGTCTGTGTTCTTGTCTTGACCATACCACATGGCCCTGCCATCCAAATATTTACTTCTTTGCCTTCCCCTTGTTCTTTCCCCCTCAATCTTGCAAGTTGGCACCAAGTTCTCCAATTTATTTATTCTCATGATGACTATTGTTTACATTACTAAAAAAAATGTTTGCATATCCTTTACAGGACATCGCTGTCAACATCAGCATCTTTCAGCTGATTGTTGATTTCTTGTCAAGATTACGCTCAGTAGTTTGCCATTGCTTTCTGAGTGGCAAGCTCACATACCCCGTAAGTTACCAATGCGATTCGAACCACTGCTGATTCTCACCGTCGTCATGTTACTTACGAGAGTATCCGAGAGTTTACATTACTACAGACACAAAAACTAACAAAAGAAAATGTCAAAAACTTACCCACGAATCATTGCAAATGATTCATCCGAAGCGAAGAATGAACTTCCAGGTATGCTAGTTACTGTCTCCTTGCCAGCATTGATCAGATCTGGATCTTCTTCTCCAGGTTTAGGAAATGGGCCCTAAAAAGTGAACCATTTCAAAATAACTCAAATGATACCAAACACGCCAAATATTTGCTGATTTCTCCAGTCACGTACATTTGTGAACTCTTTGCCCCAGAGAGTTGTCATGTTGCCATAATAAATGTAATAACCAATAGTAGCCAACATAATAAGTGTCTGAGGCAGAATGGGGATCACTAACAATGGTCCAGGACAGGAGGAGTTGTCATAATAACTATAACAAAGTGGTTTCATATGGCAACTGTCTGGGACTTAAAGAGTTAACGTATCATAACAAGTAAAAGAAGAATCAGCTCAAGCACAAAAATCTACTTATTGGAAAGTTATGTGTGGCCTGTTCTATTGTAGGGATCCTAATGCTGGACAATGAGTAACTCAATGATAAGGCTACCAGTGGACGTCTGAGAACATCATGAACAGAGCAGAAAACCCTGAGTGCTTCTTCTCTTTTCACCCTTTATGTAGTACCACATTCATGAACAATAATTTACACTGTATTGCAAAAAGGAATCATATATATACATAAAGTGATAATTCCATAGTTAGATTAATTGGCACTTGATGGGTGATGTGTTTAATGTCACACTGCCTGTGTTTATTCTCCAGGGCATTTCCTAGTATCCACTTCTAGGTCAATATTTTAAACAAGTCCGTGCCTCTAGTTGGATTCAAACACATGACCACCTGCAGACAGCCAAGTATGCTAGCCACTGCCCTACTGTGGCACCCAAATTAAATATCACTTTCTCAGAAACATCATCTCCTGAACCCAGTCAACCAACATATTCAATGAGTTGACTTCAATAACTGAAAACAGTATTTTATGCATTAATCTGCTTCTCAAATTGTTATCTGCAAAAGCTGCAGGGGACAATGAGACACATTCTAATGGTTTCAAATGTTGAAACAGGCTGCAGGGTAAGCAAACCGCAATGCAACAGCTTTCAGTAATTTTAAGAGGTGCCCTGACACAAAAGTTTGAAAGCCAATGCTTTTATACTGAGAACAAGAATTCAATTTAATCTGAAGTTTATTATGTTTTATCTTAGTTATTTAGTCATCTACACAAGCTCTAACATAATCGTTTCTGGTTAGTACATTAGCTTACTGTAACAGTGATGTAGGTTCAATACCCAACAGTTGGAAGATTCTTTCTTCCATCAGTACAGCTCTGGAATCTGCCTAGTCTCATATGGGTACGGATGTCATGGTCTTACTCTTATCTAAATAATGGTTCGGGTTCATCCAGGCAACAATACACCGTTCGCTAGGATATAGAACATTTATTGTATGAAGTGTACAGTTGGCGCAGTGGGTAAACAGACCCGCGCTCTCTTATATTACATATCACAGATAGTTAAACATCAAACTTATAGTTGTCATACAACAATCTAGCACACTATCTAGCCCTAGTATATCTATCACTATCTATGAGTCCCTCTCAGGCAGGCCCTGTTGTCTCTCTCCAGTCCGTTTGTCCTCTGCCGGTCTCCGCGTGTCCTAACTCGACATGGGCGGTAACTCTGTCCGAGTTCCTCGTGGACCCCGCATTAGGCGGGCCACATCAGTGTCCACGGAATCATGGACTTGGTGACCATCTCTTTCGAGAAGGTTCTAGATTACTCGGGTCCTGCTCGACTCAATGGTTTCCCTTGGGCTGGACTTGCAGCCCTTTATTATATGTGCAAGTGAGGCGGTGACAGGATCCCTCCTCCCCCGTGACATGATTTGTTGTTGGGAATTAGATCCGTTCTAATTCTGTCACCGAATCACATAAAGTTGGTGTTCGTAGTTTGGTGGATAGTAACCTGGTAACCTACCTATTAGCACTAAAAACTCATGTATTCTACCATACAACACTTGTCTGATTTGGTGCAGAGATCCCTGTCCCTCGTGTGCTTAAATATGCTTATCAGACCGAAGTTACGTGGCATTTTAGTTGTATTTACAACTTGCCCTTCTCATAGTACCCGAAATGGTACCCAGACAAATAACCCCTATATAATAGAGGGTTAACAAGACCGAAGTCTTGGCTAAATAAGTACACCTTCAAATCTTGATCTGTGTGTGTATTTCTATACACTTTTACTCCCGTATGTTATATAATGCTAAATATGTAGTTACCTTGTTCTTTTATCCCCCTCAGACTACCTGTGTACTTGTTGGCTTGTTAGTGTGTTAACTAATAAGTTGATGTTTCTAATAAAGTGACTGTATTTTAAATTGATAGTGTTGAGTTTTGAGGTTTGTGTAACGTGCGTGCACAGGCAGGTCCTGTTGTCTCTCTCCAGTCCGTTTGTCCTCTGCCGGTCTCCGCGTGTCCTAACTCGACACGGGCGGTAACTCTGTCCGAGTTCCTCGTGGACCCCGCATTAGGCGGGCCACATCAGTGTCCACGGAATCATGGACTTGGTGACCATCTCTTTCGAGAAGGTTCTAGATTACTCGGGTCCTGCTCGACTCAATGGTTTCCCTTGGGCTGGAATTGCAGCCCTTTATTATATGTGCAAGTGAGGCGGTGACAGGATCCCTCCTCCCCAGTGACATGATTTGTGGTTGGGAATTAGATCCGTTCTAATTCTGTCACCGAATCACATAAAGTTGGTGTTTGTAGTTTGGTGGATAGTAACCTGGTAACCTACCTATTAGCACTAAAAACTCATGTATTCTACCATACAACACTTCTCTGATTTGGTGCAGAGATCCCTGTCTCTCGTGTGCTTAAATATGCTTATCAGACCGAAGTTACGTGGCATTTTAGTAGTTGTATTTACAACTTGCCCTTCTCATAGTACCCGAAATGGTACCCAGACACATAACCCCTATATAATAGAGGGTTAACAAGACCGAAGTCTTGGCTAAATAAGTACACCTTCAAATCTTGATCTGTGTGTGTATTTCTATACACTTTTACTCCCGTATGTTATATAATGCTAAATATGTAGTTACCTTGTTCTTTTATCCCCCTCAGACTACATGTGTCCCTGTTGGCTTGTTAGTGTGTTAACTAATAAGTTGATGTATCTAATAAAATGACTGTATTTTAAATTGATAGTGTTGAGTTTTGAGGTTTGTGTAACGTGCGTGCTGAATGTGTGGTGTAATTCCAAGCGTCACGAGTTGGGATAACCTCAATCATGTAATACTGCACTGTGTGCAATACCTGACTAGGTATTCCAAGTAGTGGTGCTTAGATGTATCCTAACTGCTAACCTAAGTATATTAACATAACTACTAAATTAACTCCCTACTAAACTAAGTTCTACACAAGTATTGACAAATTAGACAAGTCATGCACTTTTACATGGAAGACGCAGACAAATTACAATGAATACGTTTTGCGTACAATTTGTCCGCCAAGTGTATCGTTCTCTCATTTAATCCTTTCACGCAGTCATTCACTCATCTGTCATTCAAAATAGTAATTGGCTAAAATGTATATTTAAAGTTGAGGTAAGCGTTATTGCCCTTAGAAAAAATGGGCTAGGCGATATTTGCCCTTTAAGAAAATACGTACTTTTTGTACGATAAATGAAAAATAGGTTATAATTTAACTAGAGACACTTGTATAGGACGGTTATTTAGCATATGAATGGTACCGTCTGTAATATTAAAGTAGAATATGTACAAGTTATAGGTTAACACAATTTATATACATCATTAATGGAAATATAATACATATTTAATAGTAAACTAATTAATTAAATAACTCCAACGATGATGTGCGCGTTGACGTTCCTTAGTTCGTGTGTTATGCCATGAATGTTAAAGTTAGTATGGCTGTCTCTTGAGTGTTGTCGTCGATGTTGTTCTGTTTCGGCTGTTTGCAAAGTTTTGTAGCAACAGCAAGTATGGATTGCTCTCACTGTCACGTATGAAATATAACATTGTTCAGAGATAGTTCACTGGTTGATATAATTGGTTGAAATAAACACAGTTACTGTTTCTTGCTGGAATCGTTCTAGAGCTTAGGCATTTGATGGTATAGTTCTTACAATATAGCTCTTAACGTATGTTTAAGGGTGACGTAATTAACCTAATCACTGAGAGTACTCTAGCAGGTGTAGAGTCACACTGTTATATGTAACGGAATAAAAGTATCACAGTTTATAGTGTGGCTACTGGCCAATGTGATTAGAGTCATTCTACTGGCGCATTTGTCTGCCGTGATAAAAGGTCAGCCACTATGTTCTCGGTGCCCTTAATATGGTGAATTTCGAAGTCAAAGTCTTGAAGTAGAAGACACCATCTTTGTAACCTGTTGTTTTTGGGCGACCCATGATTCAGTACTAATAATGGTGAACTGTCTGTGAGGACCACAAAATGGCTTCCCAAGAGGAACTTAGATAGTCTCAATATACAGAACAAAAGGCTCAAACACTCCAATTCAACTGTGGCATAACGAGTCTCAGCCTTCTTCAGTTTGCGGCTTACGTAGAGGATCGGGTGTCGAACGCCATCAACTTCCTGCATTAAACATCCTCCTATTGCGATAGCGCTCGCATCTGTGGTCAAAATAAAGGGTAAATTTATGTTGGGTAATCGCAAGACTGGTGGATTAGAAAAAATATGTTTCAACCTACACATTGCATCATCTAAGCTGGTACTTTTACAAATTTTGATGGATGATCTTTAGTTAACATATCAGAAAAGACTGAGGTGAGTTCTGCCCAATGTGGAATAAATTTAGAATAATAGTTAATCAGACCTAGTAAACTTCTAACCTGCTTCTTTGTGGTAGGTACTTCTAGATTAAGGATCTTGGAAACAATTTTATCATCAGTCAACAATTTTTCTTCAGAAATTCTATGACCAAGGAAGTCTATTTGTGTATAGCCTATTTCAACCTTGGAAGGTTTGATAGTAAGTCCAAAAAGAGAGATTTGGTGGAAGACTTGTTTAAGGGTGAGTAAGTGAGAAGTCATATCAGAAGAATGGACGCATATATCATCAATATAAGCAACTACGTCATTAATTCCGTGTAATAACAATCTTGTTAGTCTCACAAATGTGGCCGGTGCGTTCTTCAGGCCAAAAGGAAGATATAGCCATTCGTATAACCCTAGAGGCGTTGCGAATGCTGTTATATGTCTACAAGAAGGGTGTAGAGGAACTTGCCAATATCCTTTCGCTAAATCTGTCTTAGAAAATAAGGATGATTGAGCCATATCTAAAATAAGATCTTCACAACTGTTCATAGGCTCTGCATCTGTTGTTGTTCTGGTATTCAATATTCTATAGTCGATGCACAAGCGGATTGTCTGGTCTTTCTTTTTCACCAAGACAATCGGTGAAGAATATTGAGACATAGATTTTTGAATAATGCCATTCTTCTCTAAATCTAAAATTTCTTTATCTAAATTAGATCTGTAATGGAGAGGAATAGAATATGGTCTACATTTGACCGGTCTCAGATCTGTTAACACAATTGAATGTGTTATTCTATCAGTGCGTCCAGGTTTGTTGGAAAAGATCGTCTTATAGTCGTCTAGGAGCGTTAAAATGTCCTGTCGCTGTTGTTGTGTCAAAGTGTCAGAGATATGTATGTCCTTTATACTTCCGTCGTCAGTCATAATTGGCACAGGAATTTCAGTGTTGTCCATGTCTGTCTGATTTATCACAGATGCTACAGTTTGTAAATTGTCTTCAATGTCATTGTCATCGTCGTCGAGATCGATCGTCAATATGTCGTCAAATTTGTCGTCATTGTCAATATCACAGATTGTCGGTAATGTACATCTGTCTTCGTCATTGTCGTCGTCGTAAGCGTGTGTCGTTACCGATGCTTCGTTTGTCGAGGTGTTATTCCGTTGGGAAATTGTCGTTTCGTCTCCGTTAACAGTTTGTTGCGTCTGTTCATTTGTCTCATTGTCCTGTCTAGCATAGTATGGTTTCAACATATTTACATGTAATAATTTCAATTTTTCATTTACAGAGAATGTAGTAGGGTTATTCCCCTTGACCAGTTTATGACATATATCACAAGATGTACAAAATATTTTAATGTCTTGGTCGAAATTTGGCCAATAAAACTGTGTCAGGACAATTGCCCTGGTCATTTCATATCCCATATGACCTCCAAAAGGGGAGTTATGGGCTATTTTTAGCACTTTGTTTCGATGTGCTTGTGGTAAAACAATTTGCTGTGTCGTGGTCTGGTTTGTTGTGTAAAATCTGGTTAAGATGTTATTCTGTAGCCTAAATGTCCACGATGCATGTTTAGTGACTTTTGGTTTAAGTCCAACTAATTTAAAGTATGGTGTAAGTGTTTTATCTGCTTTTTGTTCATTACCAAAAGTGATGTTAGTTGAGTTTGGCGCTACTATTTCTAATGATTCCTGTAGTTGGTCCGTGTTGGTTTTGTGGGTTGTCTGTCGTGTTATTGCGTTTGTGTGTTGTGTGTTTTGTTGCACATTTACAGGTTCGGTACTTGGTAGTTTGGTAGCATCCTCAATTCGAGGTTTTAATTCGGTCATATCGTTTCTTGATTCGACCGCCCCTGCATTGTACACCTTGGTAAATTCTTCCTGAATTACCTCAGTGGTTGTCTCCCTTGGTATTTTGGCAGTTTGAGACAAGCAAGAATGGTGTTTCTCTTTTGTGTCGCTATTTTTGTGGTGGATACCGTGTTTTTGCTCCCACCTTTTGATTTCTCTTTCAGAGCATGGATGTATGTTGGGTAAATTACCAAGTATAATATCCGCGACGGGATTTTCAAGGATAGCACACAATACTCGGCCAGATATGAACGGTGTTTGAATTTCGACCAAAGCAAGGGGGTATTTCTCTATCGTACCTGAAAATGTGCGACACGTCACCTGTTTGTCTGTGTAGTCTTTAGCGTCTATTAATGTTTTCCTCACCCCACAGAGCGTTGCGCCGGAATCACGAATTAACGTGCACTTTTTGTTGTTAACAAACCCTGTATAAAAAACTAGCTTGCCTGTAGATGATAAGGCAGCGTTAGCTGTTTCATTTGCAATTGGGATTATGTGACCACAATGTAGTGTTGTGTCAAGTTGGAACTTCGTACAGGTGTTGCACTTACTGTCTGTTATGGTGTTTATGATGTCTACAGCATTCCCAAGCTCGCTTTCATTGTCGTGTTGATTGTCACATTCATTTAGTGACTCAAGCTCTTCGTCAGACGACGTTTCTACTAATGCCGCATTGGCCTGTTTCAATAACTTTCGGCCTTCACAATCCTTATTATAGTGACCCCAGCTATTGCAGAAATAACATTTAATTGCTCTGTGGTAAGCCATGCGTTTAGCTGTTTGCTTCTCCACCATCTTTTTGAGGTGTTCGGGGTAGGTGGGTGATTTGTCACACATCCCGTAACTGTCGTGATGAAAATTGCAATATTGGCATTTTACTACTCTACCGACATTGGATCGTGGTTTAAATCTACTCTGTGATTGTTTGGAGTATTTGGTGTTCACTACTGCAGCTGCTGTATCATTGTGACTTATGTTATGTTGAAAAATATCCCTATTTGCTGTGAAAAATGCATTCCCCTTCGCCTCGATTTCCTGAATGCTCTTACAGTCCATTTGTTTTAAGAACTTGGCAAAAGGTGTGGGGATGGTGCTAACTATTTTATCTATTATAATTAGTTCCTTAAGTTTATCATGGCTATTGTTGGTTTTAGCCGAGTTAATCCATTTTGTGCATATGTCTTGGACTGTACTGACGTAATCTATAAAGGTTTGGTTTGGTTGTGGAGATAATTTGGCAAATTGTTGTTGGTAACCTGCAGTGTCTAAAGAAAAATGTTGGAGAATGCGTTGTTTTAGGTACTCATAGTCTTTTCGCATTTCCTGTGGTATTGTTTCTATTACTTTCAGTGATTCAAGAGCCAAATTTCTCATTAGAATAAATGCCCAATCTGATTTACTGATTTTATGATGAGACATGAGACACTCAAAATTTTCTAAGTAGGCGGAGATGGAATCTCCAGAACAGACAGCCTTCACGAGACCTTTATATTTATTATATTTTTGTTCTTCTTCTTTGCTTCTTAACTTGTTTATTGATATTTCTGCGTTGGCCTCCATTTCCATCTGTTTTAGTTTAAATGTGTGTCTCGGCATTTAATTGGGCCTGTTTGGCGGCGGCCTCAAGCTCCATCTGTTTCTCTTGAGCCTGCAATTGTATTTTCTTCTATTCAATTTGCAATTGCATTTTTTTTTCTTCGGCCTCCATTTGCAGTTTCTTTTCATCTGCTTGCATTTGCAATTTCTTTTCTTCGGCCTCCATTTGCAGTTTCTTTTCTTCTGCTTGCATTTGCAATTTCTTTTCTTCGGCCTCCATTTGCAGTTTCTTTTCTTCTGCTTGCATTTGCAATTTCTTTTCTTCTGCTTGCAATTTCTTTTCCTCGGCCTCCATTTGCAGTTTCCTTTCTTCTCGTTCCATCGCTCTTTCTTCACGGGCAATGTTTTCTGCGTGTGTTTTCTGTGCCCATTCTGACAGTTTTTCTTCTTTATAACCTAACTTTATTCCTTGCTCAATGCATTGATCTAAAGTAGACATTTTGTGTTTTACTTGTTTGTTAAGTTTATAGAATTAAATCCCTTAGAAAAAATATGTTATGTGGTCGAAAATTTGGTTTACTCCCCTAATTATTAATGTGTAAATCAAAATGCAAGGTTATGTTGGTGACAAACTTATGAATATGCAAAGAAATCAATATGATACAAAATAATACATTGATGAAACATGAGAAGTACAGCTTAGAAGTACAATGAGTATGAGGTGAAACTTAGCTCTGAATTTTGAAGCTCCTCGATGTTGTCTTGTACTCTCGTTACTGTTGGAAAGGTTTCATCGGTTGGACGCGGCACTTGTTGCGGAACAATCTGCTCGTGGAGCGAGAAAACATTAGTCACTGTCACACAAAAAAAATCAAAATAGTAACACGTCAAGAAAAAATAGTTTACAGAATCAAAATAAAGAGGCGCTACGGAGGCAATGGTAACACATTGCCGAGGGACTCAGATTATTTCTATTTTATTGCTAGATAGCTACTAGTTTTATGTAAACTTGCAACGTTAACAATTTCTTTGATTTAAACAAATCAATGTGTTATCAAAAATCACTGTAATATGCTTAAATAATTAATTTTACATGGCATTTAACAGGTTTTTAAGAAAACATTCTATGCCAAAACCGGAAAACTAGCCCCCAAAAAGCCTGTCATGGTCTTACTCTTATCTAAATAATGGTTCGGGTTCATACAGGCAACAATACACTGTTCGCTAGGATATAGAACATTTATTGTATGAAGTGTACAGTTGGCGCAGTGGGTAAACAGACCCGCGCTCTCTTATATTACATATCACAGATAGTTAAACATCAAACTTATAGTTGTCATACAGCAATCTAGCACACTATCTAGCCCTAGTATATCTATCACTATCTATGAGTCCCTCTCAGGCAGGCCCTGTTGTCTCTCTCCAGTCCGTTTGTCCTCTGCCGGTCTCCGCGTGTCCTAACTCAACACGGGCGGTAACTCTGTCCGAGTTCCTCGTGGACCCCGCATTAGGCGGGCCACATCAGTGTCCACGGAATCATGGACTTGGTGACCATCTCTTTCGAGAAGGTTCTAGATTACTCGGGTCCTGCTCGACTCAATGGTTTCCCTTGGGCTGGACTTGCAGCCCTTTATTATATGTGCAAGTGAGGCGGTGACAACGGACAATATCAAGAAATTCCTAGGAACAGCTTGGGAAGAAAAAATATGAGGAAGGGAACTGGGAATCTCACCTCAGTATACCACTGACCTAGAATATGTAAAGGCCTAAAACTAAGTCTGTACAGTAGCATCTACTATAGGACTACCTAGCTACCATACTGCATAAATGATAAACATGTATTTGATGAAGAAAAAAATATATAAAGATGTTAAAAGATAATGCATTATTCAAATTCTACTTGTTTATTTTGCCTCTGTGTTACAAGAGAACTCGTAAAGGAAGCAAAGAATAGTATCACTGCAATCTACCATGCATGTCGTAAGAAGTGACTAAGGAATGTTGGGCTTGGGGCTGGCTTGCCCATTCTGTAAACTTTAGCTGCAAAATATAACCAAACATGAACAAGTCTAAACATAAAGTAACAAATCAGACAAACAAGGGAAAAGGAGACTCTTCTAAAGGAGGTATGACACAAAGTGGAGAAAGCCACAAGAAGTCTGGATTACTGATGAACTTCCCTTCATCTAGGAAATCTCCAGAATTTGGCAACTGGAATGTAATAGAATTAGAGACAACGAATATGGGAAGGATAATGGAATTAGAGACAACGAATATGGGAAGGACATGGAGGGGTCTGCATGAGATAGCAAATGATAGGAGTGAGTTGATAGTGGGCCCATACTCCGATGAGGGATATAGGGAAGCAGATGATGAAAACTTGTTTATTTGAACAAGTATTAATTAAATGCACAAAAACTGATTATTTATTAAAATAAAATCTCAATAAAATATATACAATATTAAGGCAGACATATTTTAGGAAATCAGCTACAAAAAATGGTAACTCTAGTATGATTTTCAATGCAAGAATCATATATTATTAATAACAGCTAAAATGTAAAGTTGTGTCACATAGTGACTAATCTATATGCACAATGACAATAA
The DNA here is from genome assembly GCA_014155875.1 of Cepaea nemoralis. Classification (NCBI taxonomy): domain Eukaryota; kingdom Metazoa; phylum Mollusca; class Gastropoda; order Stylommatophora; family Helicidae; genus Cepaea; species Cepaea nemoralis. The sequence goes on from JACEFZ010015598.1 coordinate 379,965, forward strand.
CATAATGGACTAGACTTGACCCAGACAACAAATATACTCACCAGTCCCAGAATGCCATTCTCACTGTGGATGTGGACATTGACGCCAGGTTTAATGTAGTTGCTAGCCAGCATTGGCATGCCAATTCCAAGGTTGACTGTACGCCAGTTAAGTTAATAAAAAAAAATTACAAGTAAAGTTAACCCTATGTCAGATACTGCCTTAGAGGTGCAAAGTGTGAAGTATATGCATATGCTAGGTCTCGGCAACAAGAGATGGACTGACCAGTTCTCCCTACCATCACTTTCCCTTTTCAGAGAAATCTCCTATTTTACAAGGCTGGGTTGGCCCCCATAGTCATATTAAAGGTAAAGGTAGGCCCACAGCAGATACTGTTGTTGTGGTATGAAGTGGAAAACCTTCACATATTTTAGGCCATGATATATGAAGTGGGATACCCAATTCCTTTCCTCATCACCTCTTCTTTCCTGACAATTCTAGAACATTTTGAAAATTGTCTGTTTATGAGGCGGGATCAATCCCAGGGTGGTACTGGTTGGAAGAAATAATTTTGCTAATGCTGGGGATTGAACCCAGATCAGTCTTGGCAGGCAAGCACACTATTCACTATGACACCACAGTTCCATATTAATATTGGCTGATAAACAAAAATGACGTTAAGAACCATGAACCACTGTGTTGGCAGGCCAAGTCACTACCACTATACTACCATTGCTAAGTACTAGCGCGCACGCACACACACTTATATACATATATATACACACACAAATGCCTAACAAGGGCACCAGAAAATGTCTTGGGAAGTAAAGGCAGCAGATGTGATAATAACCACATGACCCACCAGTGCTGGCTGATTGGTCTACACAAATATGTGTCTAGCAACATATGCCCAAAGCACCTTATGGTGTGATAATGGAACATTTACTTTACTTTTACTTCACAAATGTCAGACATACATCCAGTAAACTCCATTAGTATATTCCAGCTGTAAAAGTAGAATGACTTTAAGAGTATCCAGCCAACAGGTGCTCCTGACTCAGACAACTGACCATTGTTAAGATGTAATGACAGGTATGGTCATCAAAGTCACAGTCTGCATATGCCCTACTAAAAAAAACAGTTCCATAGAAAGAACCAGCCGTGGGTACTTAATGTGTTAGGATCATCACATTCTTAAAGCCTGAATGCATGAACAAATAGGTGGCCAGTCTTTCCCTCGCACAGCGAATGGCAAGTGCAGGCATCAAACCCTCCCTGACCTCACTCATGCCATTTTTAGCGTAACGTCTTTGCGATTACACCAATGCGCTCACCATATACCTTATTGGTACATGGCAATTGCTGTTAATTTACATTCACATCTGAAGATGTATGTAGGAAAATGGGAAGAGGAGGGGAATACAGAAGGATGGCGTGTTTTACTGACAGCTTCCCCCTCTGATGTGTCTCCACCTTGTAGAGGTAAAGGGGCTTGTACAGCAATTGGAAGGGCCTCCCATGTTGGACAGGTCAAGGGATAGGAACCTGACGATGAGAGACACAAACCTGCTGCCTTGTAGGTAGTCCGAGGATATTCAAAGGCTAGGGAAAGCAAATCTAAAAAAAAAATGCTTGTCGAAGTCGGATGTACTGAGCCTCAGGCTTGACGACACAGTGCAACACAATTCACCAAATGATATCGCTGACTAATTCACTTGTAGGCATCTGACATGAAGCTCCATGGTGTAAGAGATAAAAACTGGTCTCTTGACAGTGATTTTCACATATCTGGTCTTTGTGAAACACAGAAACTAAATATACAACTAAAATAAACAGCCTGTGGAGACATACATCAAGAATAAAGCAGGAATCAATCAAACATTACCTCCATCTCTCTCTCATACACATATTCCTCTTTGAAGTTGCTCTTACATCAACACCACTAACATAATTAGTTTTTGTCTTTCAATAAACTATAATGCATGATAAGGTTTTAAAAGTTAGCAGCATGTCCTTTAAAGGATGTTGCAATCAACCCCAATTGTTTGTAATTTACTGGGAAACTTTACATTGAGAAGTTTGCCATTGCTTTTCGAACAGCTGATGTCTCATTCCATCAAAATCAACACAAGGCAGTTTGCTTCCAAATCACCCATGGCTGATTTCAAACCCATGACTCGCTATGTCAGGAAACTGTGAAACTCTAATTCACTATCCCCTAAGCCACTGACACCTATTTAGTTCAGAATTAACATCTGTGAGAACATGTCCCCAACAAATGACCGCAAGTATGTCAGGAGTGTATTAGCAACACATAATGACTCCAGACTGAACATATGAATGTGGCAAAGAGAATTTCTGTAACTACAAGCAAGGATACCATACATCCCGTCCTGGAACTCTAGTGCTGCTCTCTTGGCAATTCTTTCCCTCATAAGCTGAGCTGGACTGGGTGCACTGTCTTTAGTCTGTGGCTTAGTGAGTGTCAGGCGCTGGACAGAGGACAACGATAGCCACATTTATTGATCAATATACATCAGTTTTCAAACTCAGACTGGTGTTTTAAACATTAATTTCTTTCTGCAGAATGAGACAGTGTTCTTTGATCATGCAATGAGAAGACACTGGAAAACAGCACTAGTAGTAAGGGAAATAAAATATTATAAGCATTTTGGGATTATGCTAAGCGAGATAGAAGTGAGCATTCAACACACTTCTAAACACAGTGAACAATGCTGTTATCATGCCAGAGGAAAATGTCCCTCACAGAGAAGGAGTGACTCTAATATTATCTAAAGCGGCAGAGAAAGCACTATTAGAGTGGAAGTCAGTGAGCTCTACATTATTAAAAGCAACAATTAGAACACCAAACTATAAAGCAAATATGAATTTGATCCAGTGTTACCCACTATCAAATGATAAGGATGAATCTGTTCAGTGGGAATTTTACATAAAATTTCAAAGTACTATTAGGCAAACAAAGAAATTGCAATATCTAACTGGTGATGGGGGACCTGAATGCTAAGATAAGATCAGATAACATTAGTTATACAGAGATCATGTGAGAAACATGGACTTGGAGTAATAAATACAGTTTTAAAAAAAAAGGTAGTTGCATATCCTTTACAGGACGCTGCATTCAACTCCAGCATTTTTTTGATTGTTTGTGATTCCTGAGCAAGTTTACGTTCATTAGTTTGCCACTGATTTCTGAACAACCGGCACTCAAACCATTGTATGTAAATCAACGCAAGGCGGTCTGCTTCCAAATCTCCCACAGCTGTGTTTCGAGCGTAGTATGCAGGATTATGAATCGCATTCGTAACCTCTTCGCCACAGAGCCGGCCAAAAATTAGTTGCATATCCTTTACAGGACATCCCAGTCAACCCCAGCATTTTTTGGCTGTTTGTGATTTCTTGACAAGTTTACATACAGTAGTTTGCCATCGAAGGTAATGTATAAACATGGAGAATTATTCACCAATTTTTGTACAGGAAACCAATATGTCATAGGAGGGAGTGTATTTTCGGTTGTTTTTGTGTGTGTGCAGACATAAAATAATATATAAAGCAACAACGAAATCACCAAACGCCAATACAGAAATCAAACTGATCATCTTTGTAATAAGAAACCTAGATCATGTAAAGGTTTTAACCCTACCAGACCGCTGTGCCCATTCTTCGGGAATTTCCTATTCTGCCGCTAGACTGCTGAACCTAATTTTCGGTATTTTGCCTAATACGTGAAAAAAATGTGTCACAAACTAAAAATAACCAACCAATCATGGTCAAATCTCATGGTTAGTCATTGCAAATGTCTGCCCCCATGTGGTAACCCTGCAGCAAAACAGGAAGCAGTTTCCTAAGTCGCTGAAAAGTGTAAAAAACCTTGCTAGGGGTGACAGTCGCTATCTATGTCAAGAAAGTGTAACATGTTTAGTTTGGCAGGATAGAAAGTCCATCACATTTATTTCAAACTACCACGATCCAACCCAAAATGTTGTAATAAAGAGAAGAAATAAAGATGGCAGTGTGCAAGAAATACAGATGCCACAGCTGGCGAAAGACTAATAAATATATGGGTGGCTGTGACAAAAGTGACCAGATGACTCGCCTTCACCGTCTCGTCGTCATTACCGCTGGCCCCAGCGGCTTTTTATAAAAAATTTTTTATGTGGGCCATTTATAATTCTTATATCTTGTATGCTTCAAAGCAGCAAGCTGCTTCAAAAAAGCCAGATTATTTCACCAGATATATTCAGAAACTGTGCCTGCAACTTATTGGTAGATACAGGACATCAGCCCACCGCCACCCACAAAAGGAACCCTGCCCTCAATGGATGACCCCTGGCAATCATTTTCCAGAGATTCCCCCTGGGACATCGTCTAATCATATCTGTGTTGTGTGCATGGAAAAGCACTCCAGGTACAACAAGCAAAATCCCGGAGTGTCTTACAAAGACAATCCATGCAAGAAGGTGAAGAGCAACATCTGGTGCTCACTTTGCAAGAAGTACCTCTGTGTGAAACAAGGCTCATCCTGCTGGGTTGATTGGCATACACAGGTGGAATATTGGCGCTAGATGAAAGATAGACCTATTTTCTACAGTGTCTCCAAGTTCCATCTTATTCTAACCACTTGTTTGCATGTAACTAATATTTTTCTATATCATGTTGGTTTTTTCTCTTTAATGCTCAGGAGCCCAGGTATAGGGGACAGTTAGGTTCAGGGCCTCAGGTCTGGTAGGGTTAAGACATGCAGATGTAGATTCAGATAACCATCTGCTGATAAGCAAAATTAAGTTGAAACTGAAAAGACAGATACCCTAGTATGAACATGGAAAACAATACAATGTAGGATATCTCAGATAGCAAGAAACTAAGGAACAACTTATGGTCACAGTCTCAAATAGGTACCAGCTCCTGGAACAGTTATGAGATGAGGTGAGTATGGAGGACTGCTGGCGGTAGATTAAAAGTATTTGGAATGAATCATGTATACAAGTTCTTGGAAAAGGGGAATGAAAACAGAAAAGCATGGATAGCATGTATAAATAATATGTAAAAGAAAAACAAAAAAACTGAATGAACACCGTTTATTCTGTGTGCATGAAAGCAAATAGAATTATACCTCAATTCTCTTTTGGTAGTTTGACCCTTTGACTACCCTCTGAACATAGATGTGGGGCACATGCACGTCCTCCTGTGGAATGGAACCGGTTTCAACTATTTCTTCTACTTCTGCTATAGTGATCTGTCCAGCTTTGCATATTGGAGGGTTGAAGTTGCGAGCTGTTTTTCTGCAAGTTAAGCAACATATATATTTTAGCATTCACAGCTATATAATTTAGCTACTATTAAATGTTTAAACTGCTTCTTTCATCATCATAAAGTGAACTATCTTGCACTTCTTATGGTCCAGTGCATCAAATTTTGCTATAACTATCTGCACTCTACCTGCAAGTCAGAAGATTTGTATCTCTCTGAGTCTGGTTTCAACTCTCTGACCTATATCATTTGGTAGACCTAACCAGTAGCTATGTCACTACAGCACAGCTCTTGGAGTCATGGGGAAATGCATGAATGGCTTAAGTTAGCAAGAGATTCCAGATATGCAATGTACAGATTTCTAAATGTCAAAGATGCAGATATTCTGACACATCATCAGTACTAAGCTGCTTGGTGTTTTGCCTGGTTTTGAAACTTCTTAATACTTCCCTGAACTGCAATACCATAGTGGTTAGTGCACTTGCCTGTTAAGACATGAGTCTGGTTTCAATTCTTAGCAGTAGCAGGATTATTTGTTTTTCAAATGATACGGCTCTAGGGTCAATACTTGTGGAATGGGCACCAGAACAATTTTTATAATTGTCTTGGAAGAAAAGTGGTAGGAAAGAGAACTGCCCAACTGAACTCTTTTCACCATGGTCTAGAACAGTGGTTCTCAACCTTTTTTGGCCCATGCCCCTCTTTACCATATGTTCAAAACGTCAATCTCTCCCCCCCCCCCCCCCCCATTTTGAATTTCCTCCCTATAAATCCCCCTCCAACCCTTACGCAGTATACATAAAAATGGAAGCTAAATTTAATAACACATACTAGAACAAGTCTATAAATCTACATAAAACGTGATTTGCGGGTATACTTACATTAAAAAACAAACTTCATTAGGGCGAGAAGTACAGAACCGTAAAATTTAGAGGGAAAAACAATATCAAGTAACTGGTTCTTGTATTAATGCGATCTTGAAATAATCTTAATTCCCCACCGGTTGAAAACCACTGGTCTAGAATATGTGAAAGTCTGACAGTTCACATTCCAGCAGCAGTATCTGCCATGGGACTACATCAACCTTTAAATCATGATCTGGTATCTGTGTTCGGCCAATGTCTGCCCCTTAGGGACAGTCAACACAATTTCAAAATCCTGCATACCGGGTTCAAAATCAGCCACAGGTGAAAAGAAGAAAAGTGTGGCTGTTTCCAAATGAAAAGTGGGAATGTGAACGCCTCATCACCTTCTTAATTTCTGTTGCTGATTTGGGATGCAACTGAAAAAAACACTCAGATCTGCTAACTAGGGGACTGCCACTTCATTAGGATATTTGTTTTATCTGTATCTTTTTATTGTTTTTTCTTTTTCCCCAGGCAGTGGAAATGTGATTTCTGAAGAAAATGCAAAGAGTACCAAAGATGAATAGAAACATGAATGAGGCAGTCCTTTAAGAAACAAATAACTATAAAATGTTTAGAGAAATTAGACAAAGAGAGTCAACATTTTTGAATACATTATGAGAAATAAACCTGAAAACTTAGTGATAATTGGAGCAGACATCAGTGATCATGACTCTCCGATCTTCTCTGTCATCTGATATTTTAATAAAATTTCCGCTGCTTATATTATTATTTGTTGTCCGGCTGTTTAAACTTTCTGCAATCATCTGTCTCTGCCTCGATTGCCTAGTTATTTTCTAATATAAAGCTCATTTCTCTATTTCATCTCATCTGATGATCTCATCTCATCTTGTTCATCTTGTACCTTGCAGTGTCGAGGTGAACCATAAACAGCTGGAGAGTGCCTGTTTATGGGCTTCATGTATCGAGATTCCCATAGACTGCTATTCCCTCTGTCCATCATTTACGTGGCTGGCCTCTTCTTCTGCTTCCATTTGGTCTTAACATCATTGCTTGTTGTGGTATACTATTGGTAATCTAGTTACATGGCCAAACCATTTAACTTGTTGCCTTCTGATAAAATTCTGCTTCCATTTGGCCTTAACATCATTGCTTGTTGTGGTATACTATTGGTAATCTAGTTACATGGCCAAACCATTTAACTTGTTGCCTTCTGATAAAATTCTGCTTCCATTTGGCCTTAACATCATTGCTTGTTGTGGTATACTATTGGTAGTCTAGTTACATGGCCAAACCATTTAACTTGTTGCCTTCTGATAAAATTCTGCTTCCATTTGGGACACCCTTGGGCAAGGTGGAGTACCCGTTTAGCCCCCTGATCAGGGTTACGTGAAGCCATGGGTGCAGGTGGTGGATGAAGATGGAGAGCAGCCGACAGATAGTTGTAGGTTATGGTCTCCACCTTCACGACGGTAGGCAGAGGATCTCCTTTTTGAGGAGACAATGGCTACGGTCACTGACCAGTATGGTCACTGCTGGGAAGGAAAGCAATGGCAAACTACCTTCTTTACAGATGCCAAGAAAATCATGTTGTGTTACCATGGACAGCCAGAAAGACCAATGAACAAGTCCTTCAAGAAACAAATGAAGATCGTAAACTGATCAGAGACATTAGACGTAGACAGTCACAATTTTTTGGACATGTTATGAGAAGAAATGATTTGGAGAACTTGGTGACAACTGGTAAGATCGAGGGAAACAGACCAAGGGGAAGACCTAGAAACAAGTATCTGGATGGCTTGGCCTTGTGGCATGGTCGAGACAGAAACACGGAACTGATCCACGACTCTGGTGATCGAGTGAGATGGCAGAACATGACCGCCCACGCTTACCGGCATGGCACATGATGGATGGATGGATTTGGCCTTAACATCATTGCTTGTTGTGGTATACTACTGGTAGTCTAGTTACATGGCCAAACCATTTAACTTGTTGCCTTCTGATAAAATTCTGCTTCCATTTGGCCTTAACATCATTGCTTGTTGTGGTATACTATTGGTAGTCTAGTTACATGGCCAAACCATTTAACTTGTTGCCTTCTGATCAAATCTAGCCCTGCTATAGTCCTGATTTCTTCATTTCTGATTTTCTCTTTTCTTGATACATTGAGTATTCTTCTCAGGAATCTCATTACTGTTGTGATTTTTCTTTTCTCTTTGCCTGTCACTGTCCAGGTTGGGCATCGGTAGCACAGAGTTGGGACGAAAATTGTGTTATAGAGTGCTTTCTTAGTAACTATTGGTATTATTGTTCTTTAGTATTGGTGCCATTTGTCCAATGAGCTGGTTTGCCTTATTGCATCTATTTTCGATCTCACCTTCTGATTTACCACTTGATAATATTATACTTCTTATGTACTTGAAGCTCTTTACTTTTTTCAGGAGGTGTTCTTTTAGATGAATCTTTGTTGTTTTTTTCTTGTTTGGTTATAGTCATTACCTCAGTTTTACTGATGCTAATTTTCATGTTAAGTTTCTTGCACACTTATTTAAGTCTATTTATGTGGTCTTGTAATTCTGCTTCTGATTTTGCTATTAGTGCTTGATTGTCCACATATAGTTCTTCATTGGTGTAATTTGCTGTTGGTTCTTTTTCTGTGTTCTATTTGTCATTCGGTGTTGTTGCAGTCTATGTTTGGCTGGTTTCTTTACATAGCTGTCTATATAGATTATGAACAAGAGAGGGGACAGGACACAACCTTGTCATACTCCAGATCTTATGGTGAAAGGTTGTGAGTGTCCTCCATTTGTTCTCACCATGCATTCACTGTCGATGTATAAGCCTCTACATAAGTTTGTTAGAGATATACTCACACCATATCATTTAAGGATTTCCCACAGCTTGTTTCTATCTAGTCTATCAAATGTCTTTGATTGGTCGTCACAGGCTAAGTAGAGTGTTGCATTAAATTCGACCGATTTTTCTATAAGTTATCTATGAGCAAAGATGAAAAATCTGATGATACACCTCATAAATGTCATTTCCCTTCTCCTGAAGGTTATGATGAGTGACTTCTAACACCTGCAGCTATCAATACCTCAGTGTATGTTTTCTTCTCTGTCCTCAATATTCTTATGAAAACTATCCTTATGTATGCCTGTCTCCGATAACCCTTACACTTGTTCAATATTGACATGACTGGGAGTATGAACTCCAGTCATTATTAAATAGTGCGCATGGCCTTATGGCGAGAAGCATGATTTGATTGAGAGAGAAAGGTCTCTCAAAAACAAGACACTTGAGCTGAGACCGTGGCAGCGGACAGACGGCTCAGACTCGTACATAGTAGGCAAGGCAAACAGAGTGCCGCCACTTATTGATAGTTTTAGTTCTTGAGTATTTTAAAGAAGTATATGTAGTGAGGCCGGTCTCCCTGGCCTAGCAGTTAGCGACTTTCTCCATAATCCTGTATATCCACATGAGGAACGTAACTTAGCACGAGAATCGGTAGCGGTTCTCGCCGCGTTGGTGACTTGTGGGGTATGTGAGCCGGTCGCTCAGAAAGCAATGGCATAATCTTGCCAAGAAATCAACAATCAGCTGAAAGATGCTGATGTTGACAGCTATGTCCTGTAAAGGATATGCGGGGAAAAAAATATGCAGTGAGAATGTAATTATTAATTCAATGAAAGAATAGACAATGTGAAACTGTATGGTGTCTTGTTAAGTACTTATAATTAGTGTGTCATTTGTGATTCCAGTATGATAGAAGGAGAATGTTACAGTGATACCACTTGGAAGAGGACAGTCTCAAACGCTACTTATGTCAACAGTCACTCAATGATAACCATCAATCCACTCACAACATGTACCAAATCTGTATCATGACAAATATAATATATGCAGTTTTATCATTTCAACATGTGTGGTTCCATCCTTTTATGTCAAGTTACTGTGTTTGTGTAAAACATTTGTAGTTTTGATATTGAGAAACCTACGCAGGAAGTAGGATGTTTCGTGTTTACACATATATTTTAGGGTAATTGAACACTTATGGTTGCTCATAATAATGGTGCTCTATGTATGTGAGCATATTAATCCCCCAGAACTTCTTTAAAGTTTTGAGCTATTTATATAACCAAATCTCAAGACTGCTCAACATTTTGATAAATTGAGAATAGAAATTAGGAGAAAACTAGGAAGGCTGGGTTGAAAACACACATATATATATATATATATATATATATATATATATATATATATATATATATATATATATATATATATATATATGGTATTTTCTCTTCTAATCCTGCTGTCACAGCCTATATGCAACTATTCAATTATTGGATTTTTGTGCTTGCGATATTTCTGTTTTTCATGAGATTGCTCATTCTTGTCAAATAATCTTTAGTATATGGGTACATTAGTATATGAAGTATACTAAACGTGTTTGTGGTATATAAAATATTATACTGGAATTAGTTAAATGAGTCACTTGTATGCTCTCCAGTCTCAGGTGTACCTGAATGTGAGGTTCCCAGCCTTGTCTGCCTTCCAAGCTTTGACCAGAGAAAAATCTCCCGTGATGGCTTCCTCCATGATATAGTTGATACCACCAAACTGTCGGTTCTGGACCAAAGTTAAAGTAAAAGACACATCAGAAAATATATGACACTGGCTCAAAGTAAAGCTGTTACGACTAAAAGGTATACAATGACAAAACAGGGAAAGAAGAGAATGATGGAGAAAAAGAAATTAACTGATTCATTGCTGAAGGATAATATATCGCCACATGTGACCTCCCATTTGGACAGAAGGATGATATATCATTATACTAGGGTCATTGTGTTATCTGTTTTGATTTGTGGCATCTTCTGAAATTTCAATGTTTAGTTAATGGAAATTTAAATTATAATACATGATCATGTGATTGTGTACCATGTTTGGTCCAGACTTACTTTTTGTTTGTCGCTGGATCAGTTAACATAAGCAGAAACAGTGTAGGAACTACAATCAATATTCTCTATTCAGGTGTTAATATCACAATGGAGAATATACGCAACTCACACCAAGTCTGCTGTAGACATGTTCATAGTTGTTTAGATTATGCAACTAAGATCTCTAAAAGATGAAGCAGCCAATCCTCCTTAGTTCAAGTAATGCTGTTTATCTCTTTCTTATAGTTGCATATACTGTTCTATTTTCATAAGCTCTTCCAGACAATCGTTGATAAATACTCTGCAGTCCAAGGTATTCAGCAACATTCGTTTCAGGAACACATCTCCATTGCCTCAAAGTACATCCTAATTTGTTTGTTCTTGCTCCATGATTCACTGCCATTTTTATATAACATTTCAGTACGTCTTCTTCTGACATTCAATGACTAGGGACTTATTGCATAAGATACTTCTAATTTTCTGGAATGCAACTTTTGCTTTACCTAATCTGCTATTAATCTCTGTCAGTGCATCTTCCATCTGTTATTATGACTGTCTCTAGGTATTTAAATCAATTAACTTGGTTAAAAATTTCCCGCCATTTTGCGAGCACTATCAAGAACAAGTCACCTGAACAGTTCAAGAAGCCTGATACGGGGGAGGAAAATGGCATGTTGACAACAAGAAACAAGAAACAACAGACACAGAAAATGTGCAGCGTGGGAGCCGCCAAGACCCCAAAGAAGACGATCGACGAGAGCCTGCCTACGAGCTGCAACAAAGGATCTGAACCTACAGTTACTACTGAAGCTACCATGAGGAAGATTGACGACAACCCACCACAGACAAGAGCCAAGACAGCTAAGGAGGAGGAGAATGACACCAGAGTCGGAAATACCGACTCAAAAACAGTCAGATGGGTTGTCAAACGTATTCAAGTGGAGCTGTCAGACGAAGACATCCTGAAGCAGCTACAAGAAGAGAATCTCCACATCCAAATCTTGAAGGCAGAGCGGATTCTAACTTACTCAAAGATTCCAACGACGCTGGCGGTGGTGACGACGGAGGGCAGTGAGATAACCACGTCAGGTATCGATAAACAAGAAAATACAACAGCCTGAAGAATTCATTCCAAGAATCACGCAATGTTCCAGATGCCAGAGGGCCAGCCACAGCAGAGCAACATGTTGCAGTAAGACAGAGATTTGCTGATACTGCACCGATCACCACGCCTTCAAGGAGTGTCCACTGGCCAAGCTGGACACAGACTTCCAAGCACCACACAACAAAAGAAAGTGCGCCAACTGCCTGGGCAAGCAAGGAGCAAGACACCTGGACTATCTGTACCTCCAAAGACACAGAGATGTCTTAAAGATCGCCATGACCACAAAGACACCATATAAGGAAGCAATGCGGAGGTGTGAGACAGCCACGTGCATCTCACAAACTGAAAGATCACAACTACAAAGCCAGATTGACGAGTTAAAGAAACAAGTCAAGCTACTTCAAACACCAGCACCAACCAGCGACAATGAAAAACTGCTCACTGAATTAAAGGAGATCCAGCTAAACATCAAACAAGAAGTGGGGGAGCAAATTGTGCAGACGACAAAGAAGAATGAAGAGATCCTACAATACATTAAAGCAGAGACAGAAATGATATTAACTCGGAGGGATTCAACCCAAATCAAACCAGCAGAAAACACAGAAAATATCATAGAGAAGCCGCAAGATGAAACCCAACAAGAAAACATCGAAAAGCTTCTAAAGACAATACACAAAAAAAGGATGCAAAAAGACAAAAGGTGTAGCCAAACCACAGACCAATCAGAAACCGCAAGCTAAGGCCAGCAGTTAAAATACGAGGTCCAAGCAAATCGAGGTGAATTCAGCATCCTGCCAGGTAGATGAACTTAACCTAGAGGAGCTGTCCGACACACCTGAAGACAACTGGAGCACAGACGAGGAAGACAACCCCATCTTAGCCCTATGCAAGAGAAGGCAAATAAAGGTAGCTCACTTTGAAGAAAGGGAAAGACAAGCTAGACTACGATGCAAGGAGTACGAAAATGACAGCATGAAATGGGAAAACACATATTATACAGAAATGCGACTCAACAGAGAAAAAAATGGATGAAGAATACGATGTCAACTACGAGAGGAGGACACAAACTCACCAAATATCAAACAAAGAGTCCTTATAAGGACTGCAACCACTCAAACCAGACGAGCCAGGAGCCTTCACTAACAAAAGAAACCAAAAGAGGAGACAGGCACAAAGGATAGCTGCCGACCAATCCCCCAGCTGACGTCACAGACACAAACGCTTGTGTAACCAGTCCGAGTAAGGACTCACTCGTAAGAGCGCACAAGACAAAAACAGGCTAAAAAGCCCCCCAAAAAATCACGGATCTCAACAATAACCATCACTGAGGAAGCAGGTTAAATGAGACCGAATTTGGAATTTTTTATTTTGAAAATTGGAATTGGAATTAAACATTCCCCCTTCTATTGTTACATTGCATTTTGGTATTGTCTGTTAATTGATATAACCATAGGTTATGTTTTCATAAGCCAGTGCTGTGGCACATTTTCCCCCAAAAGTAGAAAAGTGTGCCCCAACAGTACTGCATGTCATCATCAAGTGACCACATCACCCACATAGTGCCAACTGGTATACAAATATGGGACTAGTACCATATACCTTACACGCCTTATTATGAGTGGTCTGTCCCATGCAGAAGTTCCCTCTATCATAGCCCAATGGTACATAGCTGCACCATACAAACCACATGAGACAATGAGAGGCCAAATATTTGATGTTTTATGACTATATTCATCATCATCATGTGCCATGCCGATAAGCGTAGATGGTCATGTTTCACCATCTTACGCGATCACCAGAGTCGTGGATCAGCTCAGTGTTTTTGTCTCAACCATACCACGTGGCCAAGCCATCCAGATATTTACTTCTCTGCCTTCCCCTTGTTCTCTTCCCCTCAATCTTGCCTGTTGTCAAGAAGTTCTCCAATTTATTTTTTCTCATAACGTGTCCCAAAAAACTGACTGTCTACATCTAATTTCTCTAATCAGTTTCAGGTATTCATTTGTTTCTTGTAGGACTTAGTCATTGGTTTTTCTGTCTGTCCATGGTATTCTTTGCATTTTCCTCAGAAACCACATTTCCACAGCCATCAGATATTTTTCAACTTGACTGCTCATTGTCCACACTTCACATACGTACTAAAGTACAGGTTCTATGTAGTACCTCAAGACTCTTTTTCTTGCTGCAAATGACATCTTTTTATTGGTCAGTATGTTTTCCATCTTGCAATATGCTATCTTCGCCATGGTGATTCTTGTTCTTATCTCTTTAAGGCATCTCCAATCAGATGTTATCACTATTCTGAGATAACTGTAATGATTCACAAGTTTAAGAATATTCCCAATTGCTTACATATTACATTTTAGTATTTCCTTCTTCTTAGTGATGACCATAATCTGTACCTTCTTACAATTTAATTCTAACCCTAGTTGTTCACTATGTGCAACAACTGCATCTACTAAATATTGCAGATTCTGTTCACTGTCTGCAATCAATACTGATCATCCACATATCTAATGTTACTGATGTTACATCCACCAATGGTGATTCCTTTCATATCTTCTACATTTCTGCAAAATGTTTTCACTGTACAGGAAAAAAAGATCTGGAGACATTACACATCCATGTCATACACCTCTCTTAATAGGCTGATATTGACCAATTTCATTATCAATCTTTATGGCAGCTTGTTGTTTCCAATATATGTTTTTGTCAAGTTTAAGGTCTTTCCCATCAATTTGTAGATCTGCAAGCACCTTCATCATATTACCTTATCAAAAGCCTTTGTGTAGTCAATAAAGCAAAGATGTTGGTCTTTGTTTACTTCTATAGAATATTCAATTAATGTTCTCAGCATATGCACAGCATTTACTGTACC
>JACEFZ010015598.1:402500-436433 GCA_014155875.1 Cepaea nemoralis
CCCCCAGGCAGGTGCAGTGCCAGGCCCTATGTCTCGAAAGGGTCCAACCCCAACTACTGGAGGTCCTTCTCAGATGTCCTGTGGAGCCAGGGGACATAAGAATAGAACAGCTGGCCATACTAAACAAAGACTTAAAATAATGCACTGGAATGCGGAGGGAGTCAACAATAAAAAAGTAGAATTAGAAAACATCCTGGACCAAGAAAAAGTAAGCATATGTTACTTGCAAGAAACTCACCTCAACGAAAATATAGCCTTCAAAATCAGAGGCTACCAGTGTTATCGATCTGACCGAAAGGACAGGTGAAAGGGTGGGATACTGACCCTTGTCAAAAATAACATCCCTGCTTCCCAAATCGAAGTTGACCTACATCTGATTTGGGAAATGCATACTACAGGCAGCGCGAGAAACAGTACCAAGAGGAGCCCGTAAACAATATAAACCCTACTGGAGTAGTGAACTGGAACAGTTGCATAATGATGTGGAAGTATGTAGAAAGCAAGCAGAGGTCACACCCAGCCAAGAGCACCACAATAAATTCCAGCACGCAAAAGCCAAATTTCAAAGGGCCAAGCTGCAGGCTAAATGGAAAAGCTGGCAGGAAAAAATAAGTCTCTGAACTTTGGAAGAGACACAAGGAAATTGTGGAAGCTAATAAAACAACTTAACGATGAGGGCACAGGGAGAAACTCAAAAATTGCACTACATAAAGATGGAAACATCTTAACAAGAAAGCAAGCAGCTGACCATTTTGCGGACTCATTCGCACAAGATAACAATATCAAAATTAGTCAAGAGAAACAAGAGATTTGAGAGAAACTGCAACATACAGGACAGAAGGAAATAGTACATGAGGTTCTGGAGGCACCCATCACATTCAGCGAACTGGAGCTAGCCATATCAAAACTGAAAATGAGAAAGTCACCAGGAGCTGATGGTATCTCCAATGAAATGATCAGGAACCTAGGAACAGAGGCCAAAACAAAGCTGTTGCAGATCTTCAATAACAGTTGGACCTTAGGCAGTGTTCCACAAGCCTGGAGAGAAGCAATCATGATACCCCTCCTAAAATCAGGGAAAGATAGTTCCATTGTCTCTAGCTACAGACCAATTAGCCTCACCAGCTGTCTCTGCAAAACACTGGAGCGCATCATCAATCACAGACTGCAGTGGTACATTGAAAGTAAAAACATCCTTGTGCCACAGCAGGCTGGCTTTAGGCAGTGCTACTCTACGGAAGATCAGACAACCTACCTCTCTCAAGAAATTGAGGATACATTCCAAGAGAAGAAGCTGGTGCTTGCAGCATGGATAGATTTGAAGAAAGCCTTTGACAAAGTCTGGAAAGAAGGTCTGATGAATAAACTGAGAAACTGCAAAGTCAATGGAAGAATGTACAAATGGGTGAAAGCATACTTGCACATCAGAAGAGCCCGAGTACACATAGACGGACTAAAGAGCAAGAAGGTACTACTGCGTCATGGTGTTCCCCAGGGAGGAGTCTTGTCCCCCCACACTCTTTCTAATCTTCATCAATGATCTCGTTGCTAATCTACCGCATGGAATTAAAGCCGCAATGTACGCCGATGACCTGGTTCTATGGAGCACAAATGAACATGCATCAGTGGCCACCTGATTACTACAGAGAGCTGTAGATACATTTGTTGCATGGGCAAATAGATGGTGTGTCAGTATAAACACTGACAAGTGCAGCACCACCCTATTTACCCTCTCTCCAAAACAAAAGGCAGGGACCATCCAGATAAATGGAACACCCCTAAGAGAAGATAAAGAACCAACATACCTTGGAGTAACATTTGATGGCAGGCTGACATGGAGAAAGCACATCAACAAAGCAGTAGCAAAAGCCAGAAGGAAAATAGCCATCCTGAGAAAGCTAAGTGGAACCACATGTGGAGCCAGTGGGAAAATACTTAGCAAAGTTTATCAACAGAGCATATGACCACACCTGGAATACGGGTCAACTGCGTGGTGTTCAGCATCAAAAACCACACTACAAGAGCTGGACAAAGTGCAAAATCAAGCACTTAGAGTCACCACAGGAGGGATGAGATCAACCCCTATAGTGGAAATGGAGAAGATGGGGAGGACACAAGCACTCAGTGAGCGCAGAGATACGAAAACGCTAATACAAGCAGAAAAGTTCCTCAGCTTGCCAGGCCACCCTATGAAGAACAGATTTGAAAACCTAGCTATGGGGCGGTTGAAAAGAAGTAGTTTTATCCACCAGGCCAAACGACTCTGCAGAGAAACCACCGATCTGCCCACAGTTGGTATCCCCCTAACAACTATTCTAGAGCGAACTCCATGGAAAGATGAGCATAGACTATCATTACAAATCCAGACAAAAGTGAGAGGAATATTTGACAAGGAAGAACAGAACAGTGCAGCGCAGAACAGCCACTCTCAGCTTCCTTGATGAAGAATACCCACAGGACCTCTGGATCCGAGTCTACACAGATGGGTCAGCACAAAATGCTGTTCGAAATGGAGGAGCGGGAGTGTACATAGAATACCCAAATAATACCAGGGACACAGCTAGAGTACCGACAGGAAAGTACTGCCATAACTACGATGCTGAAATTGAGGCAATCAAGATAGCAACAGAGAAATTACTAAATACCAGCAATGGTACACAACATGTGGTGCTATTGACAGATGCAAAATCAGTACTCGAGGCGCTCCTGTCTGGGAAATTGCCAGTACTAAGGACACTACTTTCTGAACTTAGCAGTCAGCATAAGGTCACCATACAGTGGATACCATCCCACTGTGGCGTACCCGGAAACGACAGTGCTGATCAATTGGCTAAGGAAGGAGCCAAAGAAGAACAGCCTGATGTGCCCGTTACATACCACCAAAAGAAAAGAATGATCAAATCAGTCAGAAAGCCACCAAAACCTGCTCAAGATGACTACCATGTTATGGATAGACCAGAACAAGTAATTATTCTGCGCCTCAGAACAGGGCACAATAGATTACGCAACCACATGTATACAAAATTCAAGATTGGTGAAACAGCCATGTGCACATGTGGATTGGCATCGCAGACAGCAGAGCACATACTCCAAGACTGCCAAAAATATAACATATCTAGGCAAACCTTCTGGCCTAGAGAGACGACAGTGGAAGATAAAATCTATGGACCGCTGTGTGAACTGAAAAAGACAGTACAATTCATACAAGAGACAGCACTGCAGTTATAGACATATTTCAAGCGAACAAAAGAAGAAGAAAATCACCCACCCATACAATGATAAAACATCATCAACCCATACTATGGTTAAGAAAAACTACCCCCCCCCCCTCTCTTACTATGATAAACAATCACCCACCCATACTATGATAAACAATCACCCCCCCCCCCCCCAATACTATGATAAACAAATGCCCACCCGTACTATGATAAACAATCACCCACCCATACTATGATAAACAATTACCCCCCTCCCCCCATACTATGGTAAACAAATGCCCACCCATACTATGATACACAATCACCCACCCATACTATGATAAACAATCACCCAACCATACTGTGATCAACAATCACACACCCATACTGTGATAAACAATCACCCACCCATACTATGATAAACAATAACCCACCCATGCCATGATAAACAATCGCTCACCCATACTATGATAAATAATCACACCCACCCATACTATGATAAACAATCACACCCCCCCCCCCCCCCATACTATGATAAACAATCACCCAACCATACTGTGATCAACAATCACCCACCCATACTGTGATCAACAATCACCCACCCATACTGTGATCAACAATCACTCACCCATAATATGATAAACAATCACCCATTGGTACACAGCTGCTAGAGGCAAATTAAAGGTCATCCTGGCTAAAGGCAATCTAAAGGTCATTCTGGCTAAATGCAATCTAGTGGCCTGTTTTGCTGAAGACATCCTAAAAGCTATTCTTGCTGAAGCAACTTAGAGGCCTTTCTTGTTAAAGGTGTTCTAATGGCCATTCTTACTAAAGGCAATATGGAGGCCCTTATTGTTAAAGGCATTCTAAAGGTCTTTCTTGTTAAAGGTATTATAAAGCCATTCTTGCTATGCTAATCTAGAGCTGTGGTTCTCAACCAGTGGGGAATTTCCCCCTAGAGTGGAATTTTAGGGTTGGGGGGGGGGGGGGGGGGGGGGGGGGGGGAAGAAAGAATTAAGATTATTTCAAGATCTTGTTAATACAAGAACCGATTGCTTGATATTGTTTTTCCCTCTATACTTTATGGTTCTGTACTTCTCGCCCTAATGAAATTTGTTTTACAACATAAATAGACCCGCAAATCACGTTTTATGTAGACATATAGACTTGCTCTAGTATGTGTTATTAAAGTTAGCTTCCATTTTTACATATACTGTGGGGGGGGGGGGGGGGGGGGGGGTGGGGGGGGTGGGTGTTGGAAGGATTTATAGGGAGGAAAAACACAAAAAAGGGGGAATGACATTCTGAACATATGGGTGAAGGGGTGGGTGCATACACCAAAAAAGGTTGAGAAACACTGATCTAGAGGCGTTTCTTACTAAAGGCAATCTAGAAGCCTTCCTTGCTAAAGGCAATGTTGAGGCCCTCACTATTAAAGACAATGGCAAACTAGAAGCAATTTATGCTAAACATGTTCTAAAGGTCATTCTTGTTAAAGCAATCTAGAGACATTTCTAGCTAAATGCACATCAAGATCTTTCTTTCTACATAAGAACTAAAATGAATCTAGAGATCTTTATTGTTAAATGTAATCTAGAGACCTTTATTGTTAAATGTAATCTAGAGACCTTCATTATTAAATATTATCTAGACTGCCTTTCTGGCTAAAGGCTATCTAGAGGCCTTTCATGCTCAAGGCAGTCTAGAAGCCTGTCATGACCAACATTTGAAACATATGAAATCCATTAAATCTTCAAAATAATTGTTGTCATTAACATAAAATTAACTTTTGCTCCCACAACATACAAACACAAATATGGAAAACAATTATAATGCACTTCTTCAATGTGAGAAGTGCCATAAGTTGAAACATGGTACAACAAGCAAATAAAGTATATTTTCTGAAAACGGGCGTTACATGGAAATGTCTGTAGATGATTGTAGTGTAATAGTACAAATGTATGACAAATCAATACAGGAATGATAATTACTTGTGATAATATATGTGTACACATAATAAATACAACTACACGTCTATGTAATAAATTACTGAGATATAACTTACAACAAATTGCAACTGATAAATAGCCAACAACCCCTCCACTTCAATATGTCTGATCCAAACCAAATATATACATGCAAGTCTTAACTGTCCAGCAAGGTCCAGTGCTATAGCAGGAACCTAGAGTGGGTTTGTCAACTGTTGTGACTATGAAATTTATTTTTTTAGAACTGAGTTAACGCAGGAATAGGTGACCAGTCTTCCCCTCCCGTAGCAAATGACGAGAGCTAAGAACAAATTAACCCATAAACCAATCATGGGTCACAGGGGTACCTCTCGGTGTAGGCTAGCAATCATGGTATCTCTTTGGACGAGAGGCCAACTTAGCAGTGCCCATCTTCTCTCAAAGGTTACTACTGGCACTCTAACTGTTTAAGCCAAGACATGTCTAAATATGAGCAATGAGCATACAGCTTCCTCCATCGTTCTTACAAGAAAAGGCTAAAGCAAACCAAAATGAGATTTCTGCATTTTGTATATATAAATGTTTGTGAGTGTGGAGAGGGAGGGGGAGAAGAGAGAGGGAGGGGGAGAAGAGGGGGAGAAGAGAGAGAGAGAGAGAGAGAGAGAGAGAGAGAGAGAGAGAGAGAGAGAGAGAGAGAGAGAGAGAGAGAGAGAGAGAGAGAGAGAGAGAGAGAGAGAGAGAGAGAGAGAGAGAGATCCTGAGGATTGTTAAAAAGTTAGTTGCATATCCTTTACAGGACATAGCAGTCAACTCCAGCATATTTTTGGCTGTTTGTGATTCCTGGGCAAGTTCAGTAATTTGCCATTTTAAACACATACAACTTCCCTATAAAGGCGCAAAACATTATATGAATAACTTAATTGCTGGAAATACATGATTAAATACATTTAACAAATCCTTTATCTGAATTAGTAATAGTCACTATATATTCAAATATTTGGAGACAATCACAACATCAAATGAAAGGTGTGTGGCGATTAAGAGCAGAATAGGCCAAGCAAAAGCTTCATTTCAGAAAATGAAAAATATTTTAGCAATAAGTCACTACCACTGATTGTATGAGAGTGCTGACATGTTATAGAGAACCTTTTCTGCTGTATGGCAGTGAATCATGGAATGCCAACACACAAATTAGGAGGAGGTTGGAGTAAACAGATGTAGTTTCTAAGACATGTTGTGAATACCTTGGACTGCCAGAGTAACTAACAACAAGTGCCTAGAAAAGGTTTATGAAAGTAGAACAAAATATACAAATATAAGAATGTGACAAGCAGTGCTCTTTGCTCATGTAATGAGAAGACAGGCAGTGGAAAACAACTGTGATGAGTGGAAAGATTAGTGACAGAAAAGACAGGGGCATTTAGAGAGAAATGCAAGCATGATGGACGGGATGGTAGCCTGGGGGAATATCATCAATAGAATTGATCCAGAACACCGAGGACTGAGACCTGTGGAGATGCATGTGCCATTTGGCAAGGTACACGATGATGATTACAATGTATCCTTAAAATCCTGAAGGTATGAACAGGATATTATGCAATTAATTTTTTAAAATATAATTGTATGCAAAAAGTATAATTTCAGATTCTGTTCAAAATTAAAAGTCACTAATACATACATTGCATAATCAAACACACTGAAAGGTTACAAAATCTAGGTCCAAAAATTAATAGGTGAACTAGAAACATATAGAGAAAGACAAAAACAATTGCTAATACATTCAAACATTCATTATTTGGAACAGAAGGACTAAGCTGGTATGGCAGAATTACCAATATGGAGCTCATGAAGAGAACTAATATTTTAGTACGTAAAGAGGAGAGGAAAAGATGCTAGTGCTGAAATTCCCAGGGCAAATTAATATAGGAAGACCAAAAATACACTGAGAAGTGAATCAGAGATGAGTAACATGAGACCAACAGACAGTAAAGGATAGGAGGGTTTGTTAACAAGAGGCAGGGGATGAGCAGCACGAAGATGGACACAGGACATTACAAGACATCTTGGGCAAGAGGGTGTTTGAGGCAGAGGAAACAGCAAGAGGCTGAGAAACTGTTCAGCAATATTTTGTAAAGGACCTGCTACACGATGGTGAGTTAATGTGTTAATACAACAGCCACAAACAATAGATTACATGATTTATTGCCTGGCATCCCGCAGTATGCACCTGACGAGATGCAGCAAAATATGTCAGGCAACCTATTATTTATGGCTTCTGTGTTACATGTAGCCAAATACATGTTGTGTCAACTGTTTAAATGTAGCCAAATACATGTTGTGTCAACTGTTTAAATGTAGCCAAATACATGTTGTGTCAACTGTTTAAATGTAGCCAAATACATTGTTGTGTCAAATGTTTAAATGTAGCCAAATACATGTTGTGTCAACTGTTTAAATGTAGCCAAATACATGTTGTGTCAACTGTTTAAATGTAGCCAAATACATGTTGTGTCAACTGTTTAAATGTAGCCCAAATACATGTTGTGTCAAACTGTTTAAATGTAGCCAAATACATGTTGTGTCAACTGTTTAAATGTAGCCAAATACATGTTGTGTCAACTGTTTAAATGTAGCCAAATACATGTTGTGTCAAATGTTTAAATGTAGCCAAATACATGTGTCAACTGTTTAAATGTAGCCAAATACATGTTGTGTCAACTGTTTAAATGTAGCCAAATACATGTTGTGTCAACTGTTTAAATGTAGCCAAATACATGTTGTGTCAACTGTTTAAATGTAGCCAAATACATATTGTGTCAAATGTTTAACTGTAGCCCATTAAATGTGGAGTTCACTGTTGGAAATATGGCTTCATAAATACAAACGATTTCCACTTCTTATAGTCCATGCTGTATAGTGCTGATGATCACATCTGTTGACAGCCTTCGATCTCTTGTGCTGTCATTCATCCATGCCCTGATGTAAAAATGTCCAGCATCTTCTCTCCGAGTCTCCCCCTGCCGCTCTTGACCTCCAACCTTCCCGTGAAGATGACATACTCCAGCTGTCCTCTTCTCATGACATACCCAAAGAATGTGGATGATTTACACATAAATCAAGATTTATATGTAATAGTCAGTGTTTGTCTCTCTCTATTATCGTGCAAGCAATTTTAGCCTAATTGTTTGCTTTTGTGCCAAAAACTATCGCAAGAATAATAGCAATGATTGCAAGAACCACCACAATAATAATAATAATACACATTTTCTTCCTCCGAGCTTTTGACTGGTACTCCTTGGCTTTCTTTAGTTCTATGGTTGCCGTCTGGAACATGTACAACTGTGTTATCTATTGCACTTTCAATTCTGGTAATTGTTTCCCCTTGATTTGACACCAACAAGTTAAGTTCTTTAAACAAGTGATTCACATCTGTCACACTTTTCTCCAGTGCCAGGATATCCTTTTTACGATCTTCAAGATTACGTAGAGTTTGTTCAGCATCATTAACGTTTGTAATGTAGTTATCTGTAAACACTGAATACGAATCATGATCAAGAATTGTACTTATATTTGAATCTTCTACATTATCTCCTCTTGCAATTAGCTGTCTTCGAAGATTAGCTTTCATTTTCTCCATGTATTCAGACTGAATTCGGAAAAATTCATTAGTCTGTATGTTCAGATCAGTTGTAAGAGAATTCAACAGTTGAGTTCGAACCTGTATGAAAGTACTATCAATCGGGCAGTTCTGTATCAAACTTCTTCTCCAGCTGTTTCAGAGAATCTCCAATCTTGGTTGCAGTTGTTGCGAACCTTTTCGCCAAGTGATTCATATTTCGTAACGTCCTTTTTGTCAACAAACGGATTGCTTAGCATATTTTTCTGTAGCTTTTTAATTTCCGCGACGTCTTCTTTCATCATCGTTAACTCCGCTGCAACTTTACTTGCGTCGTCGTGAAACATTTTCATTAAGTTATCGCCAGCAGCATTCATGTTTATTTCCACCGAATCTGTTCCGGTTTTCGGCTCTTTTTTATCTGTAATCTTCTGCTGAAGTTCGTGGAATCTGTCTTTCATTGGCATGATTCAGTTTGTCAGAAACCGAACTACTGAGATATATTCCAAAAACAGCCGATAAATCTTCTCATTAACAACACAATGAGAAGAATGACGGAGTCCGAAATAACGACCGCTTTGTTATGAATGAGCATCCGCCATTACAGTTAGGGGCGACAACTGTGCAGGGATGGACAAAGTTAAAAAAACACATGAACTTCCGCATTGAGTTCGAGTGACCTCATTCATTTTAAATAGCCTTCTCCATCATCGCCTGGGGAGACTGGTGCGGCAAGGAGTGACCAGATGATGCTGCCGACACTCAGTACTCCGGGAAAGACTAGACGGACACAATTAGATTGCAACTTGTACTATTAGTATTGAAGACTCTTCACTGGTTGTTGAAGAAAAGAACGGAACGGGCATGGGAAAGTCCCAACTGCCGTGATGTCGGTTCTAACTAATTTGTAAACATATTTATCACTGAAATCGCAGTAATCATCGATTGACTATGCAGTAATGTTACCTGTGACTCAGTTTTGTATAATACTTTTATCTCTTATGTAAATTATCTTGGGTCTAAATTCCCCTATCTGAAACAAACAGTTCAAAGTTCAAACATGTTGCCCTATCACAGATTACGCAGTGACGACAGTGCATGTAATTCACGACAGCACGTTCGCGTTCTTTAAGAACTGCCAAAATAAACCAAGCAGCTTTTCTGTGAAGAGAATTCAACGTTTGTAAACTAAAGGCAAGAAATGCTTACACTTAAACATGATACAGTAGAACCCCCGCCCCCGGTCGTAAAGCCCAGCTCCGTGCCGTAAGGGATAGACAACAGGAGTAGGGGAGGGGAAGTCGCAGTAGCATAACGACTCAATGCTCGCCTACCGGCCAGGTAGCCACGGGTTCAAACCTCGCGGGTTTTTAACATTGATATGGGCTCTCAGGTCGACCCCGTATAAAACAGATGCCAGGAAATGGCTTGGGAAGTACAGGCAGCTGGCCTAACACTGACCACATCACCCACCCAGTGTCGATTTTTTTTTTTTTACAGGCCATCGCTATCAACGCCAACATTTTACTGCTGTTGTTGATGTCTTGGCAAGTTTACGTTCAGTAGTTTGTTGCCATTGCTTTCTGAACGACCGGCTCCCATACCAACTCGTTTAAACCCAGCTCAACGCGGTCTGCTGCCAAATCGGTGGCCGCTGTGTTTCGAACGCGGGTAAGCGGGCTTATGAATCGCGTCCGTAAGCCCTTTGGAGTGCCGATTTTTAAATAAAACTATGGGTCTAGCACCATGTGCTTTAATGTGTGAAAAAGGTCCATTCCTTTGTTTTTTAAACTAAGGGGGAGTAGGGGATTGCTGGACTCGGGGTAAAATACAGTATAGACTATCTCACAGAGTACTATAGACGAGGTAAAGGCCAACCTGGGGCACCCTGAAAAGTCACATAGGGTCATGGCAACCGGCCCAGCGAACTGAGGATGCAAACAACTACAAAGAACAATACTGAATATAGATGTGTTAATACAATATGGACACCTGACAAGAGAGAAAACTCCTCACGTTAACAAAAGGCAGTATTGACGGTAATACATCAGTTATCAGTTATCAGTTATCAGTTGGGGTATCTTCGTTGCACTCCGGACATGTCCATAGGTGCTCAGATCCTCCCCCCAGCATATGCATCAGCGTCCGGTGGCTAATAGTGCCAGTTCTGTGTTGGTTGACGAGGCGCTTTGTTTTCCCGATGTACTTCTCGCGTCTGGCTGTGCCGATTCTTACTCCCAGGTCTTTCATCCTGGAAAGCGATGTGGAATCACTGGCGTCAAAATCCTCTGTTCTCGCCATATCTTTAAGGGCGTTAATGACATCGGCACGATCCATGGGCTGGCCATCTACAGGGGGTGCAGAACCAGCCAATTTATCAGCTCGTTCATTTCCCTCGACTCCCGCATGTCCCGGGACGAAGATGAAGGTGACTTTGCGGACAACAGACTTCCGCAGCGACTCAGTCCACTGTCTACGTACAGATCCAGCTTCGACCTTCTGAATCATGCTCATTGAATCACTTAGTACACACACGTTGGTATAATGCTGTGATTCCAGCCATATGAAAGCCTGTGTAACTGCCATCACCTCCATCGTCATGCTGCTCGTGGTCATAGAGTGGGCACCACTGGATTCTTGAACGGTTCGGCCCGCTGAACGGGCTGTAAATGCCCACGCACTTCTCTGCTGCTTTACAACAGATCCATCTGTATAGATGAGCACTTCGGGGCTATCTGAGTGATCATAGATGAGCGCGTTAACCTCTGCATTGACAGCGGCAGGGTTCTGCTCTCTGCACCGTCTGTCGAGTGTGATAATGCAGGAGAAGGTACACTTAAAAGCTGGAGGCACCGGCACCCATTCCTTGCCGGGGTTGATACTGGTAAGACTGCAGACCTGTCCGACGACATCTTCCGCCCGACCCATCCATGATTTGCCCCTCTTTAGCCTGTCACCCTTTTCTCTGAATACAGCGTCATGCAGAGGGTGCTGCTCATCTGCACTTATTTTTAAGTATGCACGAGCTCTCCAGATCTTGATCCTGTGTTCCATTGTCGGGAAGTCAAGGAGGTATCTCATTGCTACACAGCTGGTGTCTCTCGTGCAGCCCAAAATGATGCGCATGGCTTCGTTTTGTACCTTTTCAAGTCTTCCAATCTGTGTAGGGCTGACAGTGAGGATGGCCAGGGCCGGTAATACATGTTCGGGTCCAAGGGAGTTTAAATACAAACACTATAGGACTGAAGAAGTTAAAGTAGTAATTAGGGTGGAGTGAGTTAATTTAACACCTGGGTGGGGCACAGAGAGTTTGGAAAAGCAGTTAACATAGTAATTAAGGTGGAGTGGGTTAATGTAACATCTGAGTGGGGCACAGGGAGGTTGGAAAAGCAGTTAAAGTAATAATTAGGATAGAGTGGGTTAATGTAACACCTGGGTGAGGCACAGGGAGAGGTTGGAGAAGCAGTTAAATAACTAAGGTAGAGTGGGTTAATGTAACACCTGAGTGTGGCACAGGGCGTTCGGAAAAACAGTTAAAGTAATAATTAGGGCAAAGTGGGTTAATGTAACACCCGGGTGGGGCATAAGGAGTTAGGAAAAGCACATAATATAAAGTTAAGTAAAGTAAAAGGCCCCTTTTCATGCCATGAGGTGTCTTTGAGAATATGGTGCTAACCCCATAATTTATTGACCAATCTGCATTCAGTGGGAGATGTGGCTACTACCATGCAGACTGCCTTTATTTCCCAAACAATTTATTGGTAGCTATATTTAGCTAGTTAAATGAAACACAATCGCCACTTAGAAAAGGGATGTGACCACATGATCATTGGGCCTGGCAGGCAAGCATGTTAGCCACTGCACCAATACAGCCTTTCTTTAAAGGGGTAATTTCAAAATACATTGCGAGCTGCTTGGTGTAAAATGAGTTCAAGTTCTCAATGCTTCTATAAATGTTTGCTTGAGGTAACAGATTTACAGGTGGCAATAACTGTTGCTGTACTAAGGGGCATGCAGACAACATTAATGTTGACAGGCACCATGCCATTTGTTTGGCAATATTCCTCTATCAATTTATTAAAATAATTGTTAAGATATTTAGCACCCCTTGGTTAGCGACCAGTGCTACGGGCAATTGCCGCAAACTGAACCAATACAAAATGACATACTGTCTCTCCTTTAATAATCTCTGTCATCTGTGATCACATCTCATATATAATCCTGATAAGAAGTGTGACAAGACACCATGACAGCACAAGAATTTTTCTATCATTCTCTAAAAGAATAATCTGAGTCCCCAATCAAGGAATAAGGACAAACTAAAATGGATCCAAAACAAGAGAAAAATAAATTTTGATGTCGCACGCCGCGCCATCATTTCTATAACTCTAGTCTGAGGAAACGTTTATGTCCAGATCAAACGTAAAGCCCAGATATCATGGCAGGCGCTATCACAGGTTGAAACCTTGCACTGCTGTCAGCAGAAGGGAAGAGAAAGATGCAATGTGTGATCTAAACATGGCGATTGAATGCAGGCCTAATACCTACCTAAAGTCTAGACTTTGTGGAGCCGGGACAATGTCTGTAGTTGCCACCACAAAGGAGCAATTGGGACCAGATGCTTAACACTTTATATTCAGCCGGGCTTAACGTGTGAAGCAGCGATGGCAATTTTGGGAGATAAAGAATGCAAGAATGTAACAGCCAATCGAAACGTTTGCATGACGTAACATGACGTACATTCTCAGGGGAGTGAAACAAATAATTGTTTCAGATACGTGGCGGAGAGGCAGTTAATTTGAAACTACAGTCCAATGTGGAAAATAGGCGGAGTTAACGAAACTGGACATAGTAATTGTCCCACGTGAGAGGGAGGAAATGAAATCCCGTCATGGGAGAACAGACTATATAACAATGGATATTGCCTACAATCCTCAGACGCCAACTCACGTATAGAAAAAGGATACCTACTGGAGAAATATTCTAATTTCATTCTGTTTGACTTCTGTATGAAGTCTTGTGATGGAATTTCCAAAGCTATAACTTCAGGTAATACCACATATTATTTGATCCATTTGTTTGCTGTCTGAGGGTCGGCTGTTTAAGTTTCTGTTTCACATTTCTTCTCTTCCAAACTTCAAGTGTGTGGATCTTCTTTGTTCTTATTGTTCCAGTTCTAGCCTTTACTATTCCACCGTGAATTTTTTATTTTTTTTCTTCTTTCATTCGCTACTTGGCTGTCTGATTTGTTGTATATGATAAGTTGGAGAAATCCAACATTATTCAAGCCTCGTGAGTGTGGGGCCTATTCACATACAGGATAGACCTTTAGAGTCATCCTGCACACACATTTGAGACTCACTACTTTCGAGAAATTCCTGAGAGCATACAGTCTATTGATAGCGACCAAAGTAACATTGATTATTTGGACCAACGCTTTGAATGCCTACCAAGATTGTGGTGAAACCACTTGGAGGGAGAAATATTACCTGTTCACCTTGTCTGCAAGATGACTGCATGAGGACAGAATGACTTAGGACACCTTTTTCCAGACAGGTTCAGGGAAGGCATTTTAATGGTCGACAGGACTGTGTGAAAGGGAGAGAGAAAGGGAGAAAAGGAGAGAGTAAATGAGGTGAAAGTATATGGGAAATACTCCATTACATAGGTGGAGGTGAATATTATAGGTTTTGAGTTATAGATGTTCTAAATGGTTTTATGAATATATACATATATATTTATTTAGAACTGATATATGTTTATGTAACATGAATGTATATTATGATATGAATGTATGTTTATCTGATATTATAAATATCATATTATACATAGACATATGTGTTATGAGATGTGTAGATGCAGATACTACCCATCTCTGTTCGTTTCATTCCAGATCTCTTAGGAGTCATGGACAGTCAACAACTCATATCAGGGAGTGACTGAGCCTAATGAAGGGACCAATTTGGACTCCTTCAATCTGACAGTAAGCTACGTCTCACCGGGGGAAGCATAATCTATGTGTTTTCTTAGCCAGATGAGTTATGTATAGCATATTATAATCATCATCATCATATTATTATCAAGAATAGTAATAATAAACACAGTTGTTGTATTTTAACTCTTTCACTACCAGCGGCCGATACATCACCACAATTGACCGACACTGGTGGCAATGGGTTATTCTATCGTCACAGAATGATCAGTGGTGTGTTTGATACATTTCTGCTCCATTCCGGAATATTAAGTTACAGTAAACTGAAAATTTACACGGCCGGAACATATCTTTATCATCATGGTGCGGTAAAACATTTGCCAACATTGATTCTTGTGAATTTTTAAGTTTTAAAGTAGCGTTAATTTGTTTGTTTTGGTTTTTCGCAATGGAAACGCCCACGAGTATGCGACCTCATAGAATGACTTCAGATCAAGCTAGGTTATTATTCGAAACAGTTTTAAACAATAGTGATTCCAATTTGAGTGAAGATTCAGAAAGAAGTTTTAGTTGTGAGTCTAAAGTTTTAGCACGTGGTGATAAAGAAACCAGTGAAAGTTCGTCATCAGCTGAGGTGTCTGACAATGAATGTCCGTCTGACAATGAATGTCAGGATGTCACAATTACTTCTCAGCGCAAGGAAAGCAAACAGTACAAAATAAGAATAAAACTGGAGGAAAAAACTCGAATTTACAAGCTTCTGTACAGTGTGATGCACCTCTCCCATCCATCATCATCGACATGGCAAGATGTGTCAGAAGGGGAAACAAAACCGAAGTTTGAGTTTCGTCCTCGAAGATCTCACGTCAACTCTAAACTTTATCAACTTCAAACACCTATGGATTTTCTCAAAGTGTTTTTTGATGATGACATAGTGGATTGTTTAATTAAAAATGTAAACGAATATGCAGAAAAGATGTTGATGCAGAACACTCCTAAAAGAAAACATTCTAGTCTGTTATCCTGGACCCCACTCACGAAGCACGAATGGCTGAAGTTTACGTCTGTCATTATTGCTATGGGACTTGATCCAAGACCATGTATCAAAGACTATTAGAGTACAAGTGCACATTTATATACTCCTTGGTATGCCACTATGTTTCCCAGGAATCGATTTGAATCTATTTATCACACCATGTTTCACGTATGTGAACCAGAGGCAGCAGGTGCAAAAAAAATCGATCCTCTTGTTGACATGATTCTGAAGAAATTCCAGGAAGCATTTTACCCATTTGAAAATGTGTCCATTGATGAAATGATTATTGGGTGGAAGGGCAGATTTCAGCACAGACAATACAATGCAACAAAGCCTCACAAGTACCACATCAAAACATTTGGCCTTTGTGATTCTGCGACTGGCTATGTGGTGAATTTAAAAATTTACTATGGAAGAAACACCGAATACAGTCCGGATTTAGATCCCACAACTGCTCATGCAGTGAAAGTGTTTGCCACACTACTGAATGTTCTCGGAGCTGGCCATCACATCTTTGCTGACAGATTCTACACTTCGAAAGCTCTGATTGATTATCTGCATTCCAACAATTTCAATTATACAGGGACACTGAATGTCAACCGAGTAGGCTTCCGAACAATAACCTAGCTTGATCTGAAGTCATTCTACGAGGCCGCATACTCGTGGGCGTTTCCATTTCCATTCCATTTAGAAAAGTGGTGTTTGTTCAGTAAATTCAACAGGATTAGCAGTGATTTAGCAGTGATCAGGATAACAACGCCCCTTGGTAAGTGCAATGTCTTCATCATTTTTACCTCTTTTTGTCAAATTATATTATAATTTTTATTATATTTACAGCCTATAGCATTAATTCCAATACCAACATATTCCTTGTGCAATCCCCTTTATTTTGATATATAATACAACATTTCTGCTACAATTTTAACCATTTTCATAACATTATTGTGACACACCCCTACTTCCAGTTTTCTGCCATTATTTTTTTTTCATTTTGTGTGAAAAAGACATGGTTCAGAATATGCAGCAAAACTTCCTTTTGTGTAATTTTAATTAGCAATACTGTTTATATTGTTGAAGACAAGTGGTGTTTGTTTGATTATTCAGTAAATTAAACATGATTAGCAGTAGAGGAGTATAGAAAACACCTTATAAGTGCAATGTTTTCATCATTTTTACCTCTTTTTGTCAAATTATTTTACAAATTATATTATTATTTTTATTATATTTACAACCTATAGCAATAATTTAAATACCAACATATTCCTTGTGCAATCCCCTTTATTTTGATATATAATACAACATTTCTGCTACAATTTTAACCATTTTCATAACATTATTGTGACACACCCCAACTTCCAGTTTTCTGCCATTATTTTTTTTCATTTTGTGTGAAAAAGACATGGTTCAGAATATGCAGCAAAACTTCCTTTTGGGTAATTTTAATGAGCAATACTGTTTATATTCTTGAAGACAAGTGGTGTTTGTTTGATTATTCAGTAAATTAAACATGATTAGCAGTAGAGGAGTATAGAAAACACCTTATAAGTGCAATTTTTAAAATAATTTTTACCTCTTTAATTTCAGTTGTTATTATTAAACCTCTCATTATTGTCATAATATTTGTAACCTATCAATTAATTATTAACACTGTCATGTTCCTTGTGCAATCCTCTT
Source organism: Cepaea nemoralis (assembly GCA_014155875.1). Classification (NCBI taxonomy): domain Eukaryota; kingdom Metazoa; phylum Mollusca; class Gastropoda; order Stylommatophora; family Helicidae; genus Cepaea; species Cepaea nemoralis. The sequence continues at coordinate 419,923 of JACEFZ010015598.1, forward strand.
TAATTTGATATGTAATACAATAGATCTGCTACCATTTTAACCATTTTAAAAGCATTATTGTGACACACCCCTAATTCAAATTTTCTGCCATGAATTTCTGTTTGGTCAGGACCCAATTTTTGTTTGGTAGTGAAAGAGTTAAACTTAGTTTGTCCGTATACATTCTAAATGTCGATAAATATTTGTGTAACGTAATCGAGTGCACACATTGATAGAACATTTAGTGGGGGTTCGAAAACATACTCTAGAAGTAGATTTATGTCAGGGAGGTAGCTTGCTTATGCAGCCCATAAGTAACCAGATTAGTCTGCATATCTTAACTCCTCCTTTCTTACTTCTGGTGATACCAAGAACAGCAAAATCTATATTTCTTCAACGAGCCACTTCTTGGCTGTTCTCTTGAGTATCCAGGGACAGTGTCTTTAATCAGCATAAAAGACATGTGTTCCACATTTTCTCTCTGGGATCTGGGGTGGTAATTAGTCCCTTCTGACAGAGGTAAGGGATCTAAAACTGCACACAGAACTAAACACCAGTAGGAGAAAATGACTTTTGATTGAGTGGTTGCCCACCCGGGATCTAACCCCAGCCAAATTGAAGACATATTGGTCTGCTCATCTGTGATAGAATCTGAGAGTAAACCCTAGACCACTTTGGTTCGCTCGCAAGGAACGAACCTATTTCAAATCTGTTAGTCTGGTATTATTCTGATTTTGCCCGGGGATAAAACCTAAGTCATTCTCAATTACATTCTTAGCAGCATTAGTTAGTTATCATTTATTTCTAACGTGTTAGCTTGTTCCCTTGTAGGCAAGATTTTGACATATTAGGATTTCTTGTCCATGATAGAATCAGAGAATAAATTCTAGACTATTGATTTTCATAAACCATTCTTTCATTCTTCACCCATTACATTTGCTAAGTATTATCTTAGAAATTTGGTACTAGGGAAGTTTGTAGAATTAAAATAACTTGTTAAAAAGTTAATAATGGATAGTCTCATATGAGTTAATATACATCATTCACCATTGTAGAATTAATAATGACATTAATTTGTGATATTAATTAGTTTATTAATGAATTACTTGATGATGATTGTTTTATTACACGCTTTATCATTTGATTTAACTATGAATAATTTGATAATGCTTAGTTAATTCAATATATGACGGACTGCTTTGCAGCAACTTTCTCACTCAAATTCACTACTATCATTCTCATAGCAATGTCGGTTCCTCTTGTCACTTCCTGCTCTAGTATAAATCTGACTAGCTCTGTGTAGGGTAATAATATAATTACTTGCCTGAGGTTAGGCTGAGGAGAGATTATGGATGTGCGCACAGATTTCTTACAGTCCGCTAGAGGATGGAGCATAAGGTTCGGCATAATAGGAGAGAAGCCAGAACTATTTATTAGAGATGAAATGGATTGGTGGGACAAAGAAGATGAACAGATGATGAAAAGACTTGCAAAATGGGAAGCAGAGATGTGTCACGAAGCTGAAGAAGATGAGATGAAGAAGAAGCAAATTGAAATATTGAACGTGGAGGAATCTACCAGCTCGGCTGAGGAAAAGCCAATCACTCAAGCCGAAACTCTAATAGAAAGCGGGGAAGCTGACCGTCACAAAGAAGAGGCATGAATTCCTTCGCAAATCCCCATGGCTCAGAAAAACAAAAACTTGGACACCAAAAGGCAGATGCTTCCCACGAAACAGGATAGGAGAAAATGCTCCAAGAGTACAATAAACAGTCTCAAACATGATAAATGTTTACACCACAATGACAGCGGATTAGCTGGCTTGGCAACCCAGCAACCTCAGGAGCTTTACAAGACTTCCCAAAGGAGGAAAATCCAAAGGAGGAAAATCCAAAGGAGGACAATCCAAAGGAGGACCTGAGGAAAACTGTTATTGAGATCGAAGGCGAGACCTTACCAAACTCTCTTATTCCCTTCAGTTCAGAGGAACTAGGAGTGGAAATTATTTCAACTAAGACAGAAATTGATGGAAAACAGGATTCCATTGTTTCCCTGGGTGTGGCCACACAAGATGAATTAATTATCACTTTGAATTACTTATCTCAGGTGGGAGATGGCATTAAAAATGACACCCCACAAATTCACTTCTAATGGATTTGGCACAAGAAAACCAGACCAGGGAGAGAATACCTCAACTGGATTTGACACAAGAGAGCCCGGGCTGGGAGGAAAAACAAGACTGATTGATTTGGATTTGAAGTGACAATGTTCTAATTATAGCTGAAAAGGAGCTCTGCCATTGGTCACAACTCGACATGACATCAGAGCCCAAGCTAGGATGGGCTGGAATAAAAATGGAGAAAGACCGGCAGAAGTTCAGTGTGTGAGAATTAAAATCCTTCAGCAATCGCTCAACAGAAGATGGCCCATTGGGACTGATGGTCTGGTATCCTCTATGTAACAATATTTGAAGTTTAAACAACTTAATAGAGGAAAAGAGAGAGAAGTGCTGGCCTATTAAGCAGCCAGAGAACTGCAAAATTCAAAGCATTAGTCTGCAGCCTGAAACCTGATTGCGTTATGCTTGAAGAAGACATTAACTATGTTGAAGGTAAGCACACTGTAATATTAAGTTAGTTATGCTCCTTTCCCAGAAAATGGTAAGTTGGTGTGTTGTAAAAATGTAGTTAGTCCTTAAGAACTTATTTCAGGAGAGACTAAGCCCTATATTCAGATGTCGTAGTTCATGGATAATCTGTGCTCTAGGTTAACCCATAGTGAGGTTTTTTTCTTTCTAGTTATGCAGCTTCTATGAAAGCATAAGCATCCTGCCTAGGTTGTGCATTTTAATCCTTAAACAGTTAAGCTAAGTCAGTAGGATTTAGAAGGTTAAAATCCATTAGTTCAGTAGTAAGGAACTATCTTAAATGTGCAATCACTAGTTAGGAGGAATTAGTGTAATTCATCCTAGAACCAGTACATGGGCACACTAAATGTTAAATAGTTCCCTATGTGTTATCATAAAATCCTGTGTGTTCTATGGAAGCATTCATGTGGTGATTCAATTGTGATTTCATTGGTGTTAAATATATGAATTTATCTTTTAACTTATTGATTGGGAGTCACATAATTATGCCTATGCATCATCCATGCAAGTATGTTATGATTGATAAGGAATGATTGTAGACTGGGTGAAGAGAAGAGACATACAGAGGATGAGCATGATCAATCAATCAGTTACCTGATAGTTGGCAATTTGAGACATACTGCCACGTCTATCAGAGGTACACATGCACTAATTAATAATTTAGTGTGCTTCTCTGTATGATGCCACTCTGTATTCCATATCACTCATGATTACAATTATATGGTTTTGAATTGTGTTTGATGATAATGATGATAAATCTTACAGATGAGTAAGGTAAAGGCATATACCTACATGTTGAAGAGGAGAGAAAATGCTCTTCCTCAAAGCAGTTGATTGGGAAGAACCCACCTGAATGTTATACAGGAGATGTTTCCATAATGTACTTATATTGTCTATAAGTAAATACTCATTGCATTTAGTGAAGGAATTAAGACACTTAATGTGTGAGGCCTTTTCTTTTAAATGGAAGGATAACTAGGGAAAAGAATTATGTACAAAAGGGAGTGGTGAACAAGGTTATCAAATTCCAAATCGATCAAGGTATTACTCAACCTGGAGACCATGGGTGACAGGCATGGGCGAAGATGACACTGCTTATCTGGTAGTCTAAACCTTGAGCGCCCTGTAATGGAGATTGGCTGGAGAGGGACCAGCTATGGAGTTGATAACTGTTGGGGGACACTAAGATCCCCCCCCCCCCCCCTGTTTATTTTTCCTGGGGTCAAAATTCCCTTTATTTATTTTCCTTTTTTTTCTTTGGGGTTTTACCTTCTTCCATTTCTAATGATCATAGAGATGTATTGATGATATCAGTAGATATATGTGTGATGCTGGAATTTCAGGTAGTGGTTAGATCCATTCCGATCCAGGTCTGACTCTTGATGGGAGCTCCTGACTGGGGTGATGATGAAGCCTCTTTTTTGAAAGAACTTACAGGCAAGAAGTCATCCAACCACCAAAACCAGGTAAATCTGTATCGCCTTGAGGAATTCAAGGGAACTTTAGTTTGTACCGGGAAGTGAAGAGACAACTCAACCATCAACCTACCTGATCCAGAATGACACTCACACAGTGGACCAACTAGTAATTAAATGGACAAAACTCTTTATACAAATGGGTTCCAAAAACATTGAGTGGAGAAGCTCGAGTTCTTGATCAAGACTCATGATTATTATAACTCCACTGATAGATGTGTATTATTTGTTCATCTGGGAAATTGGGTTTTTGTTTGTGTTTATTTCACAACCAAGTGAATGATTGTAAGATTAATGGAATATACATAATACCTTTGGACTGGATGATAATTTGTTTGATGAAATGGCCAAACCTCAAACCCAGCTTGTTGATTAATAAAGTGTTGCAAATATGTGATTTCCACTCTTGGGTGTTACAGGAATTCATTGAGTGTTTATAACATCGTTGTTATTAATTAATATACCCTAGATATTAATTAAGTAGCTGAGAGCAGAGGGGCAAGGAAACTCCACAAGAGTATTATTGTTCAAGGAAATCTTTTCCTTGTTCACCTTGGGGACTTCCTTGGCTCTCCTGGACTCTATTTATGGACCCAAACAATTGAGCCATTGTAGGCTATTATAATTACAACGGGCAGGATCACATTGGGATAGAGGAACTTCAGTTTTCCTCTATCACTTTGAGACTTGTTCAAAAACATCCGACATTTTCCCACTACTATTTAAAGGACAATTGTAATTTGTCAGATTTTAAAGCCTTCTATTTTGTTTATAAAGCGCAATATCCTATAGTCTGCAAAAGTTAGCTTTCAGTGTATACAGAAATAACACTGAGACCAAAATACCACTGAGACCAAAATAACACTGAGACCAAAATACTGGGATCTTGGGGACAAAGAGGTAAGGTATGCAAATAATTTTAAATGGCAGTTGCACACCTATGAACAAAATAAAATACTGTTTTACATGGCCAAATCTTGATAAGGTAAATATACATTAAAAGTGCATGCTGTCAATATTTGCTTCATGCAACACACAATAAGACAAGCAGCAAGAATTAGTATTGTATGATAAACTTGTGACTGCTAGGACTCCTTCACATGGCAAGACAGATGTTGGTCAAGTATTTAAATAGTTGTAATCAGAGCACTTAACTTAAAGTTAGTTGCATATCCTTCACAGGACATAGCAGTCAACTCCAGCATTTGTTGGCTGTTTGTGATTTCTGGGCAATTTTACGTTTAGTAGGTTGCCATTGCTTTCTGAATGACCAGCACTCATACCATTAAGGAAACTAATGCAAGACAGTCTGCTTCCAAATCACCTGCAGCTATGTTTCAAACACATTATGCAGGATTACAAAATCCATTCATAACCCTTTGCCAGAGACGGTAATCAGAGCACAGGTCAGTAGATTTTGTTTCTAATTTGTTTTGCTAAAAAACTCATTCAGACAAAATATATCATACAGATTACAGACAAGAGGACAGCCTCTAATCTCTATTTAATAAACGTCAAACCAAAATCTGGACATGCAAATAAAAACTGAACGTTCTACAGAATTATTCTGAAATAATGGTTGCAGATATGGAGATGATGTCAAGGAAACAAATGTAGAAATGAACATGCCTTGTTCTGTGGCAAACAAATACAGTGCAGACCTGATAAGGCAAACTCACCTGGGACCCAAGAAATAGTTCTTCTTATCAGAAATTCCTCTTATAAGAACTGGAGCATATAGTAATGCATTTACAATGTACAATACAATATTGTTCTTCACAACAGAAATTTGCCACATCCAAGATCGCCTTAAGCGGTTTGCACTGTAGTAGGTAGGTTTGGACCAAACAAAAATGAAGGACGGAAAATGGCAAGTAGGGTGTGTCACAGCTATGGCTTAAAAGTTGTTAATATGGTAGCAGACAATTTGTATTATAATGCAATGACAACATTTTGGAGATATATAAGCCCATGGTAAATATGGGAAATAGCTTAAGATGATTAATCATCCCATGGCACTTAATCAGTAAATACAATTATTATGGTACACATGACATGTTCCCAGGTGCTTAGTCCTACTCTGCAATAAATCAATTAATATGTGGCAACTACTTAAATCAATAAACATATGGCGACTGCCCATGCCAGTTCTATTGACTGATGAGCCTATTCAAATTAGCATGTACACTAAGAAAGACCAGAATATAAATACAGATAATTCTCTCCATCTTCAAGAACACAAACAAATGAAGCTCAGAATCACACAGGCAGCTGTAAATGAAATTGCAAGCACAATACAGTACAGATATTTATAAAAGTAGTCTAAACAGTGACAGCATCTTAAAACAAACAGCCACTTTCTGACAAAACAATGCTAAACTGACATAAATCTGACTCTACATATGATAATTATTTTTCTGGATAGTGAAATCTTTAATAGCAGGAATGCATTTTGTATCCAACAGAAAATACTGCTCGTAGAAAAACCAAGAAGTATCCATGGGAATGTCGATATACGAAGCCCATAACCGGGCACTCTCACGAAGTTTATACTTCACCTCGACACCGCAAGGTACAAGAGGATACTCTTGATGAGAGATGAGATGAGAAAATAAATGGAGGGCTTCACTATGATGGAGCACATATGCAGACGACAATAATAACTGTAAGCCAAGTGCCTTAGAAAAGTATATACATCATTTATCACGCATATATTATATAAATCTTATAAAATAATATTTTAAATCCCGAAACAACCACATAACCAAGCATATATTATAATTCACCAGCATTGAAAGAAATCCTAAATATATTCTAAACACTGTTTGAAAAGCAAGACATGCTGATATGTCATTTTCCGCTAGATTGAATGAAGCAAGCCAAGTGAAGTTGTCATTTTGGCAATTAATTGTAGTTATTTTTTAAGTGATTGAGTTGACCTGCAGAAAAAAACTAACTAACCTCGTTCAACCGGCTAATGTTGTCTTGGTTATAATAAAGTGATTCGGTTATAATAAAGTGATTCTGTTTGTTTCTAATTTATAGTTTCATGTAAAATTTGGTAGCATGCCAAGTGAAGTTTTGACTTCTTTTGACTTTAAAAAAAAAAAAAAACACAATGTTGTGAGGCGAACATTGCAGATACTGCAGCTACCAGTGTCCAGCATCACTAGCCTCTGTTAATTCCATGCACCCTGAACATGTCTCTCCACCATGAATCTAGCTTTGTGACTGCCTAATGTGATGATGACCCCTACTTTTCAGAATACAACAAAAAGCGTATGTACTTACCTCCCTCTCTTTACTTGCAATTTCAACTTTTCCATCAGAAGAATATTTTATGGGGACTCCCCCTGTGTGAATGAGAGTCCCATATCCTGTTGGAGTGTAGAATGCTGGGATGCCTGCTCCACCTGCTCGAATTCTTTCTGCCAAAGTGCCCTGTAATAGAAGATATTTAAGATAAAGAATCGTAAGTAGTGTACTGACTAACTTATGTTTTTACAAAAAATACTGTTTATGTATTCCTTTATAAACCTGCTTTGAGGCCTTCCCTTCAAAAACTCAGACAATCATTATTTTCACTGAGTTATTTATTATTAGTGTTGTTGGCTTTCATGTGAACTGATTCAGTGGCAAACAAAAAAGTAGGTTTGGGCCAAACATGGTACACAATAAAATGAACACGTATTATTATGTAAAATGTTCATTCACTGAGCACTGAAATTGCGGAAGATATCGAAAAACAAATCAGCTAATATGATGACTCTAGTATGGCGATGTATCGTCTACTGTCCAAATGGAAGGTCACATCTGGTGATATAAATATCTACTGAATCAGTTAAACAGAACCAATTTTAACATTAAGAACATGCATCCTGGACAAACATGAAAGAAAATACTATGAAGTAAGTAAGTATATAATGCTGGCCCACATTTTTTCAATAGACAATTAGCACTGGATGGGTGATGTGGTCAACCTTTACTTCCGAGAACATTTCCTGGTACCCAATCTAAGCTGGGTCATCATGAGATCCCAGGCAATTATTAAAATAATCTCTGCCTCAATGGGGATTCAAATACATGACCTTCGGGCTGGCAGACAAGCATAAAGGCTACTTCAGTTCCCTACAGGCCGGATGTGCATAGTGATTAATTGCTTCTGCAGTTAAATATTGATGTTACATAATGTTAGGAATGTTTGTTTCTCTAAAATGACTCTTTGTTAAATAAGTTTTAAAAAAATCACATAACGATAAAACTAAATGCAAGAGTAACTGTGAAACAAAAGACAACAAGTTCAATAAACACACACAGACAATATAATACAGACCTGCGGTGTTAGTTCCACTTCTAATTCTCCTGACAAATACTGCCGTTCAAATTCTGCATTTTCTCCTACATATGAGGAGATCATTCGTTTTATCTGAAGACATTCAATAAAGGATGGTATCACAGATATGTTACTATAAATATTATATTGTCATCACTGGAGGTACGGAGCTCATGCTTTGTGCGACTCTTTTGAAAGGCCACCTTGTGGAAAGATATAGAGTCAATAGAGTCATATGGGATAAAACTAGGTGCAATGCAGTTGACCCTCTTGCTTTTTAAATCCTTTTGTAGTGTGACCTACCCACAGACTGGGAACCCAATCTGGCCATTAGTCCATGGATCACCATGCCTCTCCACCAATAATAAGTTCCAATACTGATTTTACACCCATCACTAACTTCTGAACTGGGTGAGGGAAAGTAGAGTTCTGTAGCACACTGCCTGTGCTGATGGTAGTTGGTACCATGTCAGCAAGAAAGTCTCAATACCAATCTCATTATGACAGGTGCTAGCTCTTCTCCAGGTTCAGGTGACCTCAATGTCAATGCATCTAAGTTAAGAGTTAAAACTCAGTTGTTTAAAGGTTTCACAACCAACAAACCAATATTGCAAACGAAAAATAACAGATTCAATAGGAGAAAGTATTTTAATTACATATAACATTGATGCATATGAAATACATATATAGTTTCAGTTTTCCTTGAAGTCTTTTGCCAGAAGTCAGAAATAATTGTTAAAAATGAAATATATGGCCAAATTCTTCTACTTATTCTTCTTTTTCATTAATTTTTCAAGGGTAGTGCTTCACACCTCATTATGTGTCTGTAAGGTCAGTGTGTTTGACTCAACATGCATTTGTTTAAGGTTTCCTTACTCTATTTAGATCTAATCCAAGGTAACAGGTTCTATCTACCTGTGGTAGGTTTTCTGTCCTAACAATTTTCCAGGGCAGTGGCTTTACAGCCTACTCTTTGTGATTTCCATCTGCCATGGGGATTTTTAACATGCACAACTTGCCCATGGGACCTCCTGTTTCTCACCCTTATCCAAGATGGTTAGGTATTTTTTTATCTCAATACCCAAGAGATCAGGGGACGCGGGTGGGGGGAAGAGAGATATTGATATTAGATACCAAGGTGTTCCTGGAAAGAATCCCAGCACTATACTGAGATCTCACTACACAAGAGATCAGGGCAGACATGCGACTTAGATATCAAGGTATTCTTGGATAAATTCCCAGCACTATACCAAGATCTCACTACACAAGAGTTCAGGGGGACATGATATTAGATACCAAGGTATTTTTGGATAAATTCCCAGCACTATACTGAGATCTCACTACACAAGAGATCAGGGCAGACATGTGACTTAGATATCAAGGTATTCTTGGATAAATTCCCAGCACTATACCAAGATCTCACTACACAAGAGATCAGGGGGACATGTGATATTAGATACCAAAGTATTCTTGGAAAGATTCCCAGCACTATACTGAGATCTCACTACACAAGAGATCAGGTGGGGGAATGTGACATTAGATACCAAGATGTTCTTGGAAAGATTCCCAGCACTATACCAAGATCTCACTACACAAGAGATCAGGGGACATGTGATATTAGATACCAAGATGTTCTTGGAAAGATTCCCAGCACTATACTGAGATCGAACCCTATACCGTCTGAGTCTGAGGAGGACACTGTAACCTCTGAGCCATGGCCCATCCAGGTTAAATTCGATACTATAAGATTAATGACAAAAAGATTATTTCACTCCATTTGTGGATAAACTCTATGGTAATGCCAACAACCCCAAGTTGACTGCTGTTTTCTTTATATACTCAGGTTGACGTCTGAAGCTGTACAAAAAGGAAGATTAATGGAAATATGATATGTTATAACATAAATACCTGTCTCTCTTTAAGAAGCAGGCCGAGGCCAAAGTCATCTACGCCAGCGTTGTTGCTGACTACAGTTAGGCCCTTGGTCTGCTTCTGTAGCAGGGCAGAAATGAGATTCTCAGGAATACCGCACAATCCAAAACCTAACACAAACATAAACATTGACACATGAAGTAAGTGCAAGTTGCAAACAACTCATGAATGCACAAAAGTTTATATGAAGTGAACAGCACAAGTGAAAATAAAACAGAACTTGTTTGCAAAGTCTAATGCACAAATAACATTAAAATAATGCACATAAAATACAAAATGATTAAACACATTAAACCAATTCATCTCTCCCCCCGATGTCTCCACCTTGCTGTGGTGGGGGAGCTTGCGTGTCCCATCGACCCCATGTGCTTGCCGATGGATGAAAAACTACATATCGGACAGCATATGGGATAGGGACCAGACTAAGAGAGACACAACCTGCTGCTCTGCAGGTAGACTGAGGATAGCAGTCAAAATTTAAGCTCCGGTGCACGAAGCCACAATCTTGGTCCAGATACTTACACAAACGCCTCCACCGATAAATGGAGGTGAGATACTGGGCACGCTACATGCCCAGTTCAGATACTTGTCCGAAGGCTCTCAGCTGGGGGATATGAGGGATCCCCGGATGAGAGGGCCTGGCCGTTTCTCGCTCACTGCTGTACGGAGGTAAGGTGCTGAGCCGGCAGCACATGTAGCCTACCTCGTGAGCGAAGTACTAAAGGTGGAAAAACACCTCGGTCGCACGTTCCGATGAAAGTCTTTAACCGTACTCATGGAGTGAGTAGTAGTCAAAGGTGGAAAATTGTCTCGATGACACGAAATGGAACGCCTGGCTTGCGAATCCATTACGTGGCAGACCAAAGGAAAAGCTTGCTGTGTGGAAGTCGAAAATAAGAGTCTAACTTGTCTCGAACCTGAGGAAGGCTAACCTCATTAAAAATGCCCGCCGAAGCCGGAAGTGCCAGCCTATGGGCGGCAAAATAAAAATGGCACTATGCAACTACGTCCGAGTGAAATGTCTTTCGTGACCGGAAAAGCTCTAACTAGTCTTCCCTCGTGCTAGGAAAATCTACCTTGTTTCCGAATGCCGCTCTTGCTCGGAACAGCTCTGACTAGGTAGTTCTCCTAATGTCCTTCGTGCCTGGAACAGCTCTGAAGGGCACAGAGAGACAAGCACATGTCCGAACCGAAAACTCGCTGAGTGGATACCGTCTGCAGACTGGCCTGGTTGTGCGGGAGCGGCCCGTGGTGAAGGAACGCCCAATATATTGAAGTGAGGATTTAAAGCAGCCATGAGCAGGACGTGACGATTCCCTCGGGGAGCCCAGGACCAGGGCGTTATGTGTCGGCCCTGCAAATATGGAAGCAACCTTGGATGGCGGAAAATGCTATGGACTGTCCCTGCCTTCCTTTGAGGGATGACCGTTGTCTTCGACCGTTCCAACTTGGCCAGCTGGGTTGTAGATGGCACCACAAAAGTGAGAGTCTCCCAGGAATGCTACCTGGTCAAAAAAGCACGCTATCGTCGGATGTGTTGGCCTACGGGTTTCGGCCCAAGGGCGCATAACAGACACACCGCAATCACATCTGAAAAAACACTCCGGATGAACGAAAAGAAGAAGAAGAAAGAAATTCATCTACAAAGCACTTAATGCACACTTACAAATAAAAAATAACATAAAATAACTGGCAGAAAAATCATAAAAGGAAGGCAAATGCATGATAGTTACAAGAGAAGATACAACAGGGATGAAAATTAGTTTCATTAGAGTAACAAAATAAAGACATGGCCAGAAATATCAGTTAGTTGCATGTATTTTACATGATGTTGTAATCAACCCCAGCATTTAATGGCTGTTTGTGATTTTTGAGACACTTTTACATTCAATAGTTTGCCATTGCTATCTGAATGACCAACATACCATTGGGAAAATCAACAGAAAGCCATCTGCTCCCAAATTGCCTATGGCTGACTTGAACCCAGTATGTCAGGATTGTGAAACTGTCTTCACTGCCCCTAAGCTACAGATGCTGACGTCTCAGGGATAGAAAGTGTTGAAAAATTAACATCACTTGCAACCTAACAAATGCATATAACGGCTAATATAACAGAAGAACTAAATACATCTTTCACTATGCAGACAACTGGTCTCCTTTGAATACAAAACAAAAGTGCCATTAAAATCTGTTATATTTCACCACAGAACAATGGCAAGTGTACTTTCCATTCTCAGGTTACTGGTTTCATAAACCATCTGCCAATTAGAACGATGGCCACACAGGTTTTCATCATCATCATCATGTGCCATGCCAATAAGCGTGGGCAGTCATGTTTTACCATCTCACACGATCACCAGAGTGATGGATCAGCTCTGTGTTCTTGTCTCGACCAAGCTGCGTGGCCAAGCCATCCAGGTATTTACTTCTCTGCCTTCTCTTTATTCATTTCCCCTCAATCTTGCCAGCTGTCACCGAGTTCTCTAGTGTTACTGTTCAACACAGAACAATGACAAATGTACTTTCCATTCTCAGGTTACTGGTTTCATAAACTATATGCCAATTAGAACGATGGCCACGCAGGTTTTAGTTTACCAAATATAAACAACAAATAAAAAGTTATGGTCCCAGACCTGTCCATGTGTTACCAGGGCTCTTAAATGAAGCAAAGAATAGTAACACAGTAACCTACCATGTGTTTTGTATGAGAGAAGTAAGAAGGTGGGAGTGTGACAAGCTATCTTATCCATAGAAAACTTTAGATGCAAAATCCAACCAGAATGCCCTCCTCATGACCAAGTCTACAAAGGGTTTAGCATGAGTTGGTTTAAGGACTATATTCCACTGGAAGAAGCAAGGTGCCAGCAGGAGAAGATGAAGAACAGAAAGGGGAGGAAGAAGAAGAGAAGGAGAGGGAGAAAGAGGAAGAAAAATGGTCACACACCACAAAATAAAGTAAATCAGAGTGTGCAGTGACAGCATACAGGAAGCAAGTTGAGAGATTCAGTTGCCTGGGGGTCAATGATGATAACAGGTGGGGGAAAACAACAGAAAGATAACACGCAGAAAGACAGCACTCTATTAAATGAAGCACATTCTGTGTACCAGATCCCTGTCAATGAAAGTCAGCAAATTAGTTGTACGATGTTGCGTACTGCCCATACTTCTACGTGTCTGTGAATCACTGACACCGACTAATGAGATTAGAAAGAAACTGGAGGCTACAGAAAAGTGGTTTTGTTGTTGTTGCTGTTGAATTTTAAGAATCCTATGAAAATTTACACAGACAAATATCTAAATACTCTTTTTTTAAAGCTGCATATCCCTTACAGGATGTTGCGGTCAACACCAGCATTTTTCAGCTGTTGTTGATGTTCTTAGCAAGATTACGCTCAGTAGTTTGTCATTGCTTTCTGAGTGACCGGCTCAATACCCCGTAAGTAACAAACGTGATGCGATCTGTGATGCGATCCGTGACGTGATCCACTAATCCAAGTACTGCAGTAAGCTAATTCACAAGTTCAGATGCTTACCCACATTAGGATAAGTCAATATATGTTTGGTGACATTGTAAGATGATGAGGTTTAAAGAATGTTGTGACAACCTGAAAGATTAATGGTGTTAGAGTAATGGGTTGGCAGAGGGATATAATTGGCTGGTTTGGCAGAGTGACGTGGAAGATGACTAGTTTTGAAACACATCAAGAACGTAGAGAACAGATCATTGTGGAGGAACATAATCTGCTGCACTGCCCAGAATATCACATGATATCAAATATACCTTTGCAATAATTGAAGTGAAGATAGATTTTCAAAGATTACGGCAATTATAGTTTTGCAGAGTATAGAAAAGATAGCTCTTCAAAGACTATTGTCAAGATACCTTTTGAAATACAGCATAGATAGCTTTATTAAAGCAGACATGCTGGCGTAGCAATTAAAACGTTACGCTGACAAGTGCATGAATTCAGTTGTAAGGGGGTTTGATGCCTGCGTTCGACATTCACTACAGGAGGGAAAGACTGGCTATCTATTTCTGTGTGCACTGAGGACTACAAAATCACATGGTATTAACACTTCACATACTCACAGCCGGGTCTTGCTTCAAGACTTTTTTTTTAATAGCCAGCTTTTTAAAGGTAACAGCCAAGATTATAACAGCAACCGTCATGTTGCAGGGACAGCTTTGCAATGAATGGAAGATGTGTGAGTAAATTCAGGTTACTTGTGATGCCAAAAGAAAAAAGTACAACTATTGTGAGTATAGCAGGTGTGTTACTGAAGTTGATAGGGAACTCTGCTGATAATTACATGAGCACAGTTGGACAAGGGTTCGACATCTGGTCTTGTCACCTGCTAAGTGAGAGAAAGATTGGCCCTCCGTGCTTTCAGGGCTACAAAATGTGATGGCCTGATAACATCACAGACCCATAGGAAACTGCTTTAGGACTAATGACAAATTGTTTAAATTTTTTATTCTGGAAATAAATTAGAATTAAAATTTGAATTGTGTTCTTTTAAGAGTCATTCGTCCTAGATGTGGTTCTCAACCTTTTTTGGCCCATGCACCCCTTCATCATATGTTCAGAACGTCACCCCCCCCCCCTCCTTTAATATATCCTTCCTATAAATTCCCCCCTGCCCCTACACAGTATACGTAAAAATGGAAGCTAAATTTAATAACATACCAGAACAAGTCTAGACGTCAACATAAAACGTGCTTTGCGGGTCTACTTACGTTACAAAACAAATTTCAGAAGCAGGAGAAGTACAGAACCGTAAAGTATGGAGGAAAAAACAATATCAAGTAATTAGTTCTTGTAAAAACGTGATCTTGAAATAATCTTAAATCCCCCCTGGAAACCCTAAAATTCCCCCCTGGAGGGGAGTTCCCGATTGCCCGATTGGTCGAGAACTACTTTTCTGTTTATATACTACAATGTATGTCATCTGAATGTTGAAAATTTTGTCAATTTTAATTACATGAAGGGATCCTAATCCATAGATTTTGGTGAACTTCAAAGTGTACACAATGAATCTGTATTAACTTACCTCCAACAAGAAGTTTTGAACCGTCCTTAACATCATGAATGGCCTCCAGTGCTGAATTGTAAAACTGTACATCTCGCTTTCGAGTTGATGAGAAACTGGCTGCTGGTACCTGCAGTGGAAGAAAGAACATATTTTGAATCAATGTATTCTTTCTAAAAATGCTTTTCTGTATCTTTTATACATACATTGTGTGTCTCCTCGTTGTTCTTTAATATCCTTGCACTGACTATTTATCCAAGACTTCTTTTGCTGTCTTACATTGTTGTACTATTTCTCTATTTACCTTTGGTAAGGATGACTCTCATGTCCTTTTCAGGACCCATCCCCCACTGGTCCAAGCCTGACACCCAGCTCATGCCTGTGGCTCCTAGTAGCTGTCAGCATGCAACAGCGGCCACTCCCCATGCAACAGCTGTGAGAGGCTGGCTAAACCAGGCGTGGGTAGCTGATTTGGTGTCAAACCAAGCGGTGAACTAGGGTATGCCTACTCAGCATGTGAAGACAAGATTCGGCAGACTGCGTGGAAGAAATCATTCCTGATTCAACGGGCAAGACGGCGTTTATCTGCAAAGTGTTGTGGAACGTAATGAGCACGGCAAGGCACGTAGAGCGCTTTGGTCATCCATTGCACCTGTATTCATGTCCAGTCGTCTTGACTTGTCTTGCCACTGGACTCAGATGAGACAGTGAGGTCGACGAATTGCGCAACTCTTCCTCACTTTAATCCAATTCACCGCGCAAGTCATTCTTCATCCAATGTCATATATCACCCCTTCAAGCCCTGTGGCGATGGGCGAGCGGCAGGCGTGGGTATGCTGGCAACCATAGTCGCAGATCTGTACACAGGCGGCTCAGGCCATATGGTCGTCTTCTACTGACCGGAGCAGCAGTGGGATTCGGCAGCCCCCTGAGCGACTGAGCAGCCCTCTATAGGAACACACTGCTCACCTCCATAGCATGAGGAAAGGGCTAGAAAAGGTGCCCTAAATATTATCTGCTCCATCACTAACTAACCAGCTAGCCGCGGTTGGTGGGTACCCTAAACTGCGGTCGATTTTTTGTCCACATTGTCAAAGAACATTTCGAGCCAAAA